>CM062808.1:792473086-793073086 GCA_031772625.1 Pinus tabuliformis
TTATAAACATTTCTTATTTTCTAACATTTTCCCAATTAATTAATATAAATGTTCCCCGAAAACACAAATATACACACGTATCCAAAATAATGGATATGATATTTATCTTTGTGCTTACTAGTATTCCAATAAAATGGTTATAAAATTTGTAGAATTCACAACATCACTACTTTGAAATAGTGACTTTTAATTCCGACACACAATTAAGATTAGTACTATCAAGTTTCAAGTAAAAGAATACCCAAGGAGGTAGATCTTTTGGTCAGATATTTAAATTGTATGTTTAGTGATTATAGTTAAAAATAAATTTTATTTGGGTAAAAGTTAACTAATTTTTTACTATTTCATGTTACAAGTGAAAGCCAAAGACTAGTAGTTCTAGAAGCCATAAATTTATAAGTGATACTTACATGGTACATGTTGCATATTTATCAAATGATAATAATTATAATTCTATTATTATGAATGGAAAAAATGGAAGGAAACATGGTCAAGTCTTGGCTTAGAATGTGGTGGTAAAAAAAATAACATATGAAGAAAAATATGTGAAAGAGAAAATCATTAACGTTTATTGGAAGCCATAAGCACTATTAATTATCTTATAGATATATTATTAAATGAAGGATATTGGGTTTTGGATTTACTCTTTGGTTCAAATATGATTTATGATATGAAATCAAACTTCATTTTTTGTGATTTTTTCATCTATATGTGTTTACACTAATTTACGTAATTGTTTCTTTTCTATTTGGTAATCAGGAATAACATTGCTATGCTCTTACAAATTCGAAGAAATTGCATATCCATTGAAAATGATCCGCTATGATGCAAATTTATTTAGTAAATAATTAATGCTATTGAGGTTTCTCCATATGAAATCCAATAATTTGGTTTGAGGAATGAATAATTTTGTGAATGACAAGTTGGAAAATCTTGTCTTTGAGGTTTCTGCGAGTTTCATGATTATGTAGAATTTCTTCCGGATACATCGCATTAGGTTTCTTTATAATCGACGTTTTGAACTAGCAACGATGGTTCATCTTCGGGATGTGAAAGATTGTTGAAAGACTGATCTGATTTTTCCAAATATATAGAGATATATGTTAAGCCGACAGATATTAGGATTTGTTAATTATAATTTTAATTGTTTTATTATATTTTGATTGTCTTTGTGAAATTTAGGGTTTTTTTTTTAATTGTGACAGAATTAATTTAATTATTATTATTATTATTATTATTAAAAGTAAATTAGTTAAAACTAAACAATGAATTAGAATAGATTTAACTAAAATTAATATACTTATAATATTAATCAAATATAATTAAAATACGAAATGATTAATACAAAATTAATTAATATAACCATTATTACAATAAAACAGAAATATTTATTCTAATTAATACTCAACATGATTAAAAATCAATATAAATACAAAGTAATAACAAAACAGCCATAATAAATAATTAGAATAAATATAATTAATAAATAATTAATAAATTAATTAAAACAAATAGAATTAAAACATTGAAAATTAATAATTAATTAAAAGAAATATAATTAAAATACAAATTGTTTAATACAAATACAGTTAATATAACCATAACCTTAAAAAAAAAGACAATAATAATAATAATAATAATAATAATAATAATAATAATAATAATAATAAAAATAAATAAATAAATAATAATAATTAAATTAATTTTGTCACAATTTAAAAAAAAAAACCCCTAAATTTCACAAATACAATCAAAATATAATAAAACAATTAAAATTATAATTAACAAATCCTAATATCTGTCGGCTAAACATACATCTCTATATATTTTGAAAAATCAGATTAGCCTTTCAACAATCTTTCACATCCTGAAGATGAACCGTCGTTGCTGGTTCGAAACGTCGATTATAAAGAAACCTAATGCAATGTATCCGGAAGAAATTCTACATAAGTTGGAAAATTGTCAAATGAACTTTAGGCAATGTTATATGGATTATGGAAATGATCATGTTCGGGAACTTGCAAACATCAAAGATATAATGGAAGTTCAAAATGAACCAACAAAAGCATAGAATGACGTGGAAGAAAATGAAGCTGAGGATTTTGAGGATAATGAGTTTATCAAATATAATGTTTTAGATTAATTTTAAGTTGTGCTTAAGAAATAAACACAATTTTATAAAGTGTTAATAAAATACACTTTTAATGTTTGAACTTTGCGATTTTGTTATAAGAATAAGTATTCATTTATTTTTTATTATTGATATTTTTACTATGTTATTTTTACTTTAATTTTTATGTGAATCATTACTCCAGAGAGAAAATTTTAAATATTATCATATTTTAACAAAAACTTTATAAAAGAAATTAAAAAAGGAAATTGTTATATTTTTCTCTTTTTTCACAAGTATCCCCTTGAAAATCCTTTATTTGATATGTCATTTTAATCAAAGATTCCAAAAAGTGGATTTTTTCTTTAATTATATCCAACTTTGAAATGTGTATTTTTTTGTTAAATGTTTATAATTTTTGTTTTAGTGACATTATTCATTCTGTATTGAAATAAAGATAAATAATTGTTAGAAAGATGTTTTACACTATATTTTAAAAATATCGCAACAAATAATTACATAAAAAAATATTAAATTCCAAACACGCCAAGCAAGCCAATCCACTCATTGATAAAATATAACTCTGATTTGAGAGAAGAAGTCTATATAAATGTCTTCGTATCCACCCAAAATAATTCAAATGAAGAAGTATTTATACAGATTCTAAGCTGAAATATCTTGAAAAAATATCAAGATTGGTTTTACAAATATCTAAAACTGTTTTACATTAATAGAACTTAAATAAAGGACATTCAAAACTAATGAATATATTTGGAACTATTTTAATGGATTTATGGTGAAAAAGAAGAGAAAGTAAAATTTGATAGAAACTCTTAATTGGTGATGAGGCATCCCAGTCACTAACTACATCCTTTCCTTGTGCATTCTGCTCCAGCAATTCTGCAAGATGAGGGTCCATTGATACCTTTTTATATCTCAATTTGAGATAGATATATAAAAAGTGAAAGAGGTTATTGTATATAAGTATGTTTTTGAGATAAAACTCTCTTAGTTTCACAAAACTAAGCTCTAGCTGTTCACAATATTCTCTCCAAAAAGATGTCAAAAACAAGACTTTACACAGTCCGAAAAATAGTTTGTGAAGACATGCCCTTATCTCACTTTTGGTAATACTTGTGTAAGAAATGAGATAGGTTTTTGTATATTAGCCTTTTAGGAGCGCAAAACTCCTCCCATGTCTCAAAATTAACCTTGGATTGGCTGAAATAATTTCTTAAAAACTATGACTTAAACAGGGAATTTATGAAGAATGTACCATTTTTGCTCTGGTTTCATCTTTTAACCTTAAATTTCTTTTAACTGTTTTTCCCTTTTACTTTGGATAAAATTCATTGTTGCTGGTGAAAGTGTGTTCATCTCTGTTTAACCCTTAATGCTCCATGTTTACTTTTATTGCTCTATTTTTTCAAATATCTTCAATTTGACATGAATCTGTATGCTTTGTAACTGTCTTCCCTGTTGTTTGTCTTGATGCTAGCTGCTTTACTTGACTTGGTCTTCAATCTAATACTCTTTAACCCTGGTACACTTTGACTATTCTTTACTGGGTCCTTTTACCTTCACTGTATATTTTAGGTTTTTATTGTCTATTTCAACAATAAATCATTTAGTTTCATGTTTCCTCTGCTTGTCTTTTAACTATATGTTTATTTTCCATCTCTGTTTCAATAGATTTGATAACAATCTCAGAGTAAATAGGTCGTATGACTAGTATTAAGACTGTTTATCCAAGGTTGTTGTCTTTTCATCACCTGTAAAATAAAAAAATTGTTAGGAAAACGTTGGGTTGACAAGGAGGGTCATTAATGGCTTTTTCGAGCTTTATAGGTTATGGAGTGAGTCGAAAGTTCTTTCCGAAGGTAAAACATGCTTTAATTGGTTAGAAAAGGCTTCAGGTGGTGCAGAAGGGTTATACGGGGTTTTACTACACAAACAGGCGAAAATAAGCAAAACTGGGGTTTTCATGTTTAGACGGGTAAAGGTTTGATTTTTTTGAATTTTGCCGCAAAGTGAACACTAGATGGTTTTGTCATTAGTGAGAGGGTGATAAGTAGTTTATTTTGTACCTCTTTTGTGGGCTTGGTGGTATTTGAGAGGGGTCGCCCGATTTCACTCATTGAATTATATGTAGCATCGGGGGCTGAGCGGAAAACCACTTTTTTAGGTGGGTATCATTCGGCAGATGGGTTGGCCTGATATGGATAAGGGCCATTGGATGTGGAGGGAGATGATCGCACGGTGATCAGGCAGGGAAGTTGCACAAAGGCTAGTGGGGGGCCCAGCGGGTGCTTAAGTGCGGCAGTATCGGTGTTAATGATGGGTTAAGGCGGGATTGATGACTGAGGGTGGGATTTTAATATTTTTTGAGGGATAATGGGTAGTACTATAGTTTATAACTAATGTAATGGGTGGGGTTATTTTAAACAAAGGAGTTAAATGTATACGGGATAGTGGGCTTTTGGGAATTAATATATAAAATTAGTAATTAATATGAAAGGGCGGAAAGGGGCACAATATGCTAAGTATATGATTTTTTATGTTTTAATGCTTTTCCCATAATAACATAAATACTTAGGAGATGGTGTTTTTGTGGGTTTTTGATATGAACATGATTTATGTGGGGGAATAAATATTTTTCCTAGGTAAAAGAATTTTGACCTTAGGAAAGGAATATTAGTAGGAAAATGAATGAAGTGAAGTAGGGGATGAATTTTTATGAGGGGGTATTAGTGCTTCTTGCCTACAAGTCATTGAGTCAAGGGTCTGGTCCCTCCGAAAGTCAAAGAAATGCTCTGATCCTCTTTGACATAAGGTTTTTAAGTACTTTGAAACTTATTGTGGGAAATTAGTTATGTAAAAGGTGAAATGAATGAGCGAAATTAATTAATTGCCTTTGATATTCAATTTCATGCTTGATTGTCCATTTTTATATAGAAATTTCATGATGGAAAAGATGATAAACATGCTTTTTTCTAATCAATCACCATACTTCTGCAACCTTTCTTCCACTTACCCATCTACTCATCCTACCATTTTCACTTCTTTTTATTAGGGTGCATTTGAGCTAGCAAACCCTTATCAAATATTTTTCTTTTTCTTTACAATAGTAAACTAACTAAATATAACCTTATTACATCGAAGGGCTTAGATTAAATAGTTGAGCTCCTTTTATTTACTCTACCTATCTAATTATATGCTAAGATTAAACAATTTTGGTCAGATTTTTATTCTCTATCTATAGACATGAAATAGCCAAGTTTAAACATTTTGACTATCATGGATTGTGACAAGGATCACAAGCTGCACACAATCTTTTATTATGCATAAAAAATAAATAGGAGTTGAATTTTGGCTTGCTCACTTTCATGGTCTTTTTTTCTTTTCTTGGGGTTCATATTTTTTAGCTTTTTTGCCCTCTTTTATTCTTTTTGTCCTTTGATTATTGTTTAAGGACACACCCTCTTTACATTTTTTAATTTTTCAATATGGAAAACATTTGCAGAAAGCAAAGGTATGTACATATTACAAGGCTTAACCTTAGCCATTCAAAATTATGACTCCTATTGGTATAGGAACCAAATAGTGGCTCCACTTGGGGATGGCATTTCCTGGTGAAATGTCAAGAACTTTAAGATCAGTAGCCTTTGAATTGTGACTGAAGTTACATTGTTAATTGTTCTTCTATGATTTATGCCTTATTGTATAATCTCTATGACTGAAAATCTTGAACTGAAATCATAGCCTTTTATGCAAACCAAAATCTGACACACGCTCATAGTATTGAACTTATTTGCACTCGTCTACCTACTCTAGTCTGATAAAAATACTTCCATATCAAGTAATAACAAATTTCCAATGCAACCAGTCAAGTAAATGGATACTTAACAGAAGTTTGCATTCTACTTTTCTAGGTAGAAAAGTAAATTCAGAAAATGGCATTTTAACTTTTCCACTAGATTTAATAGCTCTATTGATGAACTTGGAAAACTCTTCTTCTACTGATGACTGCAATATATTGACCAAAGGATAATGGTAATCCTGCCATATAAGATCTTCTGGATGATTTGTAACAGGAAAGCAAACCTCATTCCAAACTGCTCTTGATTTAAGTGATTCTCTTGAAATAGAAAGGAAGCCAATTATTTCTCCTCCTTGTTATCCACCGTAACGAAGTGATCTGAGTGCTCTTGATATTCATCAAATATAACAACCATATCATATACATAAGGGAAGTCCTTATCATTATCATTGTCATATAGAAGTTTGCAAGGAAGTTTCAAACTCTCCTTAATTTCAGATGAAAGAACATGATCTATCAAAGTATGTTGTCTTATTTTATTTACATCCAAGGAGAGAAAATTTGAGAGATGGTTTTCATCAAATAAATTTGACTGGTCTTTAATTTCTGAAGAAACCACTACTTGCTAAAAATGCTCTTGTGGATCAATACTTTTAAGCTCTACCACTTCTATTTGCAGATCACCGGACTACTATTGATTTTCACTTATGTCCTCTACTTGAGCAAGTTCAGGGAGTTGAATTTATTCTTTATTCTGATCAGTTTGTTGTGCTGCAAGAATTACTTCCTATGGGGAAACTTTGTGAACCTCTAAACAACATACATCATCTTTTTCTTCGCGAGGAGAAGATAATTCAAGCAAGGCTTCTACTTTTTGAAAAGACTTTTCTTCTAAAGCTTCTAATATTTCATCATCCATGAACTAATCATCATCATAGTAATCTTCCACATATTGAATAAAACTTTCAAAATTGTCCCAGCAGTTTTGAATTAGCAACAGAGTTGAATAACTTTCCTTGTATTTGTCATGAAATACAATATGAAAATGCTTTAAAGAACTTATGCTAGAGGCTGTTAAATTTTCACACCAAGATCTAGCCTTTTCCTCTAAAGTTGCCATAAATATTTTCATAAGACAATATTCATGGAATTTAACTTTAAACTTTCGGATGTGTATATGAAACCTTAATAAATGTAAAGTAGCATCATCTCCTGTTTCATCTTTAAACAATGGAATATTCTTTAACCAATCAATGTTGGGTATAGGATTTGGAAAACTTGGAACCTTTGACCTGTCTAAAGGAGCATACCTGCGTTGTATTCTCGTATACATCTTGAAAACACTAAACGCTAGAATGGAGTCACCATAGGTTCTCAACAACTATGGATTCTTTTACCAGTGGAGTCTTGATTATTTGAGGCTTCTTAATTGGAAAATGTTCATCATAAGAGTCAAAAGAATGATGCTCAAATGTGTAAGGAGATTTTATATTTACAATTTTCAAAGGAAAATAATTAAAAACTAATCTAAGATCTTCTATAAATACAATATACATTGAAAAAGCTTTCTTGATGAGAAAAAACATAATGTCTTGGATGACAATCCAAGTTAAAAGCTTGATCTTTTCATATTGTTCTTTTAGCTTCATTCCTCTAGTGGAGTCTTGATTGTGGAATTGATTTGGAGTTGCCAAGTGGATGATTTTAACCTTTGTGTGTCTAATCACTCTCCACCATCATATATCAGATCTAAACCTGCAAAATATTTCTAAAGAAAATGTTAGTTCTCCCCAGTATGGTCACCACTATGTTATCACCGAGTAATTTCCCAAGGTTAAGGAAAGAGATCACCGAGGTAGCCACAAAAAAACTTTTATGTTTATGCTCTAGCCAACTTAATTCCAAAGAGGACTCTCTCTATATGATTTAGGTTTGTTTTTATGGGATTTTAGGCTAGTTCTTAGTGTTCATGGGGTTTTGGTTTTGATTTTAAAGTTTGGTGGTGGAATTCTTGGAGTAGATGGATAGAGCTAGGCTTTCAAACCATTGGGCTATGGAGTCAACAAATGGATAGCATAACTGGATCAGATCATTAAAGGCAATGTTCATAGGGCAAGCTAGCAAAGTAAAAGGCAAATATTTAGGCCTAATGGATGAATTGATTCTAACCAGGGTGAAAGGGCACTTAAGAATCCTTGGACTGGGATTAGAATGGAAAATAGAGGGTGATCATGAACAAAGGGAAATTAAGAATCCTTTGCTATAGACCAGAGGAGAAACTATGAAAGCTAAGGAGTAGTTAAGAATACCCTAGCTAAGATAGTTTAGGAGAAAATATTAAGAATGTAAAGCAGTCAAGATAGAGTGCATTCAAGCAATTTCTGAAATATCATTCCTTGCTATACATTTAGAATTTAGAGAAACAAATAATATTATGGAAAAACATAAGGAAAAACAACATTGAACATGAGAGAATACTTATTTGTATTTCGCTTTACACAAGAATCCTGTAAAATATCTGATCTTTATTCCTTGATCCAACACGCCAATCCACTCATTGATACAATAGAACTCTAGTTTGAAAGAAGAATTCTATAGAAATGTCTTGGAATCCAACCAAAATACTTCAAATGAAGAAGTATTTATACAAATTCTAAACTAAAATATCTTGAAAAAATATCAAGATTGGTTTTACAAATATCTCAAACTGTTTTACATTAATAGAACTTAAATAAAGGACATTCAAAACTAATGAATCTTTTTGGCACTGTTTTTATGGATTTATGGCAACAAAGAAGAGAAAGTCGAATTTGATAGCAACTCTTAATTGATGATGAGGCATCCCAGTCACTAACTGCATCCCTTCTTTGTGCATTCTGCTCCAGTGATTCTGCAAGATTAGGGTCCATTGATACCTTTTTATATCTCAATCCGAGATAGATATGTAAAGAGTTAAAGTGGTTATGGTAGATAAGTATGTTTTTGAGATAAACCTCTCTCAGTTTCCCAACATTCAGCTCCAGCGGTTCACAATATTCTCTGTAAAAATATGTTAAAAACAAGACTTTTCACAGTCGAAAAAATAGGCTGTGAAGACATGAACGTATCTCAGTTTTGGTAATACCTGTGTAAAAGGTGATATAGGTTTTTGTAGAATGTCCTTTTAGGAACAGAAACCTCCTCTAGTTTCTCACAATTCATCTTGGATTGGCTAAACTAATTTCTTAAGAACTATGATGTAAACAGGGAATTTCTGAAGAATGTACCATTTTTGCTCTGGTTTCATCTCTTAACCTTAAATATCTTTTAATTGTTTTTCACTTTTACTTTGGATAAACTTCATTGTTGTTGGTGAAAGTTTTTTCATCTCTGTTTAACCCTTACTTCCTCCATTTTTACTTTTATCGCTCTATTTTTTCATCTATCTTCACTTTGACGTGAATTTGTATGCTTTGTAACTGTCCTCCCTACTGTTTCTCTTCATGCTAGTTTCTTTCCTTGACTTGGTCTTCAATCTAATACTCTTTAACCCTGATACACTTTGACTATTCTTTACTATGTCCTTTTACATTCACTATATATTTTAGTTTTTTACTGTCTATTTCAACAGTAAATCATTTAATTTCATGTTTCCTCTGCTTGTCTTTTAACTGTATGTTTATTTTCCATCTCTATTTGAATAGATTTGATAACAATCTCGGAGTAAACAGGTCTTATGACTAGTATTAAGATTGTTTATCCAACGCTACGGTCTTTTGATCACCTGTAAAATAAAACAAACTGTTAGGAAAATGTTGGGTTGATAGGGAGGGACGTTAATGGCTTTATATACTATTATATACTATTATATACTATTTAATTAATTAATGGATTAATTTATTAATTTATTAATCTATTTATTTATTTATTTTTATTTATTTATGTTTATATCTATATATATATATATATATGTTAAGGATTAATACTATATAATTACTATATCTAACTATCTCCTTAAATTACCTTCTGAATATTTTATAAAGTAAGGTCCTTTATCTAATTAATTTCCTCTAAATTTATATATAACTTTTTAACCATCCAATAAGTTACCACCATATTAGATTATTTCTTTTAAAGTTACTAGTTATTATAACTAACGAGCCTACCCTTTATAATTTATTTATACCCTTTATATTATACCTTTCAACTAACTTTTATTATTTTTATTTATATTTATATTTATATATATATATATATATTTAACTTTCTAAAAAAATTTAGTTACTATAACTAACTAGAATTGCCTCACATATAATTATATTTTATATTTTTATAAATATATATATATATATATATATCTAAAAATCAGGTCCTTAATCTAACCAATTCTTATTAAACTATTAACAGAATCAGCATCTATAATTATTTCTTTTATATTCTAATTAACTCCCATTAATTGATCATTTTGACTTTTTATGCCTTTAATAAAAAATAGCCGTTGATCAAGATAGCCGTTGGAAGCTCTGCTCAGACTATTTAACATGCATAGCTGGATCTATTTCTTCAACTTGTCCTGACGATGAGCCACACCGGTTGGTTCGAAATGCGTTGACAAATGTCTCTCTTCATGTGATTTACGCCGAAGTTCTTCTTATAAATAATATGGATCACAGAAGCCTTAATTCAACAGTTAATGGCTTTATCGAGCTTTATAGGTCTATGGAGTGAGTCCAAAGTGATTTTGAGAGGTAAACCATGCTTGAATTTTTTAGCAGAGGCTTCAGGTTGCGCAGAAGGGTTACATAGGGTTTTACTACACAAACAGACGAAAACGAGCAAAACTAGGGTTTTCATGTTTAAACGGGTAATGGTTTGATTTTTTTGAATTTTGGCGCAAAGTGAACACTAGAAGGTTTTTTCATTTAGCGAGAGGGAGGTAAGTGGATTATTTCGCACTGCTTTTGTGGGCTTGGTGGTATTCAGGAGGGGTCGCTCAATTCCACTCATTGAATGACACGTAGCATCAGGGGCTGGGTGGAAAACCACTTTTTCGGGTGGGTATCGTTTGGCAGATGGGTTGGCCTGATATGGATAAGGGTCGTCGGATGTGGAGGGAGATGATTGCATGTGATCAAGTGGGGAAGCTGCATGGAGGCTAGTGGGGGGCTCGACAGTCGCTTAAGTGCGGCAGTATCGGGGTTAATGATGGGTTAAGGCAGGATTGATGACTGAGGGCGGGATTTTAATATTTTTTGAGGGATAAGGGGTAGTACTATAGTTTATAACTAAACTAATGGGTGGGATTATTTTATATAAAGGAGTTAAATATATACGGGATAGTGGGCTTTCAGGAATTAATATATAAAATTAGTAATTAATATGAATGGGCGGAAAGGGGCACAATACTCTAAGTATATGATATTTTATGTTTTAATTCTTTTCCCATAATAACATAAATACTTAGGATATGGTGTTTTTGTGGGTTTTTGATATGAAAATGATTTATGTGGGGGAATAAATACTTTTCCTAGGTAAAAGTATTTTGACCTTAGGAAAGGAATATTATTATGGAAAATTAATGAAGTGAAGGGGGCGATGAATTTTCTTGAGGGGGTTTTTAGTGCTTATTGCCTATAAGTCATTGAGCCGAGGGTTCGGTCCCTCCAAAACCCAAAGAAATGCTCTGAGCCTCTTTGACTTAAGATTTTTAAGTACTTTGAACTTTATTATGGGAAATTAGTTAAGTAAAAGATGAAATGAATGAGGGAAGTTAATTAATTGCCTTTAATATTCAATTTCGTACTTGATTTTCCATTTTTCTATAGAACTTTCATGATGGAAAAGACGATAAACATGATTTTGTTTAATCAATCACCATACTTCTGCAACCTTTCTTCTACTTACCCATCTACTCATCCTACCATTTTCACTTCTTTTTATTAGGGTAGATTCGAGCTAGCAAACCCTTATCAAATATTTTTCTTTTTCTTTACAATAGTAAACTAACTAAATCTAACATTATTACATCCAAGGGCTCAGATTAAACAATTGAGCTCCTTTTATTTACTCTACCTATCTAATTATCTTCCAATATTAAACAGTTTTGGTCAGATTTGTATTCTCTATCTATAGACATGACATTGAAAACACGAAATAACCAAGTTTAAACATTTTGACTATCATGGATTGTGGCAAGGATCACAAGCTACACACAATCTTTTATTATGCATAAAAAATAAATAGGAGTGGAATTTTGGCTTGCTCACTTTCATGGTCTTTTTTTCTTTTCTTGGGGTTCATATTTTTCATCTTTTTTTACCTTTTTTATTCTTTTTGTCCTTTTATTATTCTTTTAGGACATACCCTCTTTAAAAAATTTTAATTTTTCAATATGGAAAACATTTGTAGAAAGCAAAGGTATGTACATATTACAAGGTTAACCTTAGCCATTCAAAATTATGACTCCTATTGGTATAGGAACCTAACAATAAGAAGATGTAAAAAAATATGGAGAAGGAACTCCATCAAGGGTGTTCTATGTCCCACATGCTCTTATTTATGGTTTCATAGGTCCTAGGTAGACACATCAAAGATACAAAAAATATGTCTTTTTCAAAGGAATATTCATCACCAATCATTTCCCCTTAGCCGACCCAATCCTTGTGCACTATGTTCTTATATTTTTAGATATAAACCTTGATGAATTACAACACTTGAAACTCCTCATTAACACATTCACAAGGGGAATTGGCACGCTTATAAATATCTCAAAATCCTCCCTCTATTGTTCAAGCATGATCACACATGGAAAGCATAAAATTGGGACTATTTTCTCTACTAAGGTGTAGGAGATCACTTGAGGTAGACAATACCTCATATTTATGTTAAGGTCAAACAACTACAAAAAGTGATATTGGAAATGGTACTTGAAAACATAAAGAAATGAATTTGAGGTTAATGCAATAGGTGGTCATATAGGGTAGGAAAACTAGTTCTCTGTAAATCTATTGTAAAATCAATCCCATTCTACTAGGCCTCATTGGCATGGACTCATATTGGGGACCCTCCATAAAATTTGACAGTTATCTTCTCGATTCTTGTAGGCAAGGAAATAAGGAAAAATAATATTTTCTTTCACAAACTAGCACAAGATACCCATACCAAAAGCACTGGGAGGCTAGGGACTAAGTAATATTCACTGGTTCTCAAAATATCCTACAACAAAAATGGTTTGGTAACTCATTCAAATAAAAGGTATATCATCTTACATCACCTACCAAAACTATATAAGCCTCATCCTACTACTATAATTGATCAAATCTCTTCACAAACTAGAAAACCATGGATCTATCATGTTAAAGACCATCATAAAATTATTTCCCCTTTTTATCATTATCTTTTCTAGAAAAATGGAAATGCAACCTAGATGCAAGTTGGTTTAGATCCCTTGATTGGGTGTTAACGTGGTCATCTTCTCCCTCTACCGATGCTACAATAGCTAAATGATGATGGGATATTTACATTAAATCACATATATGATTTTAATTACATGAGGGGTTAACAAGACTGCTTAACATTACAATCTGCTGGAATAGGAGATTAATTTACTACTATATCGGATTGATACATCAACTTCTCATTTAATCATGCATCACCCTCTTTGAGTATAACAAAATTTGTATACTTGAGTATGGATTTGGAGACTAGAATTAATGAGCCACCATGGTGGAGAAAAAATTTACATAAATGCACATGTCCTAAAGAAAATTTATTTATGTGGCTTCTCCTCCAGTATAAATCCCCTACTTGGGAAAATATTCAAATGATATATTTCCAATGCCTTGGTGTATGCATTTAGTGCTCCATGAACTCTCAATCAATAAATCACGTGTTTATAACATTCCATGTTACACAAGTTGTTTGGAAGGATAATTTTCAAAATGAAGGAAATTCATATGTCTAAGACAATTTGAATATTAATAGGGTGCTTATCACAACAACTATCAGGATAAAACAAACTTGATCAAAAATCACTCCCTCAAATAGTGGCTTTTGGACTATGGTTGGAGATGAATCAATCCATTTTTTTATGAAAAATGTATATCGCCAATTAGGGTATCCATACAAATTTTGTCCATTGTAATCAACTCAATTGGAAAGGATACCTTCCCCCACACTTACTTTATCCAAGAAAATGAAATTCAGATATAATATCCTTGGGATTTTCATAATGGGGAAGAATAATGGCCCCCATCCTTGGGTGGGGTTGGTGGAATTCTTCACATATAACCAACTATTTCTATATCATTTGTCGCAAATATTGCAATAGAAGAAAAAGGATACATTGAATTATTTGCTTTAAAATGACTCATAAAACCTGCCATCTTATAGGGAATCACCTCCATTTACATGTATGGGAACTCCCAAACCATCATAAATTGGATGAAAGGAGCAACAAGAATCCAAAACTACACTCTCCTTCCTATTTTTGAAAAATATCAACAACATATCCATTATTTTACTCACATATGTTATGATCGTATTTACAGAAACATGAACACAACTACAGTTTCCCTACCAAAGGTTGGATTTTGTATGGATAGAGGTGTATTTTAAATCAGAAAACATGAAGAAGGATAATAACAAAAATATTTCTTGAACCTTCTTTTCGACTGATCTTCAAAGATATATTGATGATATATATTGTCCTTTTCTACTATTTTTTTCTTTTTGATATGATATTTCATGAATTTATATGTTATTATTTTCTTCTATCTTCACAAGGAATGTAGAATTGATTATGTAAATGGTTATTAGTAAGTCGCTCCACAAGGGAAAGAGATACTATTAGATATTTTATATTAGACATTTAGCCACCTTAATTCCTTGGCGCATATAGAGATTATAATTTTGTTATGTATATCAATGAAATAATATAATTTTTGCTTGGGAGAGAAAAGAGAAGATTTAAAATATCAAAATAATATTCCCAGCCCCCCTCTCCCCAACCAATAAAAGGAGTGCTTGCAACAACACCACTTATCAAAATGAGCATAAAAATCACCACTAATGGTTCCTTCTAGAAAAGAAAGAACTTGATAATGTTCACATTAAGTTGGTAACTTTGTTTTAAATTGAGGCATTTGAAGCTAAAGAAAATAAATCATTGGGGAACCCAAACAAAAGAGGGAAGAACTAATAGCTTTATAATATCATAGAAACATGTTGTCTCATTAAATTCATTGAACAACTAAACAATAAAATTAAGAATCCAACACTTTCTAAATATGGAGGAATATATGCTCTTTTCTATACTAAGAAATGCTCAACATTTATCATTTCTTAATTAAAAAAAAATAACTTACCAATTATATTATTATATAAAGGAACAATTACTATAAATGATGTTGGTGGTGATGGTTAACATCAAATGAGAACAATTTTTTGATCAAATCTTAAGAAGGACAAGGAACTACTTGTATTTTCATTAGAATTTTTTTTCTTCTTCAAAATATTTAATAAAATAAATCCTAAATCACCATAGGTACCACAAGATTGAATCTATTGTACATTAATTTTTAGATCATGGAGTTTAGAAAAAACTATGAAAATACGAATTTCAAATTATTATCACTAAAATTGCAAGTTCTATTCTTTCTATTGTATGTAATTCGATAATATATAATTTACTTGCAAGAGATCATAATGTTGGATTTAAAATAGTAAAAGAGACCATCAATTCCTCTCATCCACACCACTAACGACTTTATTTCTATTTCTTTTTTCTCTACATAATAAATCTTACAATGTCTTTTATGTTTTTCTATAATAAGAATGAAATCCAAAATGAAAAATTCCAACAAAAAGATCATACTAAATGTGAAGAGAGTTGAGAAATAAATAAAAACATAAACCAAGAGACCAACTCCAACTTGATATACAAAATTCATCTACCTCTATAGGGAATATTGTATCCTCTTCTCATCAAAACTCAACAAAGAATGTAAACAACCAAAAAAATTATCATGGATATGAATTGAGAGCATCAAAAATAAATTAAAAGGAGATAGGCATTAAGGGAAACCTTTCCAAGTCCTTTTAGGAACCTTTAAGGTTATACCAACTTTATATTATGTAATTCTATTACAATAATAACATTTCAATAGATAAGCCAATAAAATGATGAATTAATTCAGAGGAACTTAAAAAAATATGAAAATGTGTTAACAAACTTCAAATTATGTGCTAACTTATATTACAAAAAACTATAACTATGGCCACTACCCTGATTCAAATTGTTGAACTCTCGAGAGAAAGGAGCAAGTAAAGGTATCTTGTGAGATTGTTTGAACCAATTCCTCCTCTTCATGTCAACATTCTATCCTTTTTTCTTCAGAAGAAAAAAATGCTTCTTTTCATTATGAAAAGAGGTTTCATGATTTGGATTTTATCCATAATTATTCTATCTATCTCCCTATGCATCATATGTCATATGATTCTGTTCTTGCACATAAGTATTTCTTCTTCCCTATGCATAACTATATTTAGAAACAGATCCTCGGTATAATGGATCCATCAGTTTGTCCATAAAAATAACAAAAAAGTACCACATAAGTATCCTTTACCATATCTCCCTACATATTACATCATAGGTTTGTAATTGACATATACCATGATCATGTCCTATGTGAAATTAATGATACTTGCATTAATCAAAACATCTAGTAAAAATGCAACAAAGTGTATCTTACCAGGTTCCTCGGAAACACCTCTTTTGGAAAGGAGGTATGATATCTGATTATAACACCCTCCTCCCAAATTTACCCAAGATAATCAGTCTGGTGGGCTAAAACTTTGACAAGAGGATACTATGATGTGATTCAACTCCCTATGTACAAGGAAGTGGAACCAACCAAACAAAACCATTCTAACTTTCCACACATGATACAGAACCTCTGGGAGCCAACCAACCTTTCCAAGTGATCAACCCCTGAGACAACTTGACATTTCACTAACTTATATCCCCAGTCACTCCCCTGACAAGGCATGAATGTGACTGAGGCATTCTAGTCACTCCCACAACAAGGGCATTCTAGTGACTATGGACTTTTTTAGCTAGTTTTGAGACAACAACCCTAGATTTTGTGCCACCTTTTCAGGGCCATAATTGAGGCCACTGCCCAAAACTTCATGAAAATTTCAAAAATGATAAATAACGTCGAAAAAAAGGTACCAATGAAACCATTTGATCAATGACTTGATTGGAAGCCTACTGTCCATGACAAGCATATCAGAAATATGTAATCTACGAGTCATACTAATAGATCTAAGCATAGGGATATCATAGTTATCTAAGATTCATAAGGAAACGTTGATGCCTTATCACAATATCTGCATTATCATATATTAGTTCATATCTTCATTGTTCATTCATTTGTTAATCAAAACATGATGAGAGCCATACACCAAGATTTTCATAAAACATCCTCTTAACTAGCATATATTCAACATAAATAATAAGATATAACAGCCATAAAAACCACTTATGAACAAGTATATTTACCCATCAAATATAAAAGGAATGAATCTCTTATTAGCATATGCAAAATGAAACCAGATCTGGGACTTCCAAGTATCACCTAACCATATATTGATTGAACCAAAATTTTCTTTTAGTCAATCACCCCCATGCCATATTCCAAGCATGAATGTGGGACCTCATGGAACAAATCCAACAAAACCAAACGAGGGCTTCTAGAGGGAAAAGCACCTCAAACCTTAACCATTTTTTCCACCTAAAGGTCGGATATCACTAACCATCACCAAATTTTTCTCCACCCAAGTTGTCTAGGGCACGATAGCATTTGTTCCAAACAAGTCATCCATGACTAGTAACTCAACCCACAACTACTGTCGGGCTTCCAGAGTGTTTTTCTAGCCAACACTTCCGGGACTAGTAACTCAGCCCACCAAGGGCTTCTAGAGAACTTTTCCAAAGAAGGATCCTAGGACTAGTAACTCAACCCACATTGTTATAGGGCTTCCAAAGTGTTTCTCCAACCAAGGCTTCCAGGAACTAGTAACTCAACCCACAACCATAAGGAAGATGAGAAGCAACCATAAAACACAAGGAAAGAAACCCACAAGACCATGACTATCCAATTAATGTGAAGGCTAGGAAAATCCACCATCAATATAGTAATTCCTCCATGCCAATGATTGATCATAATGACTAAACCACATGCATGTGTCATGCATGCAAAACTAGAAAGTAAATCATACTTGCAAATCGGTATCTACAAGAAAAACTCGTCGTAACTAATGATCCTAATGTCCTCTTATGGTTTCATGCTCTTCTTTTTCCTTATTGCTCCAAAACTCCAAGCATGCCATACTCCTCGAAGAGTGCTCCAAGAAAACTCTAAGTGTCCAAGAGTATGATAGAAAGAGTATAATAGAGAGCTCCAAGCTAAAACTGACAAAAGTATGAACTAAAAAAGGATTCAAATTGATCCTCAGAAGCCTTTTATTAATGAGCCCTCTATTTTATTCGATTTTCTATTATTTTCCTTCATTTTCCATCTCGCATGCAACTTGTGACCTTTCACCTTCCTTTTCTCCTAATTTCCATTATTTTCATAAATAAAATGCCAATAAATGCATCCTGCCTCTCCAAAGCCTTTGCCAATTTCTATAACCATTATTTAATCACAAGTGATCCCCATCAATATGTTTTTGCCCAACATTCAACTTGGAATATTTGTCCCATGACCATGGTTATCATTTTTCCCTTATTAGCTTTATTACATGGTTTTTTTACCAAGGTTGTTACATAACCCTCCCCCTTGGGGGAAAAATGTCCTTAGTGTTCAATGACACCTACAACCGGAAAGAATACTCAAAGAAAAACATACTACCCATGGATATTTATAACTTAGCTTGTTAAAGTATTTACAATGATCATCCTGCTGAGAAGAACACCAACATGAGAAGAATAACAATATGACAACCATAACGACATGACATCCATATTGCTTATTGGAGCTTGATAACAGAACTCATGGTGGTATTTACATCGATATATGTATATATATAGACCGAACATCACAGCAAAAAATATGCCAAACAAATTATCTCAACTATCGAATAGAGGAGGATACATAGTGTTCATCTAATTAGCCATCTGCCATGTAGCTTCATCAGGCCTAAAGTGCTTCCACTACAGTTTAACCTGATTGGTTGCTTGGTTCCATAACATGAGCACATTTTTCTCTAAAATACACTAAGGTTCTAACTAGAATTCTTCCTCTAGCTCCACTTGCAATACATACCATTCAATAACATGATCAACATCTCTAACATACTTCTTAGGAAATGACACATGGAAAACATCATGGACTTTCACTATCGGAGGCAATCAAATTCGATAAGCTATTAGTCCAATCCTATCAATAATCTTGAAAGGTCCAAAAAATAGAGGTTCCATCTTGGCACATGATCCAATCTAGAAGGAGCTCTTCTTGGGCTTGATGCACAAGTACATTTGTTCCCCAACCTGAAACTCCTTAAACAACCTATTTTAATATTCATAACTCTTATGTCTATGTTGTGATTCCTTTATATTCTTCTTGATTACCTACATTTTCTATTCCATCTCTTCCAACCTGTCTGGTCCAATCAACACCATATTCACTGGATCACTCTAATTGATGGGATCATTACAACTCCTCCCATACAATGCCTCAAATGGACTCATCCTCAATGATTCCTAACACCCATTGTTGTAAGTGAACTAAACCAGTGGAAGATACTGTTCCCACTTTCGTTGGTGATGCATCACATACATCCTCAACATATCATCTAGTATCTTGTTGACCCTCTCTATCTATCCATCTTTCTACAGATGATAAGTTGTGTTGAAGGACAAATTTGTACCCAAAACTAGAAATAAATAATTTTAGAATCTAGAAGTGAACTTGGCATCCATGTATAACACAATTTGCTATGGTACACCATGCAACCTCACTACATATCTGATGAACACCTGTGCTACATCATTAGCTAAATATGTAGACTTTACTCGAATGAAGTGTGTTACCTTTTTTAACCTACCGACCATGACCATGATTGAAACATGTTGTCTAGATGTTCTCAGGAAACCTATAATTAAGTCCATGGAAATGACCTCCCATTTCCACTATGGAATCGGAATCAACTCTACTAATCCACCTATATGCATACGTTATACTTTTACCTATTGAAAATCCAAGCACCTTGCCACAAACTCTACCACTTTATTCCTCATATTCATCCAATAATAAAACTTATTAACCATTATCAACATCTTTTGATATCCTGGGTGACCTAAATACAACTTAGCATGAAAATTCCTCAAGATAACCTTCTTAAGCTCATTGTTATCTGGCACATATATCATGTCCCTAAATCTGACCAAGCGAGCTGTTGTGAGATGATAGTCCACACCCTAATCACCTGTACCCTACTATAGCATGTGCATAAGCTCCTTGTACATGTCATTGTGCTGAACTTCCTGCAATATCAAACCCTATAAATTTGTCCCATAGGAGCTCATAGCTTCTATATGATTCACCCATATACTCTTGCTAAAAGCATCTGCAACCCTATTCTCTTTACCTTTAATGTAATTTATCTCAAAGTCGAACTCACTTACCATGGCCAACCATCTAGCTTTCTTAGCATTCATATTTGATTGATAAAAAAGATACCTCAATCCACTGTGATCACTCATCAAGACGAACCGCCTTCCAAGAAGATGGTGCCTCCACATCTTCAAAGCATGGATGATGGCTTCCAACTCAAGATCATGTGTTGGATAATTCTGCTTGCACTCATTCAATTTCCTTGCTTCATAGCATACTACCTGTCCTTCCTGCATAAGGACTCCACCAAGTCCTCTCTTGAAAGCATATTTACATACCACACACTCTTTGTCTTTATCTACAATATGTAAAACTAGAGAACTTGTCAACAACTACTTCAATAACTCAAAACTGGTTGCACATTCCTCCATCCATTAAAATAACTTACCTTTCATTTGCAATGACGTAATAGGATAAGAAATTTGTGAGAAGTTCCTGATGGACCTCCTATGATAACCTACTAACCCCATGAATGATTTTACCTCATCCACATTTCTAGGAGTTGTGTACCCCATGATAGCCCTTATCTTTTCTCGATCCATTTTTGTGTTCTTGGAAACCACGTGCCCTAAGTAGTGCACCTCTATCTACAAGAAACTACATTTTCTAATACTAGAATACAAATAATCCTCCCTTAGAAATATCAATAATGTTGTTAAGTTTTCAACATGATCTTCCCCATTTCTAGAATATACCAATATATCATCAATGAATACAATAACAAACTTGTCTGGATAAGGATGCAACACACTATTCATCAAGCACATAAAAGTATCTGGAGAATTATTCAAACCAAATGGAACTACAACAAACTCATAATGCCCGTACTTGGTCGAGAAAGCAATATTGTAGATTTCCTCTTCTTTAATGCATACCTGATGATATCCTGATCTCATATCAATCTTCGAGAACACTGCTCCTCCCTTCAACTGATCAAACAAGTCACCAATCCTCAGCAAGGGATGCATGTTCTTGAAGGTCACTTTGGTAAACTACTTATAATCAATGCATAACCTTAGAGTACCATCTTTCTTCTTCACAAACAACATTGGTGCGACCCAAGGTGGAACACTTGGACTAATGTATCCCTTGTCAAGAATTTCCTTCAACTGCAACTTCAACTCCACCAACTTTGGTGTGGTCATCTTGTAAGGTCCCTTTGATGCTAGTGTTTCCGCTGGTACTAACTCAATAGAAAGGTGTACTTCCTTGTGAGGTGGAAACTCTGGAATCTCTGCTAGAAACACATCCTGAAACTATTGTATAATTGGGTAGCTTCTCAAGACATCTGTGTCCTATACTTCCTTATCCATGTCACTAGAAATAGGAACTGTGAATAAGACACACCCTTTCCTATGAATGTGCTTCGCTTGCATAGTTGTCACCATTCTATCTGATGTTTCCTTCTTCTTATCCCGTAAGACTCTTTGTTCTCCATTATCATCTAGGCACTTAATAACCTTGTCATAGAAATCTATCTTGGTCCTATGAATATACAACCAGTCCATTCCCAACAACATACTATTGATCAAAATTATAATACATTTAAATGTTCTAATCTAGGAATACCATTCAACTCAAATGCACAAGAGTTTACCTAGTGATGAACTCTCTTCTTTGTACCTATAGCCAACTGCACTAACAAATATTTTAAATTCGCTTCTTTATTTAAACCACACTTATCCACCAGGTCAAGACTAACATAACTATATTTAGATCCAGGGTTGATCAAAATAGAAAAAACTTGATCAAAAAGCTTACCATCAATCTCTATAATAGATGCCTAGTGATTTTCCTGCCTATTCTGCAATGTTGCATGGGTCCATGGAATAATCTATTCAACGTCTCCCACTATGTCTACCTCCTGAGTATTGTAGATTTGTGATCTACCACCTTGATGTTGTGGACAATCTCTCTTATGATGCTCTCCACAACATGCCCAAAACTGTAATGGTTTCCTACCATCACGCTTGTCTTGCTCATTAGACTCAAATCCTTGTCATGTATCGGATGCATTGAACTTCTTATGGAGGGTTGCATTCTCTTTTTTACTTGTATCTTCAAGTCTTGTTCGCTTCTTGTCCCATTTTCCTTTATTATTTTCATTATCTTTCTAGTCTGGCATAGTCTCATATTTGTGCCTTGATTGTTCATAACAATTCTTTAGTTTCTGGATGGCCTCCTCCAATGATCTAGGCTCATTAAAATCAATCTTGTCCTTGAATGCTACCAGAAGCCCACTAATGAATCGTTGGATATTGGCCTTCTCATCCTTAAGGTAAGGCACATACCTTCGTAACTCCAAGAATCTGCTAGTGTACTCCTCATCGGTCATAAACCCCACGTTCATCTCACATAATTTTTTCTCTTGTCATCATAGTATCTCTCTGATCGATACTTCTTCCTGAAAAGCCTTTCAAACTCACTCCAAGTCAAGTCCTCTTCCGAGATGCCTCTAACATTCTTTAAATCTTCCCACTAGATATTTACTTTACCTTTAAGACTAAATGTCGTTATTCCAACCTTCATGTTCACTGAGTAATCATGCAACCTTAAGAACATATTCATACCAAGAAACGATGTTTCTGAATCCTGTGACTTCTTCATTTCCCCATCAAATTTAGTTCCCTTTGTTTCTTGAACTCATCCGGAAAATTTCCCCTGTTACTCCACCTATAAGGATGATATTGATGATGACCATGATAAATGTCTAAACCAGAAATAGAGTAAATCCCATGTCCATTGCCTCACCTATCAGGTGTATCCAAGAATCTGTGATCCGTAATAGTGTCATCTCTATCCAACTTGTGCCCAACATGAGATGTACTACCATACGCCCCATTAGTCCTATCCTCATTCCCATGGTTGATCCAAAGTGGTCTCTATCTCAGCAGGTATGACATAATCTAAAGGGTACATGCATTAACTTCTGCTGGTTTCTCATGTTCCTGAATGATCCTATCATTATTTTCTTTGCAACTCCTTATTTATGCCTTCAAACTTCTCAATGTGTCTTCTATGTCAGAAGAGTTCCCTCACCATGTTTCTCATCTGATTTATAGGGAGAATCTCATAAGTTGTAGTCTACCATATTTCCAATCATATTTGATCTTCTCTTCCTACAAGGTATATCATGTTAGCTAAACCAAATCATATTCAAACCAACATACCATATGTAGTCAAGGGACGATATCACGTCTGCAAGATCAACTAGATTAGCACAATACATATATAAACATAATATTATCTAGATTTAATCATCATTTCAGCCATTATCCAGTCATCAATGTGTTAGAGCCTAGATTTTCCTCAGGCTGAAAAGGCAAGGTTCTAGGTCCACATCAAACGACGCTCAGCCTCGTAGCTAGCCCTACGAGGACAGGAGAGGGCTCTCTCCGGGTCAATCTCAGCGAAAGATAATCAATGGGGCTTGAGATGACTGATTTAACAACTGATATTAGGCTAGGTATGAAGTGCAAGGATTTGTTTTGAGTTTTTAAGGGTTTTGTTGGAAAAAACGGACAGGAAAATTTTGGGTCCGAGGATGAGGCCAGATTTTCGCAGAGTTCCGGTTGGGGCAAGATAGCCAGTAGTTTTGATGCTTGAGATTAAATGAATGGGTAGCAAAGACTGCTGAGTAGATGAAGAGGGCAAGAGGGTACCAAGAATCCTCCTCAAACTGAAGAAAACATTGAGAATTAAACAAAACTACAGACAAAGCACAACAAACTCATGGATTCTACCTTTGTCACTTAACTTGTTTAATTCAAAAGTAAAGAGAAGGGAAATGGCATAAATAAAACATCAATGAACTTACAATTACATGAAGAAACACACCATCAAAACATAGAGCCACAAGGATCCCAACAAGTGCTGCAAAACCCTGGTCTTTCCTTTGCCAAAATTGCAGAAATGAAATGTACAATGGAGTGCCCAGCAATCCCAAGTGTCCAACCCTGAAAATGACTGAGAAATTACATGATATAGACAAGCCTAACTCCTTCCCATGCCTCTAGGGGTCGAGATCATCATTATAGGAGCTGTTTGAACCAATTCTAAACAAGGAACTGAAATCTAGGTAATCAAAGAACTTGCCCATATATGCTGGGAAACTGATTCATTCATTTAATTTTCACTTTTTAGTGAATGAATCCTCTAGAACAAGTAAAAATGTGCCAATATTACATCATGGTTATCAAATTACATCATGAAAGATCAAGAGTAACATCAAAAAGCAAAACTGGTAAAAACTGGGCAAATTTCTGCGTTGAACAGTGAAAAATAGGCAAAAATCCTCTATGCGCCGCGCCTGATTCTCTATGCGTCATGCCACTTTGGAGCTGATTTTGAGGCACTTCCCGAAGTCCAAGTTGATCCCATGATAGCTCGTTGGAAATCCCTTCCTATCTACTTTCCAATCCAAGTGGAATTTCTGGATTGGGTGTCCATTTTACCCTCCAAATGTTCAATCTCCCAAGACTGCTTCCTGTGTGTCAAAATAAGGGCAGTGAGGTCATTTTTTGAGTGTTTTTTGACCTTTTTAGGGCTCAAAACCTGCCCAAATTTCTTGGCCATGAACAAGAAACCATAATTTTTCATGAAAAATCCAGAAATGCAATTTTTTTGTGATTTGGATCCCTCTAGCAAAAGCGAGCCCCACGTGGCGCGACGCATAGGTAGGAAAACCCTGTGTTAAAAAGTTCTGTGCGTAGCTCCTTTTTGCAGACCAGTTTGGAGGACCTTCCCGTGGTCCAAATTGGGCATGTGATAGCTCGTTGGAAAGCCTATTGAGTCTAATTTCCAAATCAACTTGAATTTTTCAATTTGGAGTTCATTTTCCCTGTCAAAAGTCAAATCTCCAAAGACTAGTCAAAATGTGCCAAATGAGGCTGCCTCAAGGCAGAGTGCTGTTACAGTCAACTTTTGAAGATCTTTCTCAACTCCCAATTGAACTCATGCTAGCTCATTAGAAATATCTTTGTGTCTACTTATCATTTTACTCAACAATAAATTCATTTGGCCAACCAAGCTAGGAGAAAACCTTATTTTCCCAAGGTCACTTCATAGGTGCATCAATTCTCCCGCGGCGACTGTATTTTTTACTTTTCTCTAAAACCATGAAACATGTGTAAAAAGTGAAGGAATTTTTTCTTCCTTGACCTATTTTGGACAAAAACCGATCTCAATTTTTCCAAATTCATCTTTCCTTGCTCAGAAGCATCATTTGCGTAAAACCTACCCCGATGTGTGGAACACGGGATTTTTCGAAATGCAGTGAAATGAAGGGGATAAGGGGCTTCTAAATTCTTGAGAAAATTTTGGGAAGTAGGGAGGGATGTGAGGAAGTAGGGAAAAGTGGAATGTCAAATATTGAGTGAGGGGAAGGGGTCCAAAAGGGCTAAACACAGGCCCAACCTAGGAAATTGTCAAGTTGTAGCAAGAAACTAGGGTTTGTGCAAAAATGAGGAATTTGAGGGATCTCAGTGATGGGAAGTGTTTAATAAAGTACATTAAGGATAGGGGAAGGTGTATGAACATCAGGATACAAGTTTTTCTCATGATTTGACCATCCAAGAGAAATTGCCTTCGAACTTTACCTAAGCACAACTAAAGCATGAACAAGGCATAAAATGACCTAGTGAAACTTGGCATGGTGACGAAAACCCTCTGAATGATGGTACATTCTACGTAATGGTGACATGAAGCTCTTGGGACAACCATTAGGGTTTGGGAATTTTAAGTATGAGACTAGGGTTTGGTGCATTTGGGATTTTGAGAAAGGGAACTTAGGATAAGGGATTGGTGATTTAAGGGGGTAGTGGAACTTAAGGAATAAGGGAATCAATGAAAAAGGGATAAGGGAGTAAACTTGGTGGAAAAATAGTCATCAAAACCCTAGGCAACAATTTTTGTCGGAGGAACTTAAAATGATAGGGTTCAACTTCTTTAAGCAATCACCATGAAACAAGCATCATGAAGTAGGCACCCAACTTGGATAGAAAATAATAATGGAGGTTCTACCTAACAAATTTGTGCATTTTTTGGCGATTTGAGCGATTTTGGCAAGTTCTAGAAATTTTTGAACCCTCTGTATGTATGTGCCGCGCCCCACCATTGCGCCATGCCTGTGTAAAATAACATTGTGTCCTGAAGCCCAGTGCATCGCGCCTCACTAGTACGCCGCGCCTCCTGCTCAGTGCGCCACGCCTCACTAGTGCGCCACGCCGGTATTTTGCAAAGATTTTCACTCAATATCCTTACTTGTTCACAAAAACCGATTTGAGTTGCCTCCTCTTTGCTCTTGGAATGAAAATGAGCCTTCAACACTTGGAGACATGTTTTATACATGAGCTTTTCAAATTCATTTTGCCAAAACCCACTTTCATAAAGTTTTGCAAATAGCTTTTATTTCAACCTCTGTTTTTGGACTTTTTATTGCTTTTGGACTTTTTGATGAACTTAATAACCTAAGATTTGCTTGATTTTGCAGGTGTCGAAGCTTCTTAGGCTAAGGAAAGAGACCAGGGTGAAGATGAAGAAATTTGCAATGAAGAAAACAAAATTTACATGATTTTAGTACAATAAAAGTTGAATACTCTGTTTTTTCCTCAAAAAAAACACATTTTCGAACACTTTTTGATGAAATTTATTGATGTTGAAACATCCTCATGGCCTGCTGGCAATTTTTGAACACTCTGACACATTTTTTGACAAAACCCTAATACAACCCTAGACCTAAGTGACCATGAAACCATAAAGATAACTTATGCAGTTTTCAAGATAAAAAGACTGTATATGTTTTTTAAATGATGAGCCAGCAGGTAGATAACATGAGGGGAATGAGTGACAAGGACCTTCCGTAAGAAGATCGATGCTCCTAATGGAATGCAGATGATCAAGCTGAATGCGACACCTAAAAATGAAATGCAACAAAAGAGGTTTTGATCTCTGACAGAGGGCTGAACAGACCGACTCTAACACAATTCATGACCATACCAACCACATACTATGATCTCATGCATGAAAACTACAACCATGTCAATGTATGCAAAACAATGTATAAGTACTGACATGCATAACCAATGCATAATCAACATACAATCATGACAAAAACATCCAATGACTCACCCTCAAATTTCAAATGGAGACACCACTAAAACTATGAACACCACTGTTCATAAGCTACAAACACATAGACCACAAGCATGAGGAATACATATGTAATCAACATGTATGCATGACCAACGCACACTGCCCATTCAATCGAAGGGTTGAACCATGCTATGATACCACTTTGTAACACCCTCCTCCCACATTTACCCAAGTTAGCTGGTCCACTAGGGTCAAATGTGATTAGAGGCTACTATTATGTGACTAAAATCCCCATGTATAGTTAAGGAAGTGGAATTGACCAAACCAAACCATTGTGACCTTCCACACATGCTATAGAACATCCAAGAGCCAACCAACCTTTCTAGGTGATCAACCCTTGAGAAAACTTGACATTTCATTGATCTGAACCCCCATCCACTCCCATGAAGAGGCATGCATGTGATCAAGGCCTTCCATTTGCTCCCATAGCAAGGGCATGCCATCGACTGTGGACATTTTCAGCTAGTTTTGAGCTGCTGACCCCAAATTTTATGCCACTTTTTAGGGCCATGACTCATGCCACAACCCATAACTTCATGAAAGTTTAGAAATGATAAATAACGTAAAACAAAGGTACTAATTAATGCAACCACTAGATTAATGACTTGACTGGGCCCTTACTATCCATGATAGGGATTTTGTCAAACATATCACAAATATGTAATCTATATGTCATAACAACAAATTCTAGAATAGGGGTCTCATACTCATCCAAGAATCATAAGGAAAAATTGATGCCTCATCACAATAGCTGCATTATCATCTATTAGGTAATATATTCATTGTTCATTCATTTATTAATAAAAACATTATGAGAGCCATACATCAAGACTGTCATGAAACATCCTCTTAACCAACATATATTCAACAGAAATAACAAGATATAACAACCATAAAAACCACATATAAACAAGTATATTTACCAATCAAATACAAGAGGAAAGAATTTCTTATTAACATATGCAAAATGTAACTAGGTCTAGGACTTCCACATACCACCCGACCATAGATTAGCTGAACCAAATATTTCTTTCATCCAATCACCCCCACACCATACTCCAAGCATGAATGTGGGATCTCATGGAACAAATCCAAAAAAACAAAACCAACACTTCCAGGGGCCAAACCACCTCAAACCTCAACTAGTGATTCCACCTCATGGTTGGACATCACTAACCATCACGAAATTGGTCTCTACCCAAGCTGTCTAGGGCTCCAAAGCATTTGTTCCAACCAGGGCTTCCAAGACTAGTAACTCAACCCACATCTCCTACCGGGCTTCCATAAATTTTGTCTAACTAAGACTTCTAGGACTAGTAACTCGACCCACCAAGGGCTTCCAAAGAATTTTTTCACCAAGGATTCTAGGACTAGTAACTCAACCCAAGATGTGACAGGGATTCTAGAGAATTTGTCCAACCAAGGCTTCTAGGACTAGTAACTCAACCGAAGATGTTACAAGGCTTCTAGAGAATTTGTCCAACCAAGGCTTCCAGGAACTAGTAACTCAACCCACAGTCATAAGGAACATGAGAACCAACTAGAAAACACAAGGAAATAAACCCACAAAAACATGGTTATCCAAGAAATGGGAAGGTTAGGCAAATCCAATGTCAATCTAGGCATTCATCCATGCCAATGAAAAATCATAACCAAGAACCCACATGCATGTGTCATGCATGCCAAACTAGTAAGGAAATCATACATGCAACTTGGTGCCTGCAAGAAAAACTTGATGTAGTTGTTGATCTCAATGGCCACTTACACTTTCCTTCTCTTCCTTTTCCTTCTTGCTCCAAAACTCCAAGTATGCCATAGTCCACCAAGAAATCTCCAAGAAAACTCTAAGTGTCCAAGCGAATGAGAGGGAGGGAGTATAATAGAGATCTCCAAATAAATTGACAAAATTCTAAACTAAAAAAAGCTACAAATTGATCCTCATAAACCTTTTTATTAATGAGGCCTCTATTTTCTTTAATTTTCTATTATTTTCCTTAATTTTCCTTCTCACATGTAACCTGTGACCTTTCACCTTTTGTTTCACCTATTTTCCATTATTTTCATAAATAAAATGCCAATAAATTCCTCACGCCTTTCCGAAGCCTTTTCTAATGTATTTGCCAATTTCCATAGCCATTAATTAATTACAAGTGATCCCCATCACTATGTTTCTTCCCAACATTCATCTTGGTATATGTGTCCCATGACCATGGTTATTATTTTTACTGTATTAACTTTATTACGTGGATTTTTTACCAAGGTTGTTACACTGATTATGTTCCCTATATATATGATCAAAATCAATATGTAGAAATGAACTTACCGAGCTTCTTATCCGCCTAATCCAATTTGATAATATGAGATAATTAAACATAGTATATTCCTTTACCCAATCAATGATTCCCTTGGAATCTCCAAAAACATGTATGCTCTCTAATCCCAACCACTTTGAACATATAATAATTCCCCATAATGCAATAAATGTTTCTTATGTTTCTTTGTTATTAGTGTTGGAGCTTTCCCCACATCCACATTGTCTCTATAAGCATGCCCCATCGAAAATCCCCATAGGAAAGACCTTCCATAAATACATATACCTGATCAGTCTCTTCTTTTTACACCTGTTTATCGATCCATTCTAAGAAAAATAGGCAACTACGTTAATAACCACTTCCCGCACCACTGAAACTTTTTGTGTGAAAACTAGTTTGTTCCATCTCCCCCAAATTCTATCTTATTTAAAAGAAAACAAAAAATTCTATATTATATGTTAAAAAAAACTATTACTCACTAGGTAAAATAATAAAAAAACCATGATCTCAAAACCTATACACTACATTTCAAGAAGATCTTTCCTATCTTTAGGTGAAGGCATATGAAATAGTGTTATCATGGCATATGAATTCTGGGTGAGAACATTAATGTGAGTCGGTGTATTAGTATGATATGGACTAAATATTAATATGCATAAGAATCATAAAGGGGATATGGCACCATCATTATTATTGATGAAGGAAATAAGTATCTTTCATTAACAATGAAAAGGTCGTATTACATATTGAAAGGTGTAGATGACCAAGGTGGTATTACATATTAAAATTCTTAAAAACAAACATTTGAAAAAGAATTATATTATCTTCATGACCAGTCACCCACCCTAGCTTAGGGATTGAGTTGTAAATTTTTCCTAAACTTTGTATCCATTGCATACAGGCACTCCTCAGAAAGAAAATCATACACTTTTAACATGAATTTGTTGAAAAATAGAAAAAAGCTATTAATTTGTTTCTTATAAATAAAATTATATGAATGATAGACTTTATCCAAAAATTTGTGCATCAAGATTCATCTAAGAGTTCCTGAAGCACATCAGTTAAATTATCCAACAATAGATACACAAGTTATGAATGATATCAGAAGGTTTTGACCTTTTTTTAAATGACCAACTGATCATGGATAGGCTTAGTAAGAAACTTAGGGAAATTAAATCTCTTAGACTAAGAAAGTAACATCAGAAACCCTAAGAAATTTTCATTTATCAGTTGATCATGACTATATCCAAGAATCTAAGTTAACATGGAAAAGACCAATTGAACATCTAATTTGAAAATAACTTATTTGAGAGGGAAATATAGTTGTTCAACATATGCATCTAGCTTTAGATATTATATTGTAAATTCAGTTTTTTTTGTAGAGATAGGCAAGACCTAATTTTGGAAACTAATTATTCCTCAACTAGGTCAATTGTAGGATAGGAGGAATTCACTAGAGACCTAAATAGATCCAACATTTTAGAAATTGGCTCCTCAATCATAACAAATAAAACCATAGATTTCTTTGCAGCCAATACAACCCTAGCATCTCGTGGATAATTGTTGGAACACATGAAGGTGTAGCACTTTGTTGACAATTCCATACTAAGGAACTATGTCAAAGCATATATGTGAAGGATTACCTTTTAATATGGTTGGTTCAAGAAATAAGAACCTTAGTTTAAGTAGATAAACCTTTCTATTCTAAAGGATAACTAAAGTGTTGATATTAAATAGTAACAATATACAATCTTAGGTCTAAGACTTTTGTGATCCATAGTATAGATATATGTCTTTCAGATTAATATTATTAGGATTTGGTCAACGTTTTGAACCAATTAATGTGGCCCATCCTTAGGACAAGGTGAAGAATTAATTGATCTTAAGGAATAAATAACATGGATGCATCATTGCCCATAATTAGTTGTTGAAAATTAGTCGTTTCTAAATTAGTTAATAAGGTAAGTAAAATATTATGAATTATTAGAGGTGGGGAGTTACTTATTAAAATAATAATATATATTTAGTTAAAAACTAGCTGTTAGGAATAAAAATAAATATAAAATATTAAAAATATTATATATTTATTTAAAAACTAGTTGTTAGGAATATATCAATATTATATTAATTTTAATAATTAATTAAAGCGTTAAAATATTATATATTTAGTTAAAACTAGCTATTATAAAATATTTTGTTCCAATATTTTAATAATTAATTATTCAAATATTGGATTAAAATATTTTATAACAGCTAGTTTTAAATAAATACATAATATTTTAACAGTTTAATTAATTATTAAAATTAATAAAATATTTATTTATTCATAACGGTTAGTTTTTAAATAAATATATGATATTTTAATATTCTACATTTATTTTTATTCCTAACAGCTAGCTTTTAGCTAAATATATATTATTATTTTAATAATTAACTCCCCAACTCTAATAATTAATAATATTTTACTTACCTTATTAACTAATTGAGCAATGACTAATTTTCAACAGCTAATTATGGGCAATGATTCATCCATGTTATTTATTCCTTAAGATCAATTGATTCTTCACCTTGTCCCGAGGATGAACCACATTAGTTGGTTTGAAACTTCAACCAAATCCTAATAATGTTATTAATCCGAAAGACATCTATCTATAATATATAATATTTTAAAGATATTGGTAAAAGAATGAAGGAGATATTAGACAAATCATATACCCTTTCTGAGTATGTAATTATTTAATAAGAATAGAAAACATTTAGAAGAATCTCCTTTAGCTTAAACATTAATAAAAGTAGGTATTGTATAGAAGGGAAACTATCTAATAATGTAGAGTAAGTAAAGGAAACAAATTGTTTGTTTAATTAACCCAGTATTGAATATAACTTTTCCATGGGATTTCAAGGAGACCAATTCTTATTCAAACCTAAGTTCCCAGTTATCTACACAATCATAAATATATGAAGAAAGAGATAACGAAACATAAGATGAAATAAGATATGAAACAATATTGTTATAATCATAAACAAACACTCCTTGATTTTGAAAATACTCAAGTATTTAAAAATAGAAATGTCTTTTGTCTAGGAATCAAGACTTTCCATATCCAAATATACAATATAAAGAACTCAATTGCTACAAATTACATGGAAATAAACTTCTATCCAAAAAGAACAACTCAAACTACAATGAATATCTTTAGGTTGATGCCTTGGAAAAATCCACATTGTTTTCCTCACAATCTCAACTTGTCATGATTGTGTACCTGAATATAGCCTTCCTAGAAGAATCTTAAGCTAGGATGTCAACAAACTTATCTCAGTTTGTGTCATCTAGATAGGTGAAAGAAATTAACTTTTGACATTTCTCATCAAGCTCATTATATTTTTTTATAAGTTGGCTTTATTACAAAAATATTTTTAATCTCATAGAAAATCAATAAATCATCAGATAACTTTTCAAGTATAGTTTGACCACTCAAAGCTCCTGTCAAACCAACAAAATTTGATTCATCATTTTCACACTCATTCAACAACCTTCGATACTTATTCCTAGACATAAGTCTACCTAAGGAATTTTTAAATGATGGTAATCATGTTTCTTGCAGAAGATCAAAGTTTATATAAAATCTATCAATTTGACTTTGCATTAATCTATGTGAATCTTTCACCTGTTTTGCCAAATTATTTTTAGTCAAAAATTTCTTAATCTCTATGGTGGCATATAAAGTTCTATCGAGAATATATATTTCTTCTTACTATGACTTTAATTTGGTTTTTAAGAGTTTGATAACCTTAATGTCTTGAACTAGTTTATTCCCCAAATCTCTTTCAATTTTTAATTACTGATTCTTGTGCATGTTCCAACAATTCTTCCTCTTGCGCAATAATTTCAATTGAAGGTCATATTTCAGATTAAGAAGAGATAATGTCCACCCATAAATTAGTTTTATCCTGAATTAAACATTGAGATGGATCAACTTGACTTAGATAACATTATAACTGTTTCTACAACCTGCAACTTTTCCAAAGTTCAACAATAAAGAAATTGTTCTTCTTAAGTTTTTCATCATGAAATTTCTTTAAAGGTTTCTTAAAATCATGTCATGATTCATTAGGCTTAGATATGATAGTGTCTTTGTCAAATATTCTAATGATTTTTTTTTTTCTTTTGTTGAACTTAATCGAGACGAAGAAACAAATGTATCTTTTAGTTGTTCTCTTTCCTTCACTAGTTGCTCAACTTGTGATTCTAGGCTACTCATCTGTTTGTTATGTTGAATCATCACTGAGAGGATATTTTCCCTTTCATTTTTCATTTCCCCAATCTCTTGTGTCTATGGATGTTCAAATGCCATCAGTTTTTTATTGTTGCGAAGAGATTGAATATTTGAATTCTTGTTATTTACTAATTCTTGGACAACATTAGCATCATTGCGATTAGTTCCCAATCTAATAATTATGTCCTCCAAAGATTTGATTCTAGTATATTTAGCCAAATAAGAAATTATTTCCATCTTCAATTGAATAATTGTTTTGTTCAATGTATTTTATAAAATGGATAAATTAATAGCCAAACTGGTTAGAGTGGAATATATCATCTCCCTTGATTTTCTATGAATATGAATATGATATATTGGATGAATTTTCTTTTTATTGAAAGAAAATACTGAATTTTTATATTCCTCCATTCACTTGTCACCTTTTACTTTAGGCTCCAGGAATGCCAACTGAAACTACCCATTCTCAACATCCAAAGCTGAGACTGATTTATTCTTTGTTGAAGAACTTTTCTTCCAAAATTGACTCTAAGTTACAGTCTTCGAAGCTTCATTTATCCTTTTAGTTTCCATGAATGGAGAAAATATATGTTGACTAGTAGAAGTGGATGAAGAGGATTGTCATGTAGATGTTTCTAACTATTGAAGACTATACATAGGCTCACTTAATATATCAAATGTTAAAGGTGTAGAATTTTTTGACATAGATTCAAACATTCATTCTTCTATTTCTCTCACCTTTTGTCTCTTATATACTCTAAATTATCCTCCCTATGAATATGAAGTTGACTCTGGGATATCTTCAATAACCCTTTTGAGCTCTTTTTCTTTTTGTCGTAGAGTAACTAAAACATTTAGTTTCATAGGTTTCTTTGTTTTTTGCTCTCATGGTATATCTACTAGGGTACCTTCTTCCCATGCTTCTCTATTAGCATATTTTTCAATTTCTGGTTTTGAAGAATGTACATATGGGGTGGAACCTTGTTGAATCCTTAAGGAAGAAATATTTCCATTTGGATCATAACACCAACTCTAACCTTTTGTAAATTTCATTTGTTGAATAAAAAAATTAATCTCCTTATCTGCAACCCTAGTATTTACAATAAAAGGTCATATTTTTCCCTTAAGCCTAAAAAGTGCTTCTTTCTTCCTTGGAAAAAAATGAAACTCATCAATATTTAAACTCCTTCTTATAAACTCAAGTGTAAAAACTCTTAGTGGAAGAAGAACTAGTAAACTGTAAGGAGGAATTTCACACCCATACAATCTTATTTTAGTAAACATTTGATATAAATACTAGTCCTCTAACGTTGTTTGTTCACTCAACTATAATATGCGCTTCACTTATGGTAAAATCTTGGGGACTCCAACACTATTCAGAAGAATGCAACAAACTTATAAAAATGATTCACAAGATATGAAAAAAAAAATTCTTCAGAATGTCTTCTAACCAGGGATGTTCAAAGTAACAATGACCACAAATTCCCCTTCAAATCCTGCTTATGGAAATGTATTTGAGAAAATTTTCTTGATTGATGAAACAACATTAGATATACCAAAACTGATTGATCCTTGAAATATCTCAAAATTCCAAAATTCATAAATTGCTCATGAATTGTATCTGAAAGATACTAGCTAAAATTAAAGCACATAGAAGATTTCTTTCCTAGAGAAAGGGTAGATTAAAAACCTAAAATTACTTCATCCACATCTACATCATTCTCATATCCTAATAAATAGAAAAGAATAGATATAATTTTCCTGCAAATTTCTAAAAAAATGTTTGAAGGTTAAGGAGGGTTATGTTGAGGAATGTTGGCTCCTTCTGGTAAAAATTATTCAAGTAGAGCACTTTTTCCTAAAGGGGTCAACCTTTGAAAAATTTCCTACAACACTTGGCTATAGAATGATTGGAATGGATAAAAAATGGAAACTTGTAGGGCATCCAAAATTACTCTCATGCGATGTAAAACAAGGGTATCTCATTTTTGGAGACTATCGCTCTTTTACTAGGAAGATACCTTTCTGAGCACCAAACAATAAACATGGGGAAATGATGACTCTGAGGGAAAAAAATTGGGGAAGAAATGATTCTTAGAGGGAAAATTCATCACTATGATCTAGAATCTTTGAAAAGCCCAATTTGTAAGTTAATATAGGTCAATTTCACACTGTGTTTTGATAATTTTGGCATCTCTATCAATTAATGGAATTTTGTCCATTTATACAAACGTAGTAGGAAGGGGGGATTTGACTGGGAATTACAGGATTGAATCTTTCTCTAACTCATGTTTAAGCAAGGGAGAGAGAATAAGGATAAACATTACTCATAAATATTATTGTTTGAATGGTTGACTGATGTGTTGTATCTCCTATATTTGATTCTCCTTGAAAATGTTGAGAAATAACTCTTGAAAACATTGTGCTCAAAACTTTAAAACAAACATATTTAAAATGGAGAAAATGACTATATATCATGAACTAACAAGTGCAAAACCAAAGGTGGAATAGCAGGGGGTATGGTTGTATGCGGTTTTGTACTAGGGGTTCTAGTTTCAAACCGTATTTTCCACATACCCCTTTGGTTGTTTCAATAAAACAATGAATAACATACCCCCCACCCCACTCTCTTAAACATAAAACAACTGAGGGGGTCCACTTTTCATCGTGGGCCATTGTTCTTTCTGGGCAGATATGCATCGTCAAAAATAAAACATGCCATAACAAAAGGTGCTTTATTATATTTAAAATTAACTTTATTGTATTTTTTATGTAATATATAGTGTATTATTATATACAAGTTATATATTAACATTACGAGTGTAGAAGAATTAAAATATCTACAATAGCTTTTTGGAAAAAAATTATGACAAGAAAATGTTGCAACATAATGGATCATTCAAACTAGCAATCTCAATAGAATGTTCCTCAAGAAAGTGACTGATGCAAAGAAATAGAAATGCCTAATATTCCAATTTCCAGACCACATAATATTTTCCTTCAAGTCACTCTTGTTGGATGTAAAAGAGTTGTTAACCGTGTTTCTCATCAACAACATCAAGCATTTGCATATTAGAACTCCATACCACAAAGGAATGTCATGAATTTCCCTCAATCAACCTGCAATAATGCATTTGCAGATCAAAAATACAGCCCACAATAATATATAATGAGTTCCCATCAAACAACATGCAATAATGCATCAAGCGTTGAAACTCAATGTCAAGTACACAAACAAATTATGGCAAACAAAAATGTTGTTGAAAAACCAAGGAAACCTTTATCACCAATAACAGTTGAAGGGAATGAAATTGTAGTCCTACCTAGTGGACAACGATTTCAACAAGCATCCAATAAGAATGTAGATGAAACTATAGGTAATGAAATTACGGAAATAACTAGTACCTTTTGTTATGAAACTAGCTCACGAAAATATAGAAAATATAGATCAATGACTTCAAAATCCGCCTCTTCGAGGGGAAGCTCCTTTACGTTACACAAATGAAAAATTCTTCGATCATACAAATGAGAAGACCTCCTTTATATATATAGGAGCCTAAGGGGTCCCAATACAATTAGAGCCTACATAATAATAATAATATTGTTGGGGCACAACAATAATAGTAGTGGCCTTCTATGGGACATAATAATAATAACATGGGGACTATATGGGAACAATAATACAATAAAGGGGTTGTACTAATAACAATAAGGGGTTACACTAGTAGGATAGGAAACTAACATGCCCCTTTCCTTCAAAAAGTGTTGTCCCCAATGCTTGAGTAGTTCTGGATGCTCTGATATCAAATGTTATGAAACCAGGGCAGAAAAAGATAGAAAAGATAGATAAACAACTTCAAAATCTGCCTCTTCGAGGGGAAAGCCTCCTTTACATTACACAAATGAAAAATTATTCGATAATACAAATGAAAAGACCTCATTTCTATATATAGGATTCTAAGGTGTCCTAATACAATCAGAGCCTACATAACAATAGTATTGTAGGGGCACAACAATAATAGTAGTGGGCTTCTATGGGGCATAATAATAACAACATGGGGACTATATGGGCAACAATACAATAAGGGGGTTTCATTTATAACAATAAGGGTTTATACTAGCAATATAATGGCCTAACACCTTTCATGATCAAATGGATTGAAATGCACCCAAAAAAAATCCAAATTCTACAAATGAACGAGTTTTAGGAGTAATCCCTAAAGGTTGTTGGATAGATCAAAGTATAGGTCATGAAACAATGGTAAGAAGAACTACCTCTCGTGATAAAGTGGATATAAATGAACCTATAGAAAATCCAAATTCTACAAATGAATATGCTTTAGGAGCAATACCTTAAGGTTGTTCAGAATATCAAACTATAGGTCATGAAAACGTGGAAACAACTAGTCACTTTCATGATAAAACGGATAGAAATGCACCTACATAAAATCAAAATTATGCAAATTAACAAGATTTAGGAGTAATCCCTAAAGTTTTCTCTTCATATCAAACTACGTGTTATTTTAGAAGGTCATCTGGAATCTTCTCTAGGACGTCCTTATTGAGTCTCAAGAAGCGCTCGGGATGGTTTAATCACAAAGAAGATGTAAGGAAGAATAAATTTATGGAAATTGGTATATTTTCCTCTGGGTAGTCACTTCAAGATGTAGAAGAAAATTACATTATTTCTAGAATTGGCTACTTCATCAGAAAAAACTATAATAAAGAATCCAAAATTGAGAATGTTATTGGACACCTAGATGAAGTACTTAAAAAATTCATTCAAAGTTTATGAAAGAGATATGTAAGGATTTTACCCCTAGAAATATGGCTTCTGTATTTGTTGAAACAACCATGACCTATAATGATTTTGAATCTTTGAAAATGATTAACTGTCATGCTGTCTTCAAGGGAGCTAATCGTACTTTAGTTTCAAACGAAATGAGAAAGCAGAGCAAAGAAGCTAAGGATATTGTTATCGAATGGGAAAGAACCAATGGTTTCACATATGAAGTTAAAGTAAAGCAATTAGAGTCATATGCTTCCTTCATGGTTGAGTCATATGAAAAGAGGACTAGAATTATAGTCATTCAAGTTTCTTTCAAACTTGGCATTCATTCTCGTGTGCATTATGATAGAGGTAGCTGAGTATGTGAGGTATTATTTGAGTTACTAGAAGATAGTGGCTTGATGTATTATGTAAGCCTTGGGAAATTGGATGGAAAGGAAGAATATAAATATATTTTATCACATGTTATTAATCCTACAAATGAGGATAACTTGTTGGAACATTTAAATAGGTTGTCAAAAGATGGTATCTCGATGAGAGATGGAAGGGTAGTGAAAGTGAATTTTTTTGGGTGCCATGATCGGATGGCCATATGAAGTTTAGCATGCAATAATAAAGTTTCTCCAATGGGGAATAATTATTTTCCTTGGTGCATATGCCATAAAAAGTATATACACATGGTTATAGATGAAACCAAAATCCAATATGGGGATACTATTCATTGTATTTCCAAGTTTTATGTAATGTTGCAAAATCTATTGCTAGTAAGTTTTATAGATCTATTTAGAGTTTTTTTTTGTTGATATCTTCACTTACTTTCTTATTCTAATTTATTTTTTTAAACATTGGGAGTCAGATCCTCATTTTGAGCAAAGAATGTCTGGATCAAGGAAAACTTGGATGTGTATTATAGACATTCAACCAACCTTATGCAATGGACAATTGAATGTTATCAAGAAGTATCCCATAAATAGAAGCATTTATGAAAAGGTACAAGATTTCTCAATTAATACACTTTTATAAATAAAAATGCTTATTGGTTAATTGGTGGTTAAAGAAACATGTTTTTTAAATTGCATCTAATTTTGGTCCTACTACCCAAGCTTATATATTGTGTGTTCCATTATGGAATTAGAACTATTTTGAAGATGTTTCATGAAATTCAAAGAATTTCACAAGACTATGACAAGGTTCATCCAACTAGAGGGATCAAGAAAAGTAAATTTATTCAAATTTGGGAGGAGATGGAGAAAATTGGGGTTCCATGTAAGCCTAGGGAACCATACCATCATAAAAGCCAAGAATACAATGACCTTAACTATGGGTAATCTGATGGATCAACGTTAGATAAGATCCACATTTGGCATGAAGGAATTTTAAAGGTTTAATAAAACAACTTAATTTGGAAAAAAAAATGTAATTTTATATATCATAAAGAATATGATTCAAAATTACAATCTCAATGTTAGCAATCTTGCTTTACTATTTGTCTCTTTTACCAACCCCATATTGATGTTAGCATATGTAACATTTTTTATGTGGTTTTTTAATGAACAATAAGTGATGATTTCATGATGGCATAGGAGTGAAATTGGTTCACAATTTCATGCAATTTAAATACAAAATTAAGTAATCATGTATAAAAAAATATTGTGTTTGAACATTATTGAAGGCCTTCTAGATGAAGAAAAGTATAAAAAGTTGGTAAAGTTGTTGAAGTGTTATAAATAATTCCACATGTCACAGTTATAGGAGACTAGAGGGGATGATGCAAATTTGTATGTGTATGAGGAAAGGTATATCAATTTGAATTTCTATTAAGTTCATTGTATAGTGTACTTCAGCATGGTGGTTTTGAATCATTCATGATAAAAATTTTGATCAACTATCATTGCAAGATTGGATTGCTGGAAAAAGTAACTATGTTCGATCTTCAAAAATGTACTTGAGTCATTATGTAATGCACTTGTCAAAAGATCAAAGAAAATAATTTTTATCAATGCAACAATGACATATTAAAGCATGGGTTTCATGCTTGGGTCATCTATATATTAGTCAAAGTCCCCATTGTGGACTCCTAGGATTAATATTGAGTTTATAGAATCATGTAAAAAGGTTTTGTATCAAGTCAAATATGAATTATGTGTCCCCCACATCATGTCAGCCTAAGGAATATCAAGTCGGCCTAAACACCCCCATTCAACCCACAAGAAACCTATATATTGAAGGAGGTTGAAATCATTTGGAGCACTCACTCTCTCAACCAATTCGATATCTCTAGAAGAGCTATGAAGTGTAAAGTCTGCTTCCAAAATGAGGAAAGAAGTGCAAGTTTGGGGGAGTCTCTAGAGAAGAGGAAAATAGAACTTTTGGTGTCTCTCTCTCTCTCTCTCTCTCTCTCTCTCTCTCTCTCTCTCTCTCTCTCTCTCTCTCTCTCTCTCTCTCTCTCTCTCTCTCTCTCTCTCTCTGTTTCATGGTCTGGTTTATGAGATCAAAGTATCCTAGGGTTTTTCTACTGGTAGAAGCTGCATGTTGCTGGGAAATGTTGCCTCGTTGAAAGTTGCTAGAAGGGGTCAAAGATCTTGGAGGCTGACATGGTTTGGAGGGAAAATATGGTCTTGGTCTAGGGTGAAGAGTCTCAAATAATACTATTGAAAGGAAGAATTACTTTGACTTGGTTTTCCCCTCAAGGGAAGTTTTTCCCTGACATGTGCATATATCTTGTGTCTCTTTTTTGTGATCTTCATGTATGTATAGTTGCTTAATGAAAGATAAGATAATAAAGAAGTAAAATAAGCCAACACACTCACAAGTAATTATCAAGAAATGAGAATCAAACCCTAATATAATATCTTTGATTTTCCAACATGGCATCATAGCTAAGGTCAAGAGAGGTTGAAGATCACTTTATTGGCATGGATTCTCCCTCCACAGTGAACTACATAAGATCGGGTTTCAACTCTGCTGGAAGATGGATCAAGAAGATTATCTACTAGCTATTCAAAAAGGTCAAGAGTCATGGATTCTTGGCTGCCCTTACTGGATCTCTTACTAATGATGGATCATTGATAGTGGACCATCGAAACATATGACAGGTGAAAGTAGAGAACTACCCACACTATCAAAGGAGTCATCCTCCCATGCAATGGAATTGGGTGACAACAAAAGCTATGTTGTTAGAGGCCTAGGATCTACATTATTAAAGATGGACAATGGATTGAAGCTGCATATCAAAAAAATTCTCTATGTTCCAAGTTTGAAAACTAATTCACTTTTTATTTCTTGTTTAGAAGATAAAGGGGAAATGATTTCTTTTGTTCATGGAAAAGTATTGGTCTTGGGAAATAACTCTAGTATTGACAAGGCTAGGGTTATTGGAGTTCGTGAACAAAGTATTTACTGCGTTTTCACTCCATCTCCTCAAGCTCTTGGTCATATGGAAACAAGTGCAATTGAACTATGGCATTGAAGGTATGGGCATATTTATTATAGGGTCATCCCTACTCTTAGTCAATTAGTTAATGCTAATCCTGATATGAAGCTAGACCATGAAGGTGTGTGCAAGGAATGTTCTTTGGGAAAGAATACTAGAAATCCATTTCATCATAGTGAACCTAGATCTAAAGAAATATTAAATCTCATCCATTCCTATGTGTGTGGGCACATGTCTGACAAGATACTTGGAGGTCATCTCTACTATTTAACATTCATTGATGACCATTTAAGGAAGACATGTCTTTACCTACTCGAAACTAAAGATGAAGTATTTGATAAGTTCAAGGAGTTTAGGACTAAGGTGGAAACCCTAACCGAAAAAAAAAGATAAATACTTAAGGTCTGAAAATGGTGGGGAATACACCTATAAATATTTAATTTCATATTCTAAGGATTTAGGTATTAAGATTGAGCTCATTGTTCCCTACTATCCTAAACAAAATGGATTGGCCTAAAGAAATAATAGGTCAATTGAAGAAGGCATTAGAACTATGCTCCTTGATCAAGATTTACTAAAGTTCTTATGGGGTGAAGGGGCGATGAATATTGTGTACATCCAAAATAGAAGTCCTCATTAGATTCTTGATAATACTACACTCGAAGAAGTATCCATAGGAAAGAAGTTGAGTGTGGATCATTTCTGCATTTTTTGAAGTCCAGTATATGTCCATGTTCTGAAGGACAAGTGAAATAAGTTGGACTCGATAACCATGAAGGGAATATTCGTTGGTTATAGTATTTCTGAAAAATATTATAGAATCTACATAAAGGAGGGATGATACATTGAAATAAGTAGGTATGTCATATTTGATGAGAATCAATCTTACAAGAAACCGAAGGATATTTGTATTGATTCTAATGACGAAGAAGTTCTTGTATTTGAATAAGATGAAGTTCATGAGAACTCTACTGCAAATGATAAAGAAGAAGGACCAAGTGAGCCTATTCAATTGGTGGTTGTCCCAACCACAAGGATGAAGCCATATTGGTTGAGAGCTACATTAGAAGATGTTGAAGGACATGAAGTTGCGAAAGGGTCCTCCACAGAAAGTAAGAAACCGAAAAGTTATTCTAGTTATGCTGCATATATGGAAAAGTTTATTGAAGTCGAGCCATCTACATTCTAGGAAGTTGAGAATGAAGAGGTTTGGAAGAAATCCATTCAAGAATAATGTCAATCCATCATGAAGAATGGGGTTTAGGAATTCGTTCCTAGACCTAGTGACAAATCGGTTGTCACATCGAAGTGAATCTATAAGATCAAACATGTTGTTGATGGAACTATAGACAAGTACAAAGCAAGGTTCATTACAAGGGGTTTCTCTCAAAAGGAAGGCATTGAATATGAAGAAACATTTGCACCTACTGCAAGGTACATTACCATTATATCGTTGGTTTCACTAGCTGCTACAATGGGGTGGAATATGCATCAAATGGATGTTATGACTACATTTCCGAATGGTACAATTGATGAGGAAGTGTACATCGAACAACCTGAAGGATTTGAGGTGAATAGTAGGGACTCATATGTTTGCAGACTCAAGAAGGCTATATATGGCTTGAAGAAAGCACCAAGGGCATGGTATGCAAGAATGGATGCATATCTTCTCAAGATTGGGTTCATGAAGAGTACTACTAATATGAATCTATATATCAAGGTCGTGAATAATGAGCCATTCATTATTCTACTATATGTGGATGATCTATTTATCACTGGTGTAGAATGAAGGATTCAAGAATGCAAGAAAATATTGGGAGTTGAATTTGAGATGAAGGATCTAGGATTGATGCACTACTACCTACGTCCATAAGTATGGCTGAGACCTAGGGAGATATATTTGGGGCAATTAAAGTGCAGCATTAATTGCAAAAAATTGGGATGATGGAATCCAAGCTGATGGTTACTCATATGATCACCAACCTCAAGAAGTTGAGAAGCTCCAACTCAAGTCTCGTGGATCCTACCTCATATCATCAATTGGTGGGTTCCCTGATGTATATGGTAAATACTAGGCTAGAAATATGTTTTGCAGTGAACATTCTTAGTCAGTTTTAGTTGGATCCTCGTCATGATCACTGGATAACCACCAAACATATATTGAGGTATCCTCATGGCACTATACATCACTGTCTAAAGTATGATAGTAAGGAATTGTAGCTAACTGGCTTCACATACTCTGATTGGGGTGGCAGTGAGACCGATGGAAGGAGCACTACTGGAGGATGATTTAATCTGGGAGCTTCCATGATCTCATAAATGAGTAGGAAGCAAGAACATGTTGCATTGAGTAGTGTCGAGGCAGAATATGTGGTTGCATGTGAAATAGAAAAATAGGTTGTTTGGTTAAGGAATCTCTTGACATAATTGTTTGAAAGGTCTCTAGGTCCTCCTGGGATTAACTGTGATAATCAAAGTTGTATCAAAATGTCTAGAGATCCCTTGTTTCATTCAAGGACAAAACATATCAATACTAAGTTCCACTTTATTGGGAACTTGGTTCAGGATGGGAGTGTAAAGCTAGGATATGTTCCGACAGACGAACAGGTAGCAGAAATTCTAACAAAGGCTCTTCCTAATAAGAAGTTTGAATATCTAAGGAACCTTATAGGTTTGGTAGATATTGGTGATTGTATTGATGATAAAGGAATGGAAGAGATTTGTTGAGGCATTGTAAGTGAAGCATTTCCTAAAGGGACCTCAGGCCGACACTATGTGTTGATGTCAGGAATCCCAGAATTCAAAAGGTGGTGTTGTTTATTGAGCTCAGCTTTGGATACACACCTACATGTTTGGGTTGGTGGTTAGTAAGTAAGCTTGATGGTACCTAGATGGGATGAAACCTTGAGTCCATCTTAGTCCCACCTGGATTGATTTCCCTGGTCAGTAATCTAGTCCATGGCATTACCATGCCTTAATTGTTGAGTGATGGATTGGATAGATTTCCCTCGTCGCGAATCTAGTTCATGGCATTACAGTGCCTAAATTGTTGAGTGAATGATTAGATAGATTGCATTGGTCAGGAATCTAGTCCATGGCATTGTGGTGCCTAAATTCTTGAGTGACTAGTTGGATAGATTTCCCAGGTCAAGAATCCAGTCCATGGCATTATGGTGCCTAAAGGTTCTTCATGTTTTCATATAGTTTAATATTTTTCATTTTATTTGTACATTATGAATACCTCCCTAGTTAAAAGGGAGTGTTGGAAAAAGTAACTGTGATCAGCCTTCAGTAATGTACATGAGTCATTATGTAATGTACTTGTCAAGAGAATAAAAAAATGTTTTTTATCATTGGAGCAATGACTTATTAAAGCATAGGTTTCATGCTTGGGTCATCATTATATTAGTCAAAGTCCCATTTTTGGACTCCTAGGATTAATATTGAGTTTATATAGTCATTGTACATTTGAAGAGACCCTTCGTAGGCTTTCGAATGATGTAAAAGGGTTTTGTATCAAGTCAAATATGAATTATGTGTCCTCCCATCATGTTAGTCTAAGGAAAATCAAGTCAGCCTAAAGACCCTGATTCGACCCACAAGAAGCCTATATATTGAAGGATGTTGAAGTCATTTGGAGCACTCACTCTCTCAAGAAATTCAATATCTCTAGAAGAGTTGGGAAGTGAAAAGTATTCTTTTGGAAGGAGCAAAGAAGTGTGAGTTTGGGGGAGTCTCTAGAGAAGAGGGTAAATGAATTTTTGGTGCCTGTCTCTCTATGTTTCGAGGTCTAGTTTAGGAGATCAAAGTCTCCTAGGGTTTTGTTGATGTCGGAAGCTACATGTTGCTGGGAATTATTGCCTAGTCAAAAGTTTTTGGAAGGAGTCGAAGATCTTGGAGGCTGACATGGTGTGGAGGGAAAGTCTGGACTTGGTCTAGGGTGAAGAGTCTCAAAGAATACTATTGAAAGGAAGAATTACTTTGACTAGGTTTTCCCCTTGAGGGGGGTTTTTCCCTGGCATGTGCCTATATCTTGTGTCTCTTGTTTTGTGATCTTCATGTATGTATAATTTCTTTATGAAAGATAAGATATTAAAGAAGTAAAAGAATCCAACACACTCACAAGTAATTATCGGGGAAGGAGAATCAAACCCTAGTATAATATCTTTAATTTTCCAACTTGGATTCCTTTTAAGTGAGTTAGTTTTCTTATGTTCATGTTGTTTACGAGATGAGATGATTTCTTGTTTGCATATCCAAGGGTTCCATGTTTTTCATATGAATAGGGATTTTGATTCTTATACCTTAGGAAGGTTAAGGAATCAAGTAATGGAGCGTAAGCATAGGGAAATGAAAATTTTGAATAGTAATAGAGGAGGAGGGAGATGGGTTGCTAATGAGTATAGAAACACATTTGAACATAACAAAATTTGTCTTGTAAATGAGATGTGAGCACCATTTTTCAATCTTGTTATGAGGCCAGAATATACCTTCCAGAACTTCAAAGAAAGAAGATTCATACCTTCACCCATTAGAAATCAACTTACTATTGAATATGAAAAGAGAAGAAATATACATAAATATGAAATTGAAGAATTGTTGGCATCGTGATTTATTGATGTAAATTATCACCAAATAAAACAACTATTTAACTCATGGGTGAAACAATAAAAGAAATCATTTATTCCTCCACCAATTGTAAGTATGTTATAATTTTAAATGGTATATAATTCTTCCTTAACTTTATAGTGCAAGGGATCATGATGATGTCGGCATTATGGTGTTCATGTGTGCAGCTAGATGATGTTGGCATTGGTTTCATGACGGAAGCTATCTCCTGTTGGCATTGATGTCAACCCTATATAGACTAGCTTATGTATTGATTCCATTCTTGTAGTACGGTTGCAATTATTTGTGTTGATATTGAGGTGGTTATGTTGGCATTGATGTCAACCTTTGATGATTTAGCTTATTGGTAGAATGATGGTCACGAAGGAGTTGTCTTTTGTTCGCATGTGTTGGAAATTTTATTGATTGGAGAAACTAGATATCATCTTATAGGTTGATGATGCAGATCTACATGTGATGGAGATGATGGCTCAAGTGTCATTCATGTTTTTGAGATAGAAAACTAGTTGAGATGGAATACTAGGTATTCATCTATGCTCATGAATATGACTTGTTGCAGCAGTATGTTGGTATGATGATGATGGTACAGAGGTGCTCAAAGTGTGTTCATATGAGTTGCAACTTGTACAGGTGTCAGAGGAGAGAAGAGGACTTGTTGGCAGACTTTCCAACCCTTGTTTGTTGGCCTTTAGGTCAACTTGGTAGAGACTTGTTTCGTCCATTTGTAGATGTGTCAAAGGTTGTGAGAAAAGTTTGGGGGCATGTATTGGAGGAGATGAAGATAAGAAAGAAGTTGGAGGTTGTTCTTAGATAGAGTTTTTGGGTTCTGACCATCCTCTACCCCAATCGTAGCCATGCAAGCTTATGCATGTGGTTGAAAGGCTCCAAATGCATGGAGACAAGCCTGTGCATGTGTTTGCAATCTAGATCAGCTAGTTTTGTGCATGTGGTTGCGTATTTAGCTAGAATTTATCCTCATTCCTCATGCACATCCATATTTTTTTACTTGGAAATATTAGGAGGCTTTTAGATTAATTTAAAAAGGACGGAATTAGTTTGAAAAATCTTCCAATGGGTGTGAATGCATTTAGTGCACAAGTAGTGATGGTTGAGGATTGGTTTCATCAAATTTGTGCACTTGTGATCCTATGCCAAAGGTTAAGTTTGCCGAAAATGTTTTATATACTTCATTTTGGAGCTAACTGAGGTTGATGTAGTTAGTATGCAAGTGAGAAGGTTGTATACAAGTAGAGGAATTCTTTAGAATTAGTTGAGAGCATAGATGCTTCAGTGTATGAGTGAAAATGGAAACAAAATGAACTATTTACCAAAGCAGTGTTTTGTTTCATAACTTAAGATTGCAAATTACAGATATAGAGAACTGTAGCAAAGTTGTTGTGGAGATATAGAGCTTAATATATCTCCAAGGTTATGACTCCCTCATTTTTTTGTAGGTGTTGCTAATGCATTTGGCGCATACCCATTCTATTTTATGTTGCTGATTATATTATGTAGTAATTATAATTTGGAGTGAGGGTTTGATGTTATGGAAAAGTGGGAGTTTTATTTCAGTTGTTAGTTAGTATATTGTTCAATTTTCATTGGATATATTATGGCCATTATTTTCTTGAGTACAAAGCATATTGTTGTGGTATTTTTATATGATTTGATGAGATTTCCTTGCAGCTGAGATTTCCTTGAATTGAGTTGAGCAAAAAGTCTTGGGATCCGGTATGAAAATAAATGAAACAAGGTTTGCGTAGAGAAGAGGAGCAGTTATTGTGAAGTTTCAGTGAGAGGAACAACTTCTCCATCTAATCAAAGTTGGATAGTTCAATCAGAGTTGGGTGAGGATCGTTGACCGTGGTGGATTTCAACGAATGGTAGTTCGTAGATCCGTCTGGGAATAAAGAATTCCATTTTGATCAGTAGAATCAATTCTCTTGGCTAATGGGAGTCAGTTGATTGTATATGAAGTGGATTTTCCTAACTGATGGGAGTTAGCCATCTATGTAAAAGACATCATTTTCTTAATCAAATATTCCAACCAACGCAACAGCAACAAGGGTGGTTTTTTGCCTGGTGAATGGTTTTCCATTAGATATATTATGTCTCATGTGTGATGATGTGATTGTTCCTTTAATGTTTTGATTATTTTTTCTCTCATGAATATTTCTTTTTAGCTTCTTACATGGTTTATGCTTATGTTATGTTTTATGTGATATGTTTGTAGTTATGTGCATGATTTAGTAGAAAAGTTTAAAGTGGTAAAATTATTAATAAGTCACACTACTGATTCACCCTCCCCTCTCACTAGTGCTCAAATGTTTCCAATAGATGGTGCATTTAATTATTAATATCTCCTTATAGCTAAGTAAGAATCTTGCAAGATCATGACCAACAAGTAAATATGGTGACGAAGCTTATCGTGAATCACATTTCTTTCAATAACGCAAGGAAAAAAATAAGATTCAAACAAAAAATAAACAACTTAGGTTTCCCTCCAGTGGTGAGTGTGATTTTCAAAAAATCAAAAAATCCATATATTTGTAAAATACTAAATTAATAGAGTGTAAATCTACAACCCAATGTGTAAATTAGTAACTCTGTAAATTTGTAGACTAGTAAAAAAATAGTGTAAATCTGTAAAAAGAGACTGCAATTTTGTAAATTTGTAAATTTTTTGAATTTGCAATTTTGATGTTTCTTATCTTACAAAACATTGTATTTTTATTAGAGTTCATATTTTACATGCACTTTGACATGGTAAATTCTGTTGATTTCAAGAAATGTGCCAGGTGAGTGTGATCATTCTGATGCTACACATCAAATGAATGGGGCATATGTTGTTGCGGATGTAAAACATAGTGAAACACAATAAGTATGTTGAGAGACTACTATTGATATGCCAATGATGGAGGAAATCGCTCATAATCAAATTGATTTCCATCCTTGATAAATGGTGTAGAGAAAAATGGGGGAAACCAAGAGATTCTAGGGGAAACAATTGAAATCTAAAGAAAGCTAAAAATCTTGTAATACTTCATGCTAATAAAATACATATGAGACCAACAAAATAGAAAAAGGTCCTAGATGATTAGAATGCAACCATTGTATGCAAAATGGTTATATGAGCTTGTCTATAGAGAGCAAAATTCCAAGGAAAATACTCTCTTGCGGAAGGATATTGGTGCAAATAGAATGATATGTTCATATCATCCACTTATATTATGTAACCAATCCTCTATATGATTGTATATGTTGTATATGAAATGTAATATAGTTATGTTTTTTTTAATTTTAAATGGTTGTAATCCTTTTTGTGGTCAATTCCACGAGATCACTATTGCAAATACATGGTGGACAATTATCGGCCAAGTGTAATTTTGTATCTTCTAATTGTAAAATTATGCTCTTTTTTCCTAGAGAAAAAACTATGGAAACTAGATTTTTCTTTGATTATAAGTAATCTGGAAACACGATTTCTCTCTGATTTGACCATGTAAGTCATTTTGATTCTATGAATAATAAAGAACTATATCTTTCTTATTGAAATACAATGATGAAACAATATTATGAGAAAAAATTAATTACACAAAAAATACATTGTGTGCATAAACAAAAACATTATCGATATATATATATATATATATATATATATATATATATATATATATATATATATATATATATATATATATATATATATATATATATATATATATATATATATATATATATATATATATATATATATATCTATATATATATATTAAACATTGAAATAAATTTACAGTAATAATATATACAAATATGGTCGTTATAGACATCGAGGTTGCTTGGGAGGTTTCTACAGGCCCTCCTCTTCACAACAATATAATGCAATACAATCTCTATTTACTTGTGTAGAAGCCTCTATTTCTTTGGAATTTGCAACACCTTCTTGTAATTTATCTTCCAGCTCCTTCACTATGTTTATATATTGTTTCAAGTTGTTTTGCATTTTTTTTTCAAGTGTACTTCTTCAATAACTCCACATTATTCTTGTACTTTTCGGAGTAATATTTTTCCTTTTCCTGAATTACATTCTTCACATATATCAACTTAGATTTAACTAGTTCCAATTGAGCCCTAAACTTTTGTTCCTCATCTAATTATAATTCCTTCAAATTTGTTTGATCTAAGGTTTACAAAATTGGAACTACAAGAGATATGGGCTTATTCTGCAAAGCAAGAATTTAGGATTTCAAATCTTCTATCTGAATTTGGCATCCCAAATGTTGTGTTGTGTGTTCGTCCAATAATTTTCTTTTAAACTCGTTAATATGCTCTTCCTTTTCAGCTATATTCTTCTTTAGTGATTTCTTTATTTTTGATGTGTCAAGCACATCACTTCCAACATCCATTATTGCAACAAATTTAAAAAATTACATATTTCACTCTTGTAAGGCCCAATCATACTTATGGAAGGTATCTTTGAGTTTATTATCTTTATGATTTACTGCTTCAATAGCTCGATTCAAGATATTCTATAGTGCTCTTAATGAGTACTCAAGCTATAACAAGGACTTGAAGTTATTACCACCTTTCAATCCTTCATTTTTCTTTAAGATCTTACTCTCCATCATTTTAGCCCTTTTTAAACTCATCATTTAAAATACAAATATATTCTTCTTTCTCCTTTTCTTATTGCATAAGTTTAAGTTCAAGTGGAATGAAGGTCTTTAGGGGTAGTATGTTAAGAACCACAGGCCTATTTTTAAGCTCATTTTTAAGCCATTGTTTCTTGGCTTCATATTTATTCTATTAAAACTTATACATTTCATAAACAACATTATTTTCCTTAAATGCATCATCTATAGCTTTATGTGCTTTAGCTTTCAAATCTTCAATATTTATTACTTACTTGTCTGAGATACCTTTTCCCTTTGTTCACTATCCACTAGAAATTTTTGTAAGCCTACAATTTCCTGCTTTAGATGAACAACATGTTGATCCTTATTCATGAATATTTCACATATCCTTTTTAAGGAATGATGGTGAACTTTTTGGAGAACATAATTACTCTTCGGATTTCCTTAAATCTACAACTTGTTGCATGAGTTCAATAATCTGCTTATCTTTAGTCATGCACAGTTTACATCTCTTTATACAATAATCATCTTGACCCTCTAAAGGATTTGACATATCATCAACAATAGCTACTTCATAATTGTTGACGAATCCTTACACCATATCTGCATCTTGGCATGCATTTAAGCCCACCAAAGCTACAAAATTTCTTCATGTATTTTTGAAGTGGTAGCAGGAGCAACCCCTTCCACATAATTATTTAGAGGATGTTGAGTTATTTTTTCATTGTCTCCCTACATTACACCTCCTATTCTATGTTTGTTTCATACTCCTTGATCGCACTCTACTCGGTCAATATCGGTTAATAACTTTTTGTTGTGTGTTGGGGTAGCTAAAATTGACCCTCTTGAGTTTACTTTCCTACAATCTGTGGTGTAATTTCTTAACCAATAAAAAAGGTACCTCTATGGCCAATTCTTCAACCCAGTGTATGACCAGCTTCATCCATTAACCAAGAATATCTTTCTTGAGGTGATTCAAAATGGTCCTGAGGACAATATGAATCATAGTTTTGTATAATCTTACGGAAACATATTACATTTTTAAACTGTTTCTAAGACCAACTATTTTTTTCCAGAAATTTTGTTAGTCATCTTAGTCTCTTCTACCTTGGGGGTTTTCAAGTACTCCAAAATTACTCCTCCCTTGTGTGGTATTTTAGTTTCTTCATAAACCAAATCAAGGTCCATATAAGACTTATGCCAAGAAATTACCAATTCCTTCAACTCATGATCATAATTAAAAATAACCATATCTACCTCTTCAGTCTATCTAATTGAATTCTCCAAAAATAAATTGATGCACTCCTTCTCTTAAGATTATATTGAGCATACCTTCTGAACACCTCTTTCTATCATTCCATTCATCGGCGCTCTCTTGGAACATTTTTATTAAGAAATTCTCACCTTGGAAACCTTGCTTGTGAGTTGGTGGCATGGTAGAGTAGACCCGTGTTCCATTGTCTATGATGTCTTTGAATCAAAGTTCAATGCACATTGAGAATGTAAGTTGAGAATGCATGTTGAGGATTCACACTAATGATGGATGTTGAGAATGGAAGTGTAAGATGTACATTGAGGAAGTACGTAGAGTATGCACAATGAGCCTGGAAGTTCAGGATGAAGACTGAGGATGCCAACAAAAAAAGTTTTTATAAATTTATATGAATAATAAAATTTATAGTATAAAATATATACATAATAAAATTTATGCTTTAAACTTTTATATAATAAGATTTATAATTAGCATTCAATCTATGAAGAGTGCAGTTTTAATAATTTTTACTATGATGGACATTTGGTCTAAAATGCAAGCCATAAAATTAAAAATTCATGCAAGTATTTCACAATCATATTTGAATGAATGATTTATTTACGTGTGCACAATTTGTAAGCCTCTTGGTCAAAATTCAAAACTAATGACATAAGTTCTTGAATTCTTTTATCAAGAACTGAGTGAAAATGTACACAACTACACTTAGAAAAATGCCTGCCAAATAATGTACAAATGTCATTAATTGGAAATAATCCTATGGAGCTTAATATAGATGTAATTTTTGACAAAACCCTCTTTCACATTCCTCAAATTATATGTCAATTTCTTGCAATTGATTTGACAAATGACAATGTTTTATTTTTTAACCCCGTTTTACCCAGAGCAAAAAAATGCATTTCATACCCTCATTCTTCCTTATTTATGAGTGATTTAAGTTTCAAATGGTGTGTTATACTATTTTACACCTCGCTATAGACTTGGATTTTCAATTTGGGCTAAAAAGGTGCCTGTTGAGAAAAAAACACCTAATTGTTGTCTTGTTTTCATGAGATGTCCCCTTAGTTGAATAAAAATGCAAGCGATCCCCTATGAAGAAATGATTATAGCAAATTGGCTTAGGAATGGGATATGTACACATATTGGAAAATAACATTCCTCTATTTTTTTTTTATAACCTTCCCTCATCTTCACACAATGGATCTATAAGAAGTGCACTTTCAAATTTTTTTACTATGATAGACATTTGGTGTAAAATGCAAGACATAAACATACAAACATGCCCAAAAATTTCATGATCATATTTTAATGAATGATTTATCAACACCTTTTCACATTTTGTAAGTCTCTTGGTTAAAATTTAAAACTAATGACTATGTTCTTGAATTGTTTTGTAAGTATACAAAACTAGGCTTAGAAAAATGTCTGTCGCAGACTATACAAATGTCATTAATTGAAAATAAGCCTATGGAGATAAATAAAAATGCAATTGTGACAAAAACCTCTTTCACATTTCTCAAAATTTATGTCTGTTTCTTGCACTTGATTTGACAAAATGACATATTTTCAATATTTAAGACTATTTTACCCTGCTCAAAAAAATGCTCCCTATACCCTCATTCTTACTTCTTTCTGAGTGATTTCATTTGGAAATGGTGTACTCTACTATTTTTCACCTCAATATACACATGGTTTTTCAATTTGGGCTAAAAATATGTCTGTTGAGTAAAAAAACCTCAGGGTTGTCCTATATTTATGAGACATTCGCTTAGTTTAATAAAAATCAAATCCAACCCCTGTTATGAAATGGTTATAGTAAATACCCAGATGTCGGTGAAGGTGGAAGTGTGGGCATACAAGGCCACATCCTCCCCACATTTAATGGACATGAGGGGAGAGATGTAGTGTGAGGCTGGAACACACCAACCCCAGAGCTATTTAGTTCCCATCCTTGTCTTAAATGGGTCATTCGTACTAGTATCCTTCCTATTGGGATTAGGATACGTACACATATTGGGAAATAACACTCCTATGTTGATTGTTAATAACCTTCCTTCATCACCTTGCACTAGATCTATGAAAAGTGCACTTTTAACATGTTTGACGTTTATGGACATTTTGTGTAAAATGAAAGCCATAAACATACAAATGCAAGAACATATTTCATGATCATATTTGAATTAATTATTTATAGTTATTCATAATGTATAAGTCTACACAAGAGATTCTAAACATTCAATCTATGAAGAGTGCACTTTGAATAATTTTTACTATGATGGACATTTGGTGTAAACATTGCACAATCATATTTGAATAAATGACTTATTTAAACTTGTGCACAATTTGTAAGTCTCTTGGTCAAAATTAAAAGCTAATGACTTAAGTTCTTGAATTCTTTTATCAAGAACAAAGTGCGAATGTACAAAACTAGGCTTAGAAAAATTCTTGTTGAAGATTGTATAGATGTCACTAATTGGAAATAAGCTTATTGGTTGAAGACAAATGTATTTGTGACAAAAATCTCTTTCACATTCCTCAAATTCTATGTCAGTTTCTTGTATTGATTTGACAAAATGACAATCTTTTTTATCTTTTAACCCATTTTTACCCATCTCAGAAAAATTTCCACCATACCCTCATTCTTCATTCTTTCTGAGTGATTTCAGTTGAAATTGTTGTGTTATACTATTTTCCACCTCACTGTATGCATGGTTTTTCAATTTGGGCTAAAAAGGTGCTTGTTGAGAAAAAACACTTAAAGGTTGTCTTGTATTCATTAGATGTCCCCTTAGTTTAATAAAAATGCAAGCCAAACCCTAGTATGAAATTATTATAGTAAATATATTTGGGAATGGGATAGGGTACATGTATTGGGAAAGAACATTCCTCTCTTTATTTTTTATAACATTTCCTCATTTTCTCATAGTGGATCTATGAAAAGTGCACTTTAACAATTTTGACTATGATGAACATTTGGCATAAAATGTAAGACATAAACATACAAATGAACACAAATATTATTGTCGGAAACCTTTGAGCACTACTACAGGGTGGGGGTGAATCAATAGTGTGATTTATTACCAAATTTTGTCTTTTATTTAAACTTCTCTATAGAATCACATATATTAACCTATGACATAGCCTCTCGCAATATGCAAATGGATCAAACATGTCTCCCAAGTGTCACTGCAAGATTGGCCAAGAAGGCCAACAAACAAGGTTGGCAAGGGTGCCAACAAGTTCTCCACTCTCCAACAATCATCTGAACAATCTATAACACCTTTGAGAAACCTATGTAGCACCTTTGTAGCATCATAATTATCATGATATCAAATCATCACTGCAAAAATTCTTATCCATGAAGATAAGCATGAAGACCTAAATGAAGAACTGATTGCCAACTCAACTAGCGTGCCAACAACTGTCAACCGTAACAATGCCAACATTTGACCAACATGAGTGACATCATATTGTTGATATAAATTCCAACAAATCCATCTCAATGTCAACTCAACTAGCTGCAACCATGCTACAATGAATGGAATCAACACATCAGCTAGATTACAAGAGTTGACATCAATGCCAACATGAGCTATATTCCATTATGAGCCACTGCCAACATCAATTCGCTGGATCCATGCACACCATAATGCCAACAATCTCCCCCTTTGGTATTGATGGAGACAATACACAAACTCCAGACCAATATCCTCTATCACTCCCCCTTTGACTTCAATGGAGAAGGGACAACTCCATCTAAATAGGAAGTAAGAACTTAAGCACAAATAGTGAAGAAATTAATCTCAACATGATTAAAAGTAATGCATATCAACCAATAACCATACTCTCCATATTAGTAGTAGCAAGCAACAAATATTACCAAACTACATACATAGAAGCATGTCCAACAAACATCCTCTAACAGTAGTAGTAATATGCCAACATGAACCAATCATACAAGCATCAATGAGAAACAACATTTAATATGCATCAACATTGACATGAGGTGACCACACACAATCTATGGATGCATCATCAATGTCTCTAGTTATAACATGAGGCTAGAAACCCCAAGAATGAAAATGATAGCATGAGGCACACCATGAACACCACCAAGCGAATCATAATGCCAAAAATGATCGCTAAAGTAAACAAGAGAAAATAATGCTCCCCCTAAACATTTTCCATCTCCAAAGAAACTCTAACATGCAATTAACTACTTCTGCTACAACATTGTTTCCTTGCCCAAGGAAAGAAGCACAAGGTGGATCAACAGTCCAAATGACCATGACCGATGACATATAGAATGAAATGCATGGTTGTAGCAGAAACATAAGACTTCATACATTCGCTCATATGACCATAACATGACCTCATGAATTATGACTATAAGACCTAATGATTTGAACCACACGTGTTGGTTCGAAACACGTTGACAAATGAATTTCGATGTGAATATTGCTGAAAGCCATCTTAATAATATAGACCTAAAAGATATTAAAATACAACTACATGGCTTCATGAGAATTTACATGAATATGTCAATAAATGCATAACTGCTATGATCATCCTCTATGGACCAATGACTCAAATACGTGATACATCATGACTATTACATCAACATTATCCCATACATGTGGATGCAAAATAGACTCATGATACTTTCCTATCACCATGATGACTCAAATCACTAACGACGTGACTCTCAACCAACATAAAACGATGAATCAATAACAAATATATGGCTATAATGATAATCATATACTAGCTCATACATGGCTGGTCCATGTCTCATGTCATCTATATGCATCATGTACCAAGTATCTTATTGCATGCATGGTTGTAAAACTTTTCAACCAACTATCAGTACATACCAAAAACATGTATATATTGTTTAAAAATGTACTACTCTCACTCATCTAAACACATATAAATATGTTGCAAATAACTAAGTGAAAAAAATGAGGAATATGTCAAATAATCTAGGCAAACATCATACCATGCATATCCCCCCCAATCTCAATATACCTCCAATAGACAGGTTGATACTGTGGACATGAATGTGCATGAGGCTAAAAGGAAATCATCGATTGTTGCTGCAATAATCTCATACTTATCAAGCGACCAAATTCTCCCCCTGAGGTTGTGCACCTCTCATGAATTTTTCAATCCTCTATAAATATGAAGGAAATAATCATGGACTGCAGGAGGGGATGCTCTTCACTACTTGAAGAGCTGATGCTACATTTTTCTCCACATGGTCTTTGGCTTCTTCTTTTCATCCTTCATCTGCTTCTTTTCTTCCTTCACTAGTTTTGTGCTATGTTCTATTTTCTCTCGCTACTTTTATCAATTTTGGTTTGACTAACAAGGAAACAAACAATCTCTTTCCATATGGCCAAAATTATGGTATGTATAGCAATCCACATGTCCAAGAGGATCAAATCTCCCATTGCTCATGATAGATCTAAACCTTGTGTGAAATGCACCTCTCCTCCATCGGTTAGACTTGCAATCTACTGCCTTATGGCCAAACAGGTGACGTGAGTAACAATAACCATAAAATTCACAATTATACGTGTTGTCCAATCTCCTTGGTTGTTTATATTGTTGCAATATCTATTGATTTGATCTATACGTTATGCTCCAACAATTAGTTGCAACATGTCCAAAATTGTGACAGTTGTAGAATTGTATCCCATGCATCAAAGGAATAAAAGGATTTTTCTTCCTTTGAAATCTAATGGAGCTGCCATGATCATCAATAGAAGAAAAAGGCCTTCTGAATGTAGATGAACCTTGAGATTTTCTTCTTTCTTGTTGGTTCTACTTGTTCTTCTATTTTTGGTGGTTTTGTTTTCTACTTGGCCATTGGATCTACTTCTTGTTTCCTTGGTTCTCACTTTTGTTGCTAATATTGTTTACTCCAGTTTCCTTGGGTTCTTCTTTTTTATTTTCTTCTACATGCAAACTAGACTCACCCTTTTGAAATCCAAGACTAGATTTATCCAATGGTGATCTTTGGATCTCAAGAAAATTATCCAAGGCTACATTGTTCTTCTCCATATTTTGATTCTTTCTCAAGTACACCACTTCAACTTCTAATTTCTAACACTTATTTTCCTTCCCTTGGTATTGTTTCCTCATACCTTCCTCAACTTTTTTTTGCTTCTGCCAACTTAATCTTTAAGCTGACAATATTTTCCTTGGGCTTGGCCTCCTTATCATCACAGATCTGCAATAAATTTTCTTGGTCCTTGCATGTAGCTATTAGTCTCAAAATAGCATCTTTAGGAACCTTAATATCATTCTCATCTTCACTAGGAACTTCAGCATGATCAAAATATGAATCATCCAAATTATAACTTAACATAAAATCATTAATATTTATAACTTTCGGTTCAGGATTTTTTTTATTTCTTATCATCATCCACTAAATCATGTGCGCTAGAATAATGAGACTCTTGTGGTTGTGATTCATGTTTTTCAACACCCTTCTTCTTGTTATTCTTCTTGTTGCTCTTCTTCTCATTTTCAAAATTGTTTCTAGTACCATCTCCAAATATGGATTTTAGCTTGTCCCACATTTGTTTGGCATGTTTCAAACCTACTAGCCTCTTCAAATCATCATCATGAAGATTCTTGTATATTATGCATATAGCCTGTGCATCCTACTACAAAAAATCATCTGCAATTGGATCCTTGCCACAATATTCACATACTACTCTCCAAATGTTATATCCTCAAGAAAAAAATTGAGATTTAACATTTTTGTGCCATAGCTTGTAATTTGCAACAGTGAGGACAACCATTTTGAAAAAATAAAATACAAATTTATGCCAACAAACCCTAGATCTACTCTCCAGCAACCAAGTTGTAACCAAGAGCATGGCTCTGATACCAATTTTGAAAATGTTTAAGCACTACTAGAAGGGTGGTGGGGGGGGGGGGGGAGGAGGGTGGGAGAGGGGGGTGGGGGCGGGGGGGTGGTTGAATTAGTAGTGTGATTTATTACCAAATTTTTCCTTCTTTTTTTTACTTCTCTACTAAATCACATATATTAACCAACAACACGTTATATTATCTCATGAATATAACCATATAAGAAGCTAAAACAAGATAACCATGAGAGTAACAATAATCAACACATAAAAAACACATCCACATAAGAGACACAAGATATCTTGTGGAAAACCCTTCACCGGAAAAAAAGCCATCCTTGTTATTGGTGTGTTTCTCTGAATATTCTATTGAGAAAAATATGTCTTTTACATAGATTTGTTGACTCCCATCAGTCAGGAGACTCGACCTCATATAAAATCAGTTGATTCTGATGAGCCTGGAGACTCGATTCTATTGATTATCTTAGAAGACTATGTTCTCCATGGATCTACAGACTACCATCTGCTGAAAGACACCACGATTAATCGATCCACACCCAACTCTGATTGGACTACCCAACTACCATTGGATTGAGAAACCATTTCTTTCACTGAAACTTCACAATAATTGATCCACATCCATGAAGTCACTGCTCCTCTACTCTATGTGGACCACCTTTCATCTATTTTCAAACTAGATCCTAAGATCTTCTGCTCAATTCAGTTTGGCTCTATAATATGACCTCTAGCAGCAAGACAATCTCATCAATAAAAAACACCACAAACATGCTCTCTTCTCCAACAAAATAGTGTCCACATCAAATTTGAAATACCATCATAATATCAAACCCTCTCATCATATATAATGTTGCATAATATAATGAGCAATAAAAGACATTATGGCTATGTGCTAAATGCATAAGTAGCTCCTGCAAAAACAAGTGTGATAATCACCAACAACAACTATCTAGAAACATACAAAACTCTCCAAAATAATCTCCACTACAACCACTTCAAATCTGATCTATTCTACAACATGTTTTAGTTCTTCTCACTATTCATCCATTAACACTCATACACTAAAGCAATTCTTCTCACAACTAGGTTTGAAGCCTATTTACTTGATGCAACCTTCTCTTACACACATACACATACCATTAACCATGACATAGCTCCCAAGTGATGAATATATAACATGTAGGTCGAAATTAATCTTGGGGCTTGGATCAAGGGTGCACAAATTGGACCAAATTAATACACTAAGACTACTACTTGTTCACAAAATGATTTCACATCATTAGAGGACCTTTACAAATTATTTATGACCTTTACAACTTATTCTGGAAGCATCTAAGAATTTCAATGCTAATTTTCTTCTGATTTTCACAAGGAATGTAGAGAAAAACTCGTGAAAACCCTCAGCCACATGCACAACAAAGGCTAAACTTGACTGGAACATTGAGTCACTCCCATAGGCTTGTCTGTCAGAGACCAAAGCCTTTCAATCACTCTCACACGCTTAGCTCCATGTGACTAGGGCTAAGGATGAAGAAAAACATCATTCCTTTAGCTCAGAAGCTATGCCACTTGCTAGATGCTCTTCTTTAGTGCCTGTACATGCCTCCAAACCTCTGATATAACATCTATGACACCTCTAAAAATGGATTAAGCATATCTCCCAAGTTTCACTACCAGGTTGACCAAGAAGGTCAACAAACAAGGTTGGAAAGAGTGCCAACAAGTCCTCCACTCTCCAACAATCATGTGAACAAGATGCAACACCTCTTACAAACCTTTGTAGAACCTATACAATATCATCATCATCATGGTATCAAACCATCACTACAAAAAGTCTTATCCATGAACATAAGCATGAAGACCTAGATGAAGAAATAGTTACCAACTCAACTAGTGTGCCAATAACCGTCAACCATACAGTTTCCAAAATCTTACCAACATGAGTGACATCATACTATTGACATCAATTCCAACACAACCATCTCAATGTCAACTCAACTAGCTACAACCATGCTACAACGAATGGCATCAACACATCAGCGAGACTACAAGGGTTGACATTAATGCCAACATCAGCTAGCTTCCATCATGAACCAATGCCATCATCAACTAGTTGTATCCATGCAAACCATAACGGCAACAATTTCTTGATCATCTTTGAATGAATGATTTACTTACACTTGTGCACAAGTTTTAAGTCTCTTGGAAAAATTTCAAGACTAATGACTATGTTCTTGAATTTTTTTATGAAAAATAATGTGTAAATATACAAAACTAGGCTTAGAATTATTTTTTTGTAGACTGTACAGATGTCATTAATTGAAAATAATCCTATGGGGCTAAATAAATATGAACTTGTGTCAAACAACTCTTTCACATTCCTCAAATTATGTGTTTGTTTCCTACACTTGATTTGACAAAATGACATATTTTCATTAAGCTAGTTTTACCCAACTCAGAAAAGTGCCAACCATACCATCATTCTTACTACTTTCTGAGTGATTTTAGTTGGAAATGTTATGTTCTACTATTTTCCACCTCATTATATATCCATTTTTTCAATTTGGGCTAAAATGGTTCCTAGTTAGAAAAAACACCTCAAGGTTATCTTGCATTTATGAGTTATCCCCTTAGTTTAATAAAAATGAAAGCTAGCCCTTGTTATGAATTGTTTATAGTAAATACCCAGATGCGGGTGAAGGTGGCGATGTGGGCATACAAGGCCACATCCTCCCCCCATTAAATGGCCATTAAAGAGGGGGGAGATAGAGTGCGAGGTTGACACATGCCAACCCCATGAACGTTTAGTTCCTCATCCTTGTCTCAGATGTGTCATTCGAACTAGTATCCTTCCTATTGGGAATATGATAGGTACACATATTAGGAAAGAACATTGTTGTGTTTATTTTTTATAACCTTCCTTCATCAACTCACAGTGGATCTATGAAAAGTGCACTTTTAACATTTTTTACTTTGATGGAAAGTTAGTGTAAAATGAAAGCCATAAACATACAAATGCACGTAGAGATTGCATGATCATATTTGAATGAGTTATTTATTTTTATGCATAATTTTTAGGTCAATTGGTCAAATTCAAAAGTATTGACTAAGTTCTTCAATTGTTCTATAAAGAACAAAGTGTAAATCTACAAAACTGGACATGGAAAATTGTAGTGTGAATGCCATCAATAATGTGAACAAGATTTGTTCTAAAAAATTAATAAGTAGGTTTTTGGATAGTTAGGAGACATAATATTTTTATCTCCTCGACATCCTATAGGCTAGAAAATCTATAATTGGTTTCAAACTCTTAGATATCAAAGATAGATAATTTTCAATTACAAAAGAAAAATAATTGGTAAAATAAATGACTATATATAACCATATATACTATATAAAAAGAGATTCATCATATATATTATATAATAGATCGTCATACATAATTCTTCATATATTTACATCCCAAAATCGAGTGCACCAACGATCCTCCCAAATTCACAAGCAATGGATAGGATCACATATGTCATAACATAAATGACCAGATACCATAGATTTTCTTATAAAATTCACCATATTAATAGTTCCAACATTTATATATCCAAATGGGGTGCACTACTCATCATCCTCAATCCATAAAAAATGATGGACAAGATCCCGTTTTTGTGAATCCTATGAAAACTACACCTACACATGAGGCTATAGTCTCTTATAAAAATAGAGAAATCTAAATATTAGTCCCACTCTCCATTTGCCAGGAGGTTGACTATCATCGCCACATCATCGCTTGAGCTTGAAGATGGTTGATATTTATTAGGAAAGTTTGGACATGTATATAAAATATCATCCTTAATATTAGTGTAGTTATCTATGGTAAACTCTAGTGAATTGTTTTTCTTCACAATCCTAGGAGGTACAAAATACATTGTAATAGGCTCAAAAGTAACCTTGAAACTTTCATTTGAACAAGTAATTTCCAAATATGATTCATTATGTATCATGTTCGGAGACCTTATGTGGTTGAAAAAATTGTAGGAAAGAAGATGAATGTTATGTCGATGGATTCGATGTGGCTGCATTACTCTAATATATTATGGTAATGCATTAAAACTTCCACATTCTCGAGAGGAAGCTAATATAGCAATTACAACTTCATCATCACCTTTTTTGCAAGAATTTGAATGTTTTTGTGATCATCATCTTTCATAGAAATAAATTGATGAAAGAAAGATTCTCCATTTCAGGTACTAGTGCTCCACCTTCTAACAGAGATCACAGTAAAGAAAACACTGATAATATCTACAATAACAATAAATATAACATTAGATATTTTTAAAATAGAGTTAAACCATTTGAAGATACCTTGATAGATATGAGCCAAGGTACATTCAAATACCTTTAAAACAGATCTAAATTTGCATATAAAAATGTTGCAATATAAAGATTAGATATTGTAATATAAAGTTCAATATTTCTTATTATAATTCTAAAAACCTTTTCTTAGGCTATGTTTGAAATTTTTGAGCATTTTTATGAAGTGAAAAACTACAATTTTGGTGCAGTCCAATTCAAAGACTAACATATACTATAAAGAAACGTTCTTGATATGAAATGAAAATTTTGAGTTAAATAGATACACATGTATCCTTACCATCAATGATACCAGTTAGTACCAATAATCCTTGTGTTGTGTAAAACACCTCACGTGGATGAAAATTCACACCTTTAGGAATATTATGGTCTCTACCAATAAAATCCACATTATTTTCAAATATTCTTACCCAATACAAACTTCCGCTAGTCTTCACATCCACTACACAATTCAAAACACGCATAGGATATGGATTTTTCAATCAATATTTTTCAGACATATGAGACAATTTTCCATAATAAATACGGGCATTCATCCCTTCCTTTATGGAAAAATCAAATGGATTTATGTTTCATAACATAAGACCATCCATTTGAATGATTTGTTTTTTCCAATCTTGATAAAATGACCATCTCCCAATAAGGGATTGACAATTGAACTGGATCCCATGAAATATACTCACTTGATGACTGTAGTGCCCTTTCATGTGTGGTATTCATCTGGTCCACTCAAAGATAACTGTTATTTTATTTCAGACAATGAAGGATGGTGCAGCATAATCTTCCCACTTTCATCTACATACACCATTTGAATAGGCAGAACATCATCCATACTACATGTCCATGTCCCACGGGTACCAATGGTGTAAATAATTTGACCATCACCACAATGGTCCAAGCATGTAAAATTTACATTTCCTGTATGGAACTCATCAATAAATTTGCAGGTAATGATCTCTTTTAAATATTTTTCTCCTTTGAGAAGAGTAACTGTATCAAACATTGGAGCCTTGGCCCTAACAAACAGTATAGATGAGTAACATCAGAGTTCATAAGATTTTCCTATATTATTAAGTTGGAATTGGACATCACTACCATTGGATTCTACTTCATCATCACTTCAAGAATCACTTTTATCTATTTTAGATAATCTATATGACTTTCATCATTCTAAGGCTAAATGTTGCTTCATCTATCTTTTTTTTCTCGTCTGGCATCTTCTTGAACAAGTATTCGAAATGCTTATTCCACAACTTATGGAGGAAACAAATTTCATTCCTTATGTGGAAATGTATTAGAGTTTGTATTGAACATGGTTGATTCTATAATGTGATGTAATCTATAGTAATGATAATATGTCCAAATGGGCTACACAGGTTACACATGAGATCTTCGAATTGGAAACTAAAAATGGATAAAGCAATAGATTCCTTTATGCATGATATAAATGTTGCACTAACCCTTAATACAATCTTTTATTTCATTTCTCCTTGCATCATATACGATTTCTACATAAAATAAATTGAGTCCTAAAAGATTTCTCCAATAAAATATAGCCAGTGTAGCTATAAAAAAAAGCACAATGGAAATTAAAAAAAAAATGTAGCAAACATTTTTGAGTGGCTTCTTCCAAAAACATCGATAAATGTCATGAAAATATTGAATAAAGAATATCTAAAAAAATCATCATTATACAAATAAATTTAAATGTCTCTTACTAGTGATTGGCATCATGTTGCAATCCCTTTTGGTTTGTTCTAAAATCACATCTTATATTAGATCAATTTATGGCTTGGTCTATTCATAGAAGGTCAAGCAAGGAATACAACCTAGAGAATCTAATATGGTTTGATAAATTGTTTTGAGTCCTAAAATATTTCTACATGAAATATAGCCAACTTGGTTAGAAAAAAATGCACAATGGAAATTAAAAAAGAAATGTAACAAATATTTTCCAACGTTTTCTTCAACAAACCTAGATAAAGGTCATGATAATCTAAAACATAAGCATATATAAAATAAAAAAACATCATTCTACAAATAAATTTAAATTTCTCTTACTAATGACTCCCATCATATTGCAATCCCTTCTAGTTTGATCTATAATCGCATATGATATGGCTTGATATGGAATGACATCCTAAATTCAAGTAAGGAGATCGTGAGGGAGGGCACGAAGGTGGGATGAGAGGAGGGAACACTAACAACTGAAGTTCACCCGGGTAAGTCGAAATGGGCAGAAAAATAACCAACCAAATGAAAATGAAAATTTGTTAGTTAACCTCACATCGATATACATGCAAACCACATGAGTTAACCTGACATTGTAAATCATGTAGCCGAGAAAGATTTTCGATGGGATGATGAGCTTGACTGATTTGGAGATTAATGCCACTAATTACATAGTATAGTAAGTTTTTATCTTTTTCTTATTTAGGATACATTTTGGGTCAGCTAAATTCTTGTGCAATAACAACATGCTTAGTGGATGAAAGAATCAAAACAACAATTGAAGGCTGAACTTGCCAAGGTGTAGAAAGATTTCATTACTTAAAAAAATAAATAGAGATGCATAGATAACAGAGCTAGAACTTCAAGTTACTAAGTTGAGTGACAATATAACTAGTATTGAGAAATTCAAGAAGTGGCCTTTGCAAATAAATGAGAATCTTTCACAAGAACAAGAGTAGTTTTGTAAGAACCTAAGCTTATCTTCGGAAAAATAGAACTTGAATAACAAACTCTTCAATGATATAGAATATAGGACTATAGAACTCAGTCAAGCAAAGAAGGTTCTCCACTAATTAGTGCCTTTGTAAGATATGGTGAGGATTCTTCGACACAACCCACCCTAAATCTTAGATGTTGATAATATGAAGGGAAAAGTTTCCTCAAAAGGTTGGAAAAAGAATTTTGAAAACTCTGTCGATATGGTGAATAATGAAAAACAATCATGCACTTCACTTATTGACTTAGCTACTCAGATCGGCAAGGAAGTTGATATACCCAATGTCCCATTTAGAAATGAATGCAACAGGGAGGAGAAGTTCATCAATAATGTGTAGTGGCATATGTCAAATTCGAAAAAATAAATTGAGTAGTTGGGCAAGGTGGACCTTGAATCCATCTCTCAATTCTTTGTCAATCCACAAAGTTACTGTATATTGACCAAAAAAATCACCTCCATATTTCTACAAGAACTTCCAAATATGGAAAATTGGGTCTTTGACTACCAAATCAATGTTCATTATGATCCAACAAACCTAATCTCTCATATTATGAAGGTCCATTTGTAATGGAAATCTTACAAGGAAGCTTCCAAATCAACAACATCTCAAAAATTATTCACCCACTCTTCTCACATTTTCAATGGTCTTATCTTCCATTTTATATTTTATTTTTCCAAAACTTTTCGGATGTAACAAATTATACACCATATTTTCTTAGCTATTTTGTAAAATTATTTAAAGAGATCCCAGGAGGTTGAAAGGGGTTATGGATTTTCAAATAAATAGGCCTTTGCACTGTTGCAATGCTTTAATTTGAAGAAATATAAAGGGACAATATATTTCCACTTTATTGTTTCTTGTAATGAATGTGGTATTCTTGCCTTGTTTGTTTCTTTTTATTAATGAGATCTCACTTATTTTTCTTAATTGATTAATGTTTTCATACATGTATATGATTAGTGCCCATAGTTTTATTATTCACTAATCTCTTCAGACCTTTCTTAATTGATTAAGTAAAATTTTAACGTATGAATGTTACAGTTCTTCATTTAGTTTCATTTAACTATTTACTTTGTTTGTTTATTGTCTATAGTGATATTAACACATTGTGGTAGTTTGGAAATCTATATCTCAAGCTACCTCAAATCCAATTGATTCATAGATTATATTAGATAGCTCACGAGATATATCATCAATAATTAGAATAAAATTTTTTCTTCACTTTTTGAATAATTACAATAAAGCTAATAATATTATTTCACTACTTCCATATTCAAATCATATAATAACTTAGAAAGTATCCTTTCAATAGCGAATTCTTTAGGTGGCTAGTGTGTCCAGAATATGTGATGATCATCATACCAAATGAGTATAGGTTTAATTGGGACCTTGGTTGGTCAATTTCTCATATTGTTGGCTTGGTTGATTCCAAGCATCAATAGTAGGTTAGAAGGCTATCTATGAAATCTTTGTCCATGAGAATCTAGTGACTATATTTATTTAAAGTTGTCAAACGATATGCTAAGTGATGTGATATCTATCTTAGGATTGGGAAAATTTTAGGTTGTGATAAGACGATATTATTTCCTACTCTCACATTGGAACCCTTTGAAAATTGGGTGATTGATTTTGTGGGCCTACTAAATCCTCCTATGTGAATATTGAATACATGCTACATTATCATTATGACTTTAATTAGATAGGGAAAGGATGCATAGGTGGAGGATTATGATGCAAATATGATTGTGGGTTTTATTTTTGAACTATTATTATGAGATTTAGGTTTATTAAAGTTTGGATGAGTGGACAGGATCCATATTTCATCAACTCCACACATTTAATCAAGATTTCATTACATCATCAACATATCACACCCTATCATCCATAGGTCAATGGTGCACCTGAATCATTTAATAGTATGCTAGAACATTTCTTGAATAATATATGGAACATGGAGCATAAATCATGGGATGAAAGGGTTATATTTCTATGGGAATATAATGCTACATGAAAAAGACTAGCTAATCATGCTCTTTTGAAGTTCTTCTTTAAGAAAGAAATTGCAATGACCATGGATTTCAAAGTCACTAGTTTTAGAATAATTCTAGGCACTAGAATGTTTGATGACAAATCCTTGGAGGAAAGATTGAATGCATTAATGGAGGTAGAAGAAGATTATTTTATTCTCAGTTTTAACATAATAACAGTGAAATGGGTGGAAAAATATTGGCATAGTAGATATCATAAAAGAATTCCTTTAGAACATAGCATGTTTTCCATGCTATATTATAGTAATATATTAAAGAACCACGGGAATTTTATGATCTATCAATTCAGTTTGTTTTGTATTATGTAGAATGCATAATTTGGTGTAATGTTGATGCAAATAGATGAAATATTGATGAATGGGTGTGTTAGTGGAAGTCAATTGGAGACCTATTATGACCCTAGTAGATGTATTCATGGAACTTGCTTGGTGCATGAAGTAGTATAGTAGAAATAGAAGTAGTAAGTGAATACTCAATATGTAGTATTTAAAATTGAATTTAGTGGAAGTATGAAGTGTAGTTACTTTGGTGCCAAATTGAGTGGATTAATTAGGTAGCACCTTGATTTTAATGAAGAACTCTTAGTTCTCCCTTGTGATGTGATGGATTGATAGAATGTATGTAGGTTGAGAATGATGATGGTGAATTAGAAATTAAGTGTGATTGAAAGTTAAATTTGTGGCACATACCCTTACGATAAGAACTCTAAGACAAGTGAAAATGGACATAATTGAACCATCATATGTTGAATACTATAGAAGAGTTAGGGATTTGGTTAAGCATATGTTAGTTGTGAGTAAAATTTTTGATAGAGAAAATGGCATTTACATCCAAGCCAAAATCCATATCAAAGAAAAAACCCTATAAAGAAGTGAACATGAAAATTAGAGATACACTGGAACATTCACATTCACTAATTATTGTGAGGTAAGGTTCAAATTGTTAGTGTGTAGATTTTATTCTTCACAATGTTGATGAATTCTCAAAGAATTAGTTCAACTAGTATGTATACATATGGATATTTCCTAATGGTTTTGAGGATATAGTTTTGAAACCATATGTGAGGAAACCATTTTAGTGAGATATTTTAACATTGTTAGATGTTTAACATTTTGGTCACATCATTATTAATTGCATTGATGTTAGATTTATTTTTAGTAAAACTATGGATTTTTATTGGCAGATCAATCATATCCTATAAATCAAGGTGTTATGCACAGAGTTATAGGTTTTCCCAGGGCTAGAGAGGATGTAAGTGATGTAATTATAGAAAAATACTTCAATGCAAAGGAAAATCATCATAGGTATGTCACTTAGTGTGGTTCTTATAGTAGTGTCAAGTCGATAATTCATAACCAATTTGTTCACTTCACCACCTAGATTTCAGCCTAAAAGTTAGTTTGAAAGTGCATAAAAGTGATTCTCCAAACAAACTAATTTATGTAGCCTAAACATATTCATAGTATATAAATAACCTTGGGCTAGATGTTTGCTTAATGATTTCATTACAAAATTTTCAAAAGCCTATGATCTTGGTAAGGATTTCCATTATAACTACGTTCTCACGTTTTTCTCAATGATAGTTTGGAAAGCACCCAAATGAAGTCCATTTGACATTAACATTACATATACATTATTTCCACTATTTTTTTTTAATCTGGTTTTCAAAGTAAAAGGATTGGTAAACCTTGATGATATAGGAGACTACATAATCCTTTTAGAATTTGTACTATCATGTATGAAAATATGATATTTCTATTACTTTTGGAATTGCCATTCGTAATGTGTTTTTAATTGATCCTGTATATCCATAAGAATTTTAAAAATATTTTTGTGCCAAATCACTTAAGCATACAATAAATCAATTGTAATAGAATGGCTAAAGTGGCTAGACTCAAAGTTAGATTCTATTGTTGGAATTCTTTGAGCTAAAAAGCTTAGGAAAAAGAAAAGTAATATTGCCTTATCATCTTAATATATTAAGTATACAATAGTTAAAGAATCATTTTCTTTAGCTAAAAAAAAGAAAAAATAAAAGAGAGAACAAGAGTGTCAATGCAAGGAAGAAGGATTCTAAGAAGGAAACCAATTTATAATGCAAACATAGAACCAAAACATGGGTTTTCCATCATTGAAGACCTAATTCCTATCACAACCTCACAATAGTAAGAGGAATCCATCGAGGGAGATTAGCTAGCACACATTTTCAGGATAACTCATTATTCGGAGAGACATTGCATGTGTTTAACAAAAAGAGACTAGTTTAAACTAAGTTGTTAAAATCCCACACCAAAGGTATACCAAAGTATAAAAAAGAAAGTTATACATAGTTTCTTTTTAATGTATAAGAAAGAAGCCACACAAACTTCCATGTAGTCCAATCTATCTAGCAAAGTTGAGAAGATTGGTAGACAATTTAGATTCCCACCATGAATTACTTTGAATTATTGTTATTAATATTATTTATAAAAATAATAAATATATAAATAAACAAATATATATATATATATATATGGAACAAAATTCTTAATCATGGATATTTACTTTAACTTTAACATAGAGATCCATAACCTAGAAGTAGAATTTGTTATAATACCATTACTTATTAATACCATATGCTTAAAAAACATAACTTACTTCATATTCATATAATCTTTTTTTAGTAAATCAATTTAATTAAAATAGAAAAAAAAAATATAATGGTTTTAGAGATAAATCTCGACCTTTTGATTTATGTTTACTATTATGAATATTTAAAAATTTGATTTAAATATACTATTATAAATATTTAAATATTTTATAAAAATTAAATATTTACTATCCACTTAATATTTATTAATAATTAAATTAAAAATCTAAAAATCTAATTTCTAAATAATTATTTCTATAAGCTTAGTACAAAATACTATTATCACACTTCAATTTTAATTATTAGAACTTTAGTCATTAGAACGGATGGTGAATCACACTTTTGATTGGAAACATGTTGACCAAAAATTCCTCTTATGTGATTTCTTCGAAAAGACTTTATTTAATTAAAACTTTAAAACCAAATATGAACCTAAAGCCAAGAACTTTAAGACCAAATATGAACCTAAAGCGATTATTACACTTTCAAAAACTTAATAATGTACCCACCAGTGACATGTGAAAGGGTAAGGTTAACAATGAGTTACCACACTTTTGACTTTCTTTTTGGCAATCACTAAATGCAAATATGAAGACCTTTAAGAATGGGTGATGATACCTTTTCTTTATTAGGAACGACTAAATGTGAACATAAAAGGGTTTAGCAATCACCATATAAGTGTGAACATAAAGAGGTTTAGCAATCACCATATAAGTGTGAACATAAAGAGGTTTGAGAGTGACTAAATGTGAACGCCAAGAGATGTCAGAATCAGTCACCATATAATATATTATATATTTTCTAGGGAAGAAACGACTCAGCCACCATATAATATATTTTGTAGGGAAGGAACGACTAAGTGTGAACACAAAAAAATTCCAGCATATTTGAAGGAGACATAAACATGTTTACTCATGCTTTTATAATGGAATGTGGGAATATGCGATTTTTTAAGTAGCTCTTTTATGAATTTTTTAATATTTATGGCGGTTCTCATGTGCATAATTTTGTCCATAAAACAATGCTTATTTGTAAAACACTCAACCGTCTGTACCAGGACATCTGACTGAACCGAAGAATATTTACAGATCTCTTTCATGGACCGTGACCTCTTGCTTCATCGTTTTTGTTTTTGAAGGTGTTTCTTTCCATTTCTAATTTAGGATAACTTTATATCGAAGGAAAAATTTTAAATTATTAGTATTTATTTAGTTTATTTTTTATTAATTATTAGTTCTAAATTTTATGGTAAGTTTAGTGTGATGTGTAGGGATGGAATTTGATGGGTAAAAATATTTGAAAAATATGTAATCAAGAGTGGAAAAAATTTATTGAGATAGAAAAGAATTAGAAAAGGATGGTGTCATGAAGACCAGATAGAATTTTTGGGATGGAATTTGATTAGTAAATTTAGGGTGATTTAATTTGAAAAAAATGATGTAACGAAGAGGGGATGGAATTTAGTGGGATGAGATTTGATGAGTAAATTTATCGTGATTTAATTTGAAAAATACTTAATATACATTTTTTGGGGAGAAGAATAAAAATACTCGCTTATCTTTGGGATGGAATTTGATGAGTAAATTTAAGGTGATTTAATTTGAAAAAATTTATCCGATGAAAATAAGATAAAATATATAAAGATGAATTTGATTGATAAATTTAAAATGATATGCTTTTCGATAAAAATATTTTCACACCCTTCAACATTATTAAACAAACACACACTACACTTAGCAAAAACCATTAAATTTAATGAGTCATTCAGATTTGGAATTCTTGGAATGAGTCATTCAGATTTGCAGCTGTATATACCTATCTTTAGATAATTTACCTGCCAAAATTCAAGGATGACATACAGTCCAGCTCATTTAATGCGTATTCGAAAACTAACTTTCAGCGGTCCCTTTCCCTTAAACAGGAAAACCAACCCGAATACTTCCAAACGCAGTGCGCGTTGGTCTATAAAATATCGTCACCGTGTCAGATTCCGTAGTTTTCCAGTCGAAGCGCCTGAGTCGTCACGTGCAGCTGCCATTGACAGCCCACCAATTTTCACGCACATTTCGCCCCCTCTATTGTCTCTCTGTAACGTACTTCAACCTTATTTAATCGGCCGATCCTTTCATAGTACACAATCCATCTTTCCTTCTCTATTATCTTACGGAATGGAGAATCCTGGAACTTTTCCAACCGAGGGATGGTGGGTATATGCCATTCCTCTATGTAGAAATAATGGAGTACGTTGTTATTTCTTCCAGCCGACTGATAACATTTCTGCATCGGGGCAGTGGCCTCTCTGTATAGCACTGCTCATCATTGCTGTTTGTGCTGTTATGGTGTCCTGGTCCAGCCGGGGAGGCTGTGCATGGGCCGCAAGGAAAAAGAAAGGTGTACCCATTCCTGGTCCCAAAGGGATGCCGATAATTGGAAGCCTTATGGAAATGAGCGTCGGTCTTCCTTACCGAAAGCTTGAGTATCTGGCTCGTCTCCATGGTGCCAAGAAAATCATGGCGTTTAGCTTGGGCTCAACGCCAGCCGTGATTACATCGGATCCTGACGTGGCCAGAGACTTGCTCAGCTCCTCTCATTTTGCAGACAGACCCCTCAAACAATCGGCTCAGCAGTTGATGTTCGGAAGGGCGATGGGATTTGCGCCCAACGGCGACTATTGGCGACTCCTGCGGAGGATTTCTGCTACGCATCTCTTCTCTCCGCGCCAAATTGCGGCTTACGAAGTCGGCCGTCAATCGGATTGCGCGACAATGCTTTCCGACATACTAGCTGAGTCTAAAATTAACGGTGGTCCGGTCAAGATCCGACAACACTTACAGAAAGCGGCCCTCAATAATATAATGGGAAGCGTCTTCGGGAGACGGTTCGTCGATGCCAAGACTGAGAAGAACCTTCGCGAAATGGTGAATGAGGGATTCGAGCTCCTTGGAGCATTCAACTGGGCTGACCATCTGCCATGGCTGAGAGCTCTCGACCCACTCAGAATCCACAGCCGCTGCGCCCGGCTTGTACCACGTGTCAGGTCGTTTGTGAAGGACATCATCGAGGAGCACCGACAGAAAAAGAACACGGCCGCCTCAGACTTTGTGGACGTCCTGCTTTCGCTCCAAGGAGGAGACAAGCTCGACGACGACGATATAATCGCTGTTCTCTGGGTATCGTAATAATTAAACACTCTCAGTAAATACAGTTATTGTGTTAGAACTAAAAAATTTAATCTCAGTAAAATTTCAGTAATTTATTTAGCAATGGATTTGTTTAGAAGCGGGGAGAGTTTATTGTGAGATTTCGCAAAAAAAACCCAATATTTACATTAATCCGATGAAGAAGTAATATCTCTCATAAAAATAAAAAAAGTAATCTGTCACATAAAGTAATCTGTCCCATAAACCATTTTTAGCTCAGTGAAAATCTTTTTTCTCTTATTTGTTTAGCCCAATAAAAAATTTTCTTTCTCTTATTTGTTAGTGACATTGATACAAAATAAAATAATTTTCTTTCTTTCTTGCTCTTATTTATTTTGAAATACACGCAGGAAATGATATTCCGCGGCACAGACACAACTGCTTTGCTCACAGAATGGACAATGGCAGAGCTGTTGCTGAACCCACAAGTGCTTGGCAAAGCTCAGGCAGAGCTGGACGCCGTTATCGGGCGCAACAGAAGCGTAACGGAAAACGACATCGAGAAGCTGCCGTATCTACAAGCGGTGGTGAAGGAATCTCTGAGGATGCATCCACCGGGGCCTCTCTTATCATGGGCCCGCCTTTGCACAGAAGATTGGTACATGGCAAACGGGATGTGCGTTCCGGCGGGTACGACGGCTATGGTGAACATGTGGTCCATTACCCACGACCCGGAGATCTGGGAACGGCCCCATCAATTCCGTCCAGAGAGGTTTCTCCTGTCGGAAGGCGGACAACATGTGGACGTCCGAGGCAACGACCTGCGGCTAGCACCATTCGGTGCCGGCCGGAGAGTGTGCCCGGGCAAGGCTCTCGGCCTCCGGATGGTTCACCTGTGGGTCATTAAATTGGTACATCATTTCGCCTGGTTGCCTTCTCCTGAGCACCCGGTGGACCTTACAGAGAAACTTAAACTATCATGCGAAATGGCAACGCCCCTTACCGCCATCCCACTCACTAGAATTCCAACTCCCTCACCCACCTCTCACTCCGCGTGATTGGCGCTACCCTTCTTTGTCATTTACTACTTTTCTAACTCGTTTATCATTCTATAATGCACGGGGATTTTATACTACTATTCACTGAATACAGTCACCACATTAGATGTATAAAAACTGCTTTTCATTGGGCAATTTCTTTTCAATCCAGAATTAAATTTTAAAGTAAATTTCATTTGATATTCGATTTTGTGGACACTAAAAAATATATGTGTGCTTCGCTAAACTGCGAAAGATTCTTGCCGATGGTGCCGGTATTTGATTTTTAATTTTATCTTTCACAGACATAGATGACGGAAATATTAACACTTTAATTTACTCCATTTACTGGTCATTTTATGAGATGCTATTTAATTTGACTACGTTTTATGAGACACAACTTTTATGTTATTTAATTTGGGACGTTGTTCGCGTTTTTTTGTTGGAGTTTGCCATGTTTTTTAAAATTAAATCTTGATTATTGTTCTTTAAATTGGGTTTGAGTTTTAGGTTTCACAGATATAGATGACTGAAATATTAATACTTGAATTTACTCCTTTAAAGTCTCATTTTATGAGACATAATATATACACTATTTAATTTGATAACACTTTATGATACATATGTATATTATTAATTTGATGTATTTTTTATACGTTTTGGTAAGAATTTGTTAAATTTTTTTGGATAATTTTTTAAGATATATAGGTATATTATTTAATTTGATGTATTTTTTTATATGTTTTTGGTGATTTTAGTAAAGAATCTTGTTAGATCTAAGAATTTTGTTCTGAAAATGAATCATATTAATTGGTTTGAAGCGTCAATCCAATCTTTACAATGTGATTAATCCGAAAACTGTTTTTCTATAAAGGAAAAAATCTTGTTAAATTTTTCTAGTAAAATTTTGATTTTTATTTTTTTAAATAAATTTTTACTTATAGGTATAGATTTAATACTTTTAAATATTTTTAATACATTTAGAAAATTTACAATCCAAATTTATGACTCTAACCACTCTCTATCAAATTCTGAAAAAAAAAAACATGAAAAACTTAATTAAAAAAAAAAAAAAAAACCAAGCTTTCAATTTTATAACACACCAACCTAAATTGTGATATAACATTTCTATAAAAAAATGTACACTGTTTAAATAATTAGGCCGAAAACGTTTTCTCAATAAGGGAGCCGCTTGAGCGTTTTCGGCTGTGTAGAGATTATAAGAATATGTCACGTTTTGTTATCTGCGATGTATCAGCACGTGCCATTTGTTTTTTCTCCAAACTTTGTTCCTTTAGCTTCCTGGCGCATATCACGCATTCCCGTCGACCCTCCTGTCGCTGTTGGAACTTGTGGCGAGCTTTCATCTGGAGTATTCGGGGGACTGCAGTGAAAGTGGAAAACAAACCGTTTATGAAATTGAAGTAATTATTTATTAAACCGTTTAGGAAATTGAACGATCATTCCGGTTAAAAGTTTACAACTTTTTATTCATGAATTAAATTGAAACCTAATTAAATTGATAATGATCATGGCAGATACTCTCCAATTCAAACAAAATAAAATAAAATAAAATAAACTAATATAAAATTTTAATTCGGAAAAATATCAAATAGATATAAAAATAATTTTATAAAAATAAAAGAATAATAAAAATAAAAATGACTTATGGTATTGAGAACTCATGGTATAGATCTAGGGTATTCATGTGGAATATAGTTTATTTAAAAGGAGGAAATTAAATCAATCTAGATCCATTTTAACTCCAAATCTACCATGCCCCACTCCAAATCTACCATGCCCCAAGAGGGATCAAATTTCTTGATATGCAAATCTTTCTTAGAGTGAAAATAGATTTGACCCGTCTAGACCCATAGAACCAGAATTAAGATGAATCTAGACTAGTAAATAATAGATTTTAGTTTTTTATTTTGTATATTTTTAAAATATATAATTAAAAATAACTAGGAATTGCACCAGATGTTGCAAAGGAAACGCCATTAAGGCGGTAATGTAGGAAGAGTAGCATTAAACTGTTATTCTTCTCCATAGCATTAAATTGGTACTCTTCCATGATGACAATTAAATTGTCACCAGATGTTGCCAAAGGTCTAAATGGAATTTTGGATCTTAGTTAAGGCGGTAATGTAGGAAGAATAGCATTAAAGTGTTATTCTTCTCCATAGCATTAAATTGGTACTCTTCCATGATGACAATTAAATTGTCACCAGATGTTGCCAAAGGTCTAAATGGAATTTTGGATCTTAGTTAAAGAGGGGGTATCAAGAATTGCATCATTGACACGACAAGAGTATCCTCGGTATCAAGCTCTCTCTTTTTGGTTATTTAGTGTAGTTGTTAAAGAATGCAACATAGAGATAACAAAGAACTCTATCCTTAGCAATTATTGACTAGAAGAATTTGATTTGGTATTTTGGTTAAACATCCATATGTATTTGCAATGAAAACACTTATGTTTGAAGTATTAACCTACTTGAATGGTTGGAATTTATCAACACCCTGTTTGTATATGCCAACTTTATTTGGGAGTCAAGATTTCTTGCAATTGATATAACTCTCTTGGTTTTCATTTACATTTTTCCCCAACTCAAACTCTAGTTTGTATCATTCTCTTTTTTATTGGACAAGATCATAGTGACCATGTTTTTGGATAAAATATAAAAAGATGAAGTTGAAGCCAAAATATGAATCCTTTGAACTTAAGGATGTTGAAAATCTCAATTTACCATACTCTACCAACCACAAATATGGTAAATTTGAATAATGAAGATCAACACATTTGGTCTTTGAATCGTAGAGAGGACTATGAGCCTTACCAAAGTCCTTTTAATTAATGATATTAACAACCCAAAAATCATTATTAACCAAAACATCATTATTCACCAAAAATCATTGTTAGGATTTGATCTTCCAACAATAATCTATAACCAAAACAATAAATTTGTCAACTACATTTGACAATTGTTATGGAATTGGTTTATGGCAAACAAAAGCAAGTATTTCCTTCCGTTCACATGATAATGGATCAATTGAGGTAGTAAATTGCAGTATGATTCATTCGTTATGTATATTCAATTAGAAACATTCAAATGTAATAAAGTACCTTTGCCACATTTAAAAGATTCATAATCAAATTCAAGAAGTTTAATATGTTAAAATTCGTTAAATTACCCCCAAAAATTTTAGCTCCTCAACTAAGAGTTACATTAAAAATCAATACAATTATGACCTGCGATGATGAAAATCAATACAATTATGACCCATGATGATGTAATGATTCTCCGTGTGATGTCCTTGAATGATGAACCGCTTTTCTAACCTACTTCAATTATTTATATAATTATGATTATAACACTTATTATTACAATATCATAGATTTTTAAAAAGAAAGTTTCAATTTAAAAACAAAAGCATAAGCATAAATTAGGTAATTGATGTTTCTACATACTTTAAGCATAAATTAGGTAATTGATGTTTCTACATACTTTTGCTACCACATTTGGCTCATGTGATATTATTTCTATGCCTCACTTGTTTCAAGTTTCAAGCTCATTCATCTCCCAAAGTATATGGGAAGCTTGGAAAACCATGGCTAGTTTGGTTCATTGGTATTCGAAGCAACAAGGCAAGCTAGAACTTAGCTTGTCATCCCATCTGGATTTGGAGGGTGCAGGGTAAATGTGATGTTGATATACCCCATTTGGGGGACATATGGGATTTCATCTCGCACTTGAGAAATCCCCATAGCACATATATCTACATACACATGTGCATAACATTTTTCTTTGACATGTTTTATAATTTTATTTTTATAAATGGAATATGCATAACATAAATTATATATAGAAATATTATTTTAAATATTAAGTTTTTATATGTTTATTAATTAAAATGAAGTTTTAAAATATCACGATTACGTATATGAATCGTTATTATTTTAATTTATAAGATAGTATAGATAAATATTTCACATCTTTTTTGTTTTAAATGTCACATTTCAACTAAACACAAAATGAATTACTCATCTCATTCTTATTAAATTATAATATCAATAATATTATTTTTAAATGTTACATGTCAATCTCATATTGAGTATCGAAAAAATTATACATTTTCAATATCCTAAAAAATACAAAACAATTATGAACTAAATTATTTTTTCTTATATTTAATTACTTTAAGTCTTCCCATAAAATAGATGAAAATCTGTAAAAGAAGGGTAAGACCTTGTCGAAATCCCTTTTTGAGATTCTTTCTATATTAATTTGAATTAGAAGAGAAGATTAGTACAAATAAAATGACTCTGTCATTTACTTCATTCAATGCCTTTCAGTTAAGTGATGAGCCAATCTATGCTTCCGCTATATGATCGGGAAAAAATTTGGATCGATCAAATTGCAATATCTGTCGAAGGAACAACAGAAAAACAGAGAATATTAAGTACTAAATATTTGCTCATTTCTCTGATGGAAGATTATGCGAAGTTTTTGTAAAAACCCGAACTATGAGAATCTAAATGTTGCAACGCAACATTCTCTCTTAGGTTCGAAAATACCTCTCCATACAAAAAATTATTTTATAATTGAAGTTAAGCATGTGTTATTTTCAAGTTTAATAAAATTTAGGACAGAAAATTAGTCCAATAATTCCCCACGCATTTTTGTGCAAATTTGCAATTCATTTCTCGCATTTACTATTGGGACTCGAGCTTACAACTAATAAACTAATAGCTATTTTTTTCAATTTTACAACAAATAGGCTTCAAACGTTTTCCTCCTCAATCGTCAAAAGGACGTTTGTTTCTCCCATCTGGGAGAACTTTCATTCTCTTTTTGGATGCACGCATACGATCTCACAGATTCTACTAAATCTCTTAATCAAGACAGGCGATTCATGCTCGCTTGGGCCTCCTGCGACGACGGATTTACCTCCAACGCATCGTAGAACGCGCTTCCATTGAAAGATGAATGTAAGCTTACTAGTTATAGTGAGATCATAGGAGTGAAACCTATACGTCTAGTCTATTCATAGTCATTACACAACTTGTTAATCACATGAACTAACTCCATCATGTTCAACACAGTTATTACACCTTTGACGTTAACAGTAACCTCAATATTTTATATGAATAATATGGAACAAGAAAAAAGCTATGAAACACATTGGAATTGAGTGTACCTCCATTTAATATATGTGTAACTCATGGGGCCGAATTGATGGCATGCACCATACATGATACCATGCATTTTCTAAATTAAGTGCCGGAGAATAAAAATTTTAAATTTTGAAAATTAGTTGTGCCTTCCTCTTCTTCAAGAACCTAAAAGCAATATGCTTTTGTTTCTTTTGTATTTGGTTCAACACCTCGTTCTGCAAGCACATAATTGCATATTTTGTGTAATTTCTGAGGGAGTAAACTCACAATTGAAATTGGAAATGGTTATTGCACACTACCTAGAAACGTTTGGTTCCTTTTGTGGCTCATTACCATACTTTGGTGGTTCTTTTTGAATTTTTTCAGTCTGTTCTTTAGACATTATGACAAGTAAGCGCCCTTTGAAATCTTCTTCTTGCGATGACGGATTTACCTCTAGCGCATCCTAGAATTATTTGTGGGTGTCGATGAGCATCCCTTTCCTCTCATAACATGTTCCCAACAAAAAAAGAGCTTTGAAATTCCATGCATTGAACCCAACAGCAGCCTTTGTTGTCGATGGCAGCCTCCAGGCCATGACACTTGGAACTTGAGGTTTCAAGTTCGAGCTCCTCCCACCTGACGAGAGAATTAGACTTCTTAGGGGCGGAGAGGCTCTTGCTCACGGGGGTCATGGTGGCAATGTCCAGGCAACCAATGGAGGTTGTCAAATGGGCAGGTCTCGCTCTCTAATCTCCTCACCTATAGAATAGACCTCGACAAAGCGACCGACATAATGGTCAGAAATGAAAGGGTTTGGTTCACCATCTACACCTCCAATGATCCCTTCTCAACCTTCAAAAAAAAACTAGCGCTAGAGAACAAGTCTTGCGAGAGCTTAATCGGCTCAAGGGTGACGATGAGACTATAACACCCCAAGGAGGTCACTTCCTTAAGGTGACATAGGAGGTCGAGTCTGATTATAGTAGCATCTCTCATCATGTTTACTACGGTTGGCATGGTTACTTTGGATAGACAGAACATCACATACAGTCATCCAACATCATCAACAGACCCCTCAGGAGACAAGTCAGCCACTCAGACAACATGTCTCTTGGTCCCACTACTATTCTGCAACTCTTAGGCCTTAATCACTCTCATGCTATGGGAAAGAGAGCAACCAACAACCTAAAGTCACTTTCACAAGCCTTCCTGCCAGTGACTATGGTTCAAAATTGCAAGTTCTGTGCTAGCAACACCGATATTTGAGCCACTTTTCTAGCCCAAAATGATAGCCTCTACCCAGAACTTGTTGTAACTTTCAGAAATCATTAAAAACATGATAACCATGTTGATTAATCAAAAATCAACCTCAGGATTAGGCTCGAGCATTCCCAACCAGGACTGACATTTTGTCAAACACTTGGCATCAATGTAACCTACAGGTCTAGGATACAAGACAAAGCATAAATGATTGGAACAACTTATGGAACATAGCCAGAAGGACCACCTCCTTCTCCATTGAACTACTACATCATCAATTAGGTCTTGCATCCATCCATTTAATAGTTACAAGTAAATATATGAAATAACCATGACATGAACTAGTCATTCAATCATGCTTATAACCAACATAAAACCATATAAATATTAGAGATATGATAGCTATTAAATCCAAATATAAATCAGTGAAAACGTAAGAGAACTTAGCTTTTATTAATCATAGGAAAATCCCACCAGGTTTGAGACTTCCACATACCACCTCACCATAGATATGGCTGAACCAAATCTCTCTTTTAGCTAGTCACCCTCATGCAATATTCCAAGCATGAATGTGGGATCTCATAGAACAACCAATCCAAGAACAACCAAGGGAATCTAGAGGTTAAACCATCTCTACCCTCACAAAACCGTGATCACACCAAAACTGGTGCTTCGATCATAGCCAAATATAACTTGGAATGCCATCCAAAATCCATCACTATCCTTGAGGAATTTTTCATCTTCTTGTCTCGTGGGCTTTACTACAATCCAAACCTAGATCACTAAGCCCTTAACAGAGACTGCTCCCTCAGGCTTTACCATATATCCCGCCAATACCGGTTAAGGTATTCCTAGGCCTTTGGGAATGAACCTTGAGACCACATCCGCTCCGGATTCTGAAATCCATCTAACAATTCCAAAGTTCAAAAACCAAAATAAACATCCCAAAATACCATGGAATCTAGAAAAAGGCTAGGCTAGGCTAGAAACCACTGTCATAACCCGACAAAACCATACCACCAAAAGCAAGAGAACCATACACCAACATGCAAATTGATGCATGTCCAAACTAGTTAGGAAATCACACATGCAAAAATTTACCTCCAAGTATTCTTATTGAAGCTGCTTGATCCTACTTTCCTGTTGGCTTGAGGGGGCTTGGACCCAGGTTCAGAGTTAGTTGGGCTAACCAACAAAACCCCACACTACCGGCCCTTTCGGCAACAACCCGCATAGCCCAGGCTTAAGTCTCACCCGAGGCAATATTGGGGGTGTTAGAACCAATTTTCTGCATCTAGAAGGCTATGTAATGTGGGGGTAAGGCATTTCTTCAGTTTAAAGCTTGATCTGACCTTCGCAGACCCTTATCCTCAAAATCCCCAAACTTAAAGAAATTTCCAATTAAATAGAGTTATGAGCTTTACCTAAGGGTCTAATCATGCATAAAATAACATATAACAGTAGATCCAGATCTTCACGGTGTAACTAAGACAATCTTACAGATAAATGGCATTCAACTGAGCATAAATACAGAAAACACATAAGTATACAGTTCAGACACAGAATTGTTTCAAATACTCTTTAATATTTCAGATCTTCAATACATATTCTTTTTAGACCCTGTGCACACAACTGCAGGGGCCCGATTACTCAGCTGCGGACTTACCAAGTTCTCCATGCACACAATAGAAGGATCCTTCCCCTTCGCTCGAATACAAAATAGGACAATTTAGACTCTAATCATCAATTGTAACATTGAACTTACTTCCCTTCCTAATGAATCCTCAATGGCCTCCCTTTTATAGTGTTTACATTACATTAACATGGTTCGTGAACCATGGGCAGAACTTAATACAACTCATCCTTTTACAAAATAAGGGGCTTTGACTCGCCTAAAAGCCCCTTTAACTCTTAACAACCTATCCTACTCGCACTCTACTCCTCAAAATGAGGAGTCTTTACAATATCTTATCACAATTTGACTTAATAATTAGCAAAACTTAACCTTGGGGGACCCTATCTCAGCAAGCCCCAAACACAAAGATGTGACTCGTCCTAATTCACTCTGCTGGTATGTCCTCAACGTGTGCTTTTAGGTTGCTGAATTCTGACTTCACGGCTTGAAGTTCTATTGTACACCGTGTGGTGGCCTTCCGAACCTCTTCAAACAACTTCTTTGTAGTTGGACGTTCGACTGCTAAGCCCATCATCCTCTATGTCTGTTGAAGGGATTTCAATTTTCTCTTAACATTCTATGACATTTGGCTTGCTTCATTGGCCCATGACTGCATCCTTTCTGAAATGATAAAGGCCTTTCAACCTAGCTCATCGATCTAAGTCTATATGGTTTTCCCTTCTTGGAGGCTGGAAAACCTTTGCACAGGTGCTAAGGTCCGCGCTGTCACCCTAATCTCATCAAACTGTAGTTTCTTCTAGCGGATTTCAGCTTTAATTTTTTGCATATGTGGGTCCTCCTGTAGCAAAGGCCACATTTCCATTGTACTTTCAAAAATTTGGCTGCAGTCTTGAGCTGCAGCGGCAAGAATTGCCATATCGACTTTGATAACAACCTTGCATAGCTTTCTAACTTGGGTGGTAGGTTGCAGCTTCATCTGAAGCTTTGAAATCTGTAGTTGTAGCTCAAAATGCACCTTTCCCACCTTGGCCTTAGATTATTTCACTGCAGACTTTGCCAATTTTTGTAATTTCTCAGCCGAATCTAGCTCAACTAGAATCTGGAGCTCAAGAAGCTCACTGCATACCTGTGTTATTACTGCTGACTGTGTGCAACAACCTCTTCTCATTCTTTTAGCACCTGTGCCTTTTCATCGAACATTTGTTGGTTGTTAGTCTTCACTTCACTGATAACCAATAATGCCAGCTATTCCTCGACCCTAAGCTCATTCAATACTCCTTAATGCAGCTCATGCAATGACTGAATGGGGAGCACTGCAAGGTTAAGGCTCAAGTTCTTCATATGCAATAGGCGTGCCCTATCATCTGAAGTCTCAACATGCAATGATCCCTATGGAAACTGCACTGCATAGAGGTCTATGGTAAGCTCTGTTGTTGAGGTTGTCTCGCTCACTTGCTTTAGGCTCGCTTGACCTACACTTGCTTGATCCAAGCTTGTTTGTATAACGCCTATCTATACTTGAAATTCCTTAAGGCCCTGTTGGACCTTCATCAATATTGATTGGTATTGATCTTTGATGTGTCCCCAAATATCTTCCATCATAGATCTAACGACATCCCCAATTTCATCAAAGTCCCCCTCCATAAGCACCAGTGGTTCAGTGCTGGCGGACTTGTCTGATTTTTGTTTCTTCTACACACCGCTAACACTTTTCTTCTACTCCTTCCTAATAATGAATATAGAATCAAAGTCCTCCATGCCCACAAAAGGGTCTGTGCCACCCTCTTCCTCCTCAGCAGTTTCTACATCCACTGTGCGCTCTATCTCTGGCACAATGGGTTCCTCAAGGTCAATCGTGACCTTCTTTGGATCTTTCTTTGGGTCTTTCTTCGGATCTTTCTTCTCAGCCTTTGTCTCTGCAGTGGTCTTGTTGGTGCCTACTGTTGTTATCATGTCGGTCGGGGTGAGCCAATTGCTTGACCACTTACTGATAATAGCCAAAATAATTTTTTTTTGCTACCAAATATGGCAGCACATTCCAACCTTCCATCAAATCCTTCTTGGCACATATATATACATTGTGAAAATCAGCCTTGAACTTTGAAACATCGTGATATTGAGAAAATAAGGTAGGTGATAACTGCGACCGTTGGTTAATCGCCATGCGCAGGTCCATTTCGAATAGAACCAAAAACATCTTATTGTGCATGGCCCTTGTAGGATCTTTGGATGCCCATAATGAGGCATATCGTACAACTTCACGGATATCTTTGTCCACTATGGGGAACTGTGACTCCTCTAGTGCTCTCCAAGCTACTAATGGAATAAAAATTAACAACCATGCATAATGAAATGATTTTCCTTCCTCGTGTGCTTCATGACAATCATTTAGGAATCCTTGACATAGGTACCCCACCGAATTGAACTGGACCCCCTTGTTACACTACACGACCAAGGAGACAACAGTGGACGACACTTCATCTACACTATAATTTCTCATAATCTTCCTGGCCAAAATAGAGGCGAAAAATTGCACAGCCTCATCCCTGATAGAGTTAACGATGTAGCCTTGAGACTTCTTGATCAATCCAAAGTCACTCTTCATTTGATCTACTAGTTTCTTCTCCTATTAATTTCTTACAAAATCATCATCTGAATTCACCCTCTCACAAGGTAGCATGGTAATCCGTTTGATCGTCATCTCATTGTTTCTCGAAAAACTAGTATTCCTAAAGAATGCTAGCCCTCTAGGTTTGGCAGCTACTCTAGAAACAACAGTTTAAAGCAATTCAATGATTTCTTCTATGTGTAACAGATAAGAGAAAGATAATGGAACCAACCTGGAACTTCCGCTTAATCCCTTGCTTGATCTTTCTCTCCTTTGACAGATCCTGCAACTCCTCCTTGTACTTAACATGCTTGGAGAGTACCTGCACAAGTGCAGCAACAAAGAATTGTCAAAGCATCATGATCTATTACAACATAAACATTACAGAATCAGATATATAATGAACAAATGATAGCATTCACAAATGATAACATTCACAATTGCGCAATCATATGGAAGAAAACTTGAAGAGATTTATTAATATAAAGGAGAATTACAACCCAGTTGTCTGATCCAGCATCATCCTCCCAGCTTCAATCCTTCTTCACCTCATGAAATAGCAAGATCATACCAACAAGAATAAAATGCTCTTTCCTCAATTACAAACTATCAGCACTTCCTTGCAATTCACCATATTTCAGCCTCTAGATCTCTTGGATGAGGGATCCATTTATAGATGTGTGCAAGGGTGTGAGTCATCCATGGGGTTTGATTAGTGACATTCCACTTTTTATAATTGGTTCCACAAGAGAAGGGATTGGAGATTTTCTTAGATCCCTTACTCATCCTTAGGCGAATTTAGAGAGGCAAGTGGCACAGGAGAAGTTTCTAGAAGATTCCACGAGCAACCACTTAGCAAACTGTCCTGGACATTTGTCCATCCTCACCCATCACACCCTATAGAAGGCATAAATAGTATGCATTGCACCCTGGCAGTGTACCACTCAGTATGCATTGCACTTTGCCAGTGGAGCAGTTAGTATGGTTCAATTTAGGCAATTTCTAGATGGTTTCTCAGATGGAACTTTTGGGGAATGATATATTCAGATGACTATGTTCCTTTAGGGTATGAAACAAATCTTTTAGGGGTTGATGAGCCCTAATACATTGACATATAAGTTTGGGGTTGATGTGCCCAAATATGACTATAACAGTTGCCCCCTAAAGCATGAAGTTGTAAATATTCATGTCAGGTGAAATGCTTTATCATGAGGATCCGAAGTTTTGAACTGGAAGGTGACCTGCATCAGTTACAATACATTATCATAATATGATTTTCATGATCTAGCTGAGGGAGGCATTCCCATGCTTAGCTTTGTAAATTTCATTTCATGTACATAGATCAGATAGCCATCTGTAGATACAGACTGGTGATTCTTCAGATATAGAGTCATCATCCATGATTTGGATGACCATCTGTGCAGAGCCTTTGTACATTTGATGTTTTTATATCTCTGAATATATCACAACTCGGATGGATGAAACTAGATCTGGGGTCTTCAAACTCATTCAATCTTCGCTCGATGTACAAGTCAATCCATGTGAAGAGATGTTCTGAAGTCGAACATGGAAAGACATCGCCTGATTACCAGCCAATGATGTGAGCTGTTAACAGACGTGAGAGGAATCACCGATAATGATAATGATCCTCAAGGTACTACAGTATAATTCATGTGGTGTGAATACATGATCCGATGTTGAACACCACACAAAATCTTTCGGTCGAAGGCCATTGATGTCAACCTGTCACCGGAAGTGAGAAACTTGCCATTGATGTATGCAAGCTTCAAAGCACTGAAAGGGTTGTTCCTAAGTCAACTTCTTGGATAATGAGCTGATGTCGACAAGAAGCGACTCGTCATAGGAGGGCCTTGATGTATCCCACATCTACGACACGAAACGAAGCAAATGATTTTTGGAGGTGAAAAATGAGCTGACGACACAAGGTTCAGGAATGGAAGTCATGAAAAAATGAAGGTTGAAGGTATTGCAGTGTATGAGACATTAACTGGATGGTGGTTTCTCAACTGAATGACTTTTCTTGAACATGTCAGCGAGACTGAGATGAATTGGTAGCATTAACCCCAAAAGATGGATGGTATGAAAGACCAATGGTATGATGACCGGTGAACGGAATAACCCATCCCAACTCAATAATGAAGATGAAGTGAAAGTGTCATGTTCAAGAGCGACTTGCTACCATAAATTCTTCAAGTTTTTTCCCATTTTTTCCCCAGTCATTGTTGACCAGTACCTCTTTATTTTTTTCAAGCTTGAGGAGGATAACATATGCTTGTTCTATAATTCGCCCTTCGGGCAAACCTGTCGCTATTTAATGTTTTAACAAGTCTAGCGACAGTGAAACTTGGTCTTGTCTAGATGGACAAGTTTTCTGTTATTGTTTTAACGAGTTTAACGACAAGGATAACTCGGTCCTTTTCATGTTTAGAGAGTTTGAAAAGGGATGAAAAGAAAACTCCATAAGTTCTTTTTTTGTAAAGTAATCCCTCAGGTCTGAAAAAGGATAAAATAATACAGGAGGGATGACATTTCCAATACTTTAATGAGTTGGAAATGACAAGTGCTCGACAATCTTTTCATGCTTAACAAGTCTAAAAAGGGTTTTAAAGATGACTCTATTTTGAGGAACGAGTGGTGTCTAGAGTAGCAAGTGGTTCCAGTGATGTTGGAACTTCTCAAAACATATTGATTTATGTGAAGAGGCTGGCTAATAAGACCACTCATTTCAACTGTTCCTCACGGGTAAAACAACCAAGTGAAAGTGTATGATCAGCTAAAGAGATGGTGGTGATGAGATGAAAACAACCAAGGCTCAGCTGACAGAATGGCAATCACAAGGGTTAAAAATTGAAAATGGGTTCATTTTTTGACCCTTGGTTTCATTTTTTAACGAGGTTGACATAAGACAACGAACTATCCTCAGAAACCCTTGGTTTCATTTTTTAACGAGGTTGACACAAGACAACGAACTATCCTCAGAGATCCTTGGTTTCATTTTTTAACGAGGTTGACACAAGACAATGAACTATCCTCGGGGACCCTTGGTTTCATTTTTTTAACAAGGTTGACACAAGACAATGAACTATCCTCGGGCTCCTTGATCAAAACTTGTAAGAGGTCGTGAAGGATAAATCTGGTTCCAACACCCCCATTACATGATGTACAACATCACTGAATTAATCACCAGTTGATGTAGGTATGGAACAGGTTGCCACATAATTAACTTGTGGCGGGGATGATACCATTGATATAAAAGGACCATTTAGGGACAATGATTGACTTGGAGCTATATTTGGACTGGGAAATGAAATCTGCTCAACAGTGACAATATTGCCTTCATGCGAGAAACACATCACTCGAAAGAGTGTTGAAAAAATAGCTTCCATGTTATAAACATAGTCACGCCCAAGAAGTAAATTGTAGTCTAAAGGTCCTGGGACTACCATCACATTCAGATAAATGGTCTTTCCTCCCAAAGTAATAGGTAACTTAGGAAGGATCCCTAACGGTCGACTGGTTCCTCTGTTAAAGCCCAACAAATTCTGTGTAACAGGCACAAGCGGTGGTGAACCAAGCGCTTTCCAAGCAGTTGAAGAAAGGATACTCACTGATGCACCTTCATCTATAATAGTGCCAGATACAATCATTTCACAAACTTGTACTATGATCTGGAAAGGCACATAAGAAGGAAGGCGGGATCCTGCCAGTCGATTCCAATCAAAGGAAGTGACTAGACTACTTGGAGAGGGTACCGTAGAAATGGGAGAATTAACCCCTTGAGTTACGAGAATTGGAGGATTTTCCTCCTGTCTTGATGGAATAGGTGGATTTCCCCCAAGCTCATTAGAATCCAAAGTAACAAAAAGAACTTGAGCAGTATCATTTTCACTCTCTTCGGAAAAGGTATGATTTGTTGAAGATGAAATTAAGTCAACTTTTGTTTCGACCTGTTGATTTGGGTCGGGTATAGACTCATTGGATTCACTTTCAGAGAGAGTGGTTTCGACCGACAGTTGATTTTGGCCAGTCGGTTCATCAACTAGTGAAGGATTTAGGGAGAGTTTCCTGTAACCAGATGGAAGTTGCCACGGTGAAGCAGGACGATTATCCAACACTCTTTTGGCTTCATCCAAAAAGGGACAAAGGTGAAGGGAATGATTACCTTCACATAACCTACATGGAATCCTGACCTTTCCCTTCTTTCCATGAACTTTACTATCACTAGTTGATGTTGTGTTACCAACATGATCTCCAGAGGTTGATGACATGGGATGGTGTGAATGGGAAGACCATTCTTTCAAGATCCGAGGAAAGTAAGGACAATTTCGATGAAAATGGTCTCTCGCACAAATTATGCATGGATATTTGGCTTTGTGAAGCTTAATGGATGGATTTTCATCAGATGTTGCATCCAGAGAAATGGTTGCTTGGTTGCCCCCTTGCTGAATTGGCTTCTTCTTCTCCTGCCATTTCTTCTTCTTCTTAGCCACCTGGTTACTAGTATCAATACTTTCACCAAGCGAAGAGGAAGAAGGGGAGGAAGAAATAAACGAGGAAGAAGGCAAAGAGTCAACTTCAGGATCAACTGGAGGTTGATTTTGTCCAGTTGAAGGTGTACTCGATTGTGGAGAAATCACAACATTTTGAACCAAAGAGGTTGAAAACAGCCATACTGGTAGGCTAATGGTAAATCCTGGAAGGGATAATGTGGCCATATAAGGAGCACCAATATTTTTGAAAGAAGGAAAAGGACTAGGATTCCCATCAAAAGGGATTCATTGATTAGTGGACTCTGGATTTGTCGCCATATGTCTCAACCTAAGATCAACTAAGGAATAGGGATGTTATTTGTAGTCAATTAATTTTAACGATGCTTGGACACAACTTTGCTTTTCTAGTTTTTAAGAGTCAAGAAAAAGCTAAATATGACTCTAGTCTCCTTCTATTTTTAATGAGCCTGAAAGGACAAGTGCTCAGATGGATCTTTTCTTTTAAAGAGTCGAAAAGGAACGAAAGTGACTACTCTGGAAAATCTAGATAGAGGGATTACCAAACCAATTACAAAACTGCAATATACACCTTGGTGATAAATTAAAAAGAAATTACCAAGGACTTATGTATGACAGTCAATCTTCCCGAATGCTGTGTTCAGTGCATTGTGATCAATAAGGCGGCAGACTCAGTTTCCTATGGATAAAGGATTTAAGCCTATTGTGGTCTCCCAATATATACGCGATGGTACGGGGAGCACAAGTCCATGCTAGCACTTGTCGTATCAAGGAGGAGGAATCACCCAACCTTCAATGAAAATGATAGCCACTAGTTTTAATGACGTCGGAACATATCACTAGCCTAGACCTCTAGATATGTTGCGTTAAGTTCCAAAGCATTGTTAGGTTCATTGAAATTAATTTTAAAGTTGATCTTGTTTAGAGTTTGCCTTTCAATGGTTCACCGCGTGATGATGATCTGAAATTCCTAAGATGCAATCTACAATGATAAACAATCTTTGTTTATTTGAGCAATGAAAATCCTAGCTACTAGGGAAAGAAGATAACAATTCTTTTAAGAAAAGAGCAAAGAGCACACACTAGTGCATTTCCCTAAATCATATTTTCACACACAAATCAAAAAATTCTAAATGCAAATGCATGTATTTGTTTTCTCTCTCCTTAATGTGAAAGATGCCAAAAGGAAAGCTAAATGCAACAAAGATCTGAAATACTTCACTCAAAATGACATTTTCGACAATTTCTTTTTCAAAAGAGAAAGGAAGACTCAAAAACGACACTTTCAATTTTGAACAAAAATGCTTTCGACACTTCAAATGTAAATAAATCAAATCAAATGCATCAATAAAATTTCAATCGATTATCAAGGGAAGGAAGAATTTACGACACTTCTCTTTTCGACAAAAAATGACAATTACGACACTTTTTGTACCAAAGCGACAAATCGACTAAAACAAATTTTCGACAAAGGATTGTAAATGAGGAACAAATACACAAAAACATTCACTAATCCTAAAGTAATTGAGGCTGATCTAAGTGATGCAAGTAAGCTTTAGTAAAGAGGCATTGTTCATATGCAGCAAAACAACCAAACAAAACTGAAAACAAGGTCAAAAACCCTCAATTTCTAGATGGAAAAAGAGTTCAGTCAATCATCGCACCTAGGCTTCACAGAAATTGAGATGCATCACACTTACTACACTCAGGAGGTGCTATGCATACTGAGTCATAGTGGAAGACAGTGCGATGGTCCAGGGAGCGCAACTGAAATGGGTTTTGGCTCAAATGTGGAGCTGTTTTCAATGAATTAAGTTGGGTTTTGATGAACAATGATGAGAAAAGTATGATGGAATGTCTTGAGAGGTTATTGAGCTACTAAAAGGGCATATAGATGTTCTTTCAAGTCAAATTTTTAATTCATAAACTAAACCAGAGATCGACTGAAGCAACATTCATCTACTATGCAATTGTAGAGCAAGAGCAGTTCGAAGGATACCTGGCTAACTTCAAACTCTGTCTATAGTTTATCAAATTGAACATAGAACAAACAATAACAACAAACAAACATCCATTCATTCCCCAGTGGAGTTGCCAATTTGTTTTTGGGAAAACTAGTATTCCTAAAGAATGCTAGCCCTCTAGGTTTGGCAGCTACCCTAGAAACAACAGTTTAAAGCAATTCAATGATTTCTTCTATGTGTAACAGATAAGAGAAAGATAATGGAACCAACGTGGAACTTCTGCTTAATACCTTGCTTGATCTTTCTCTCCTTTCACAGATCTTGCAACTCCTCCTTGTACTTAACAAGCTTGGAGAGTACTTGCACAAGTACAACAACAAAGAACGGTCAAAGCATCGTGATCTATTACAACATAAACATTACAGAATTAGATATATAATGAACAAATGATAGCATTCACAAATGATAACATTCACAATTATGCAATCATATGTAAGAAAACTTGAAGAGCTTTACTAATAGAAAGGAGAATTACAACCCAGTTTTCTGATCCAGCATCATCCTCCCAGCTTCAATCCTTCTTCACCTCATGAAATAGCAAGATAATACCAACAAGAACACAATGCTCTTTCCTCAATTACAAACTATCAACACTTCCTTGCAATTCACCATATTTCAGCCTCCAGATCTCTTGGATGAGGGATCCATTTATAGATGTGTGCAAGGGTGTGAGTCATCCATGGGGTTTGATTAGTGTCATTCCACTTGTTACAATTGGTTCCACAAGAGAAGGGATTGGAGATTTTCTTAGATCCCTTACTCATCCTTAGGCGAATTTAGAGAGGCAAGTGGCACAGGAGAAGTTTCTAGAAGATTCCATGAGAAACCACTTAGCAAACTGTCCCGGACATTTTTCCATCCTCGCCTATCACACTCTATAGAAGGCCTAAACAGTATGCATCACACCCTGGTAGTGTACCACTCAGTATGCATCGCACTTTGCTAGTGGAGCAGTCAGTATGGTTCAATTTAGGCAATTTCTGGATGGTTTCTCAGATGGAACTTTTGGGGAATCATGTATTCAGATGACTAGGTTCCTTTAGGGTATGAAACAACTCTTTTAGGGGTAGATGAGCCCTAATACATTGACATATAATTTTTGGGTTGATGTGCCCAAATATGTCTATAACACTCATCAATAGGGATGGGTGACCTGAGCCAAAGACAGTCATCCTACACCAGAGCCAACAATTAGCGCATACATGTAGTAGTTATATTACTATGCTCGAAATGAAAAACATACAAAATGTTCAACAATCTTGCATGCTAAATTTCAACAACCCACTTCATTGGTTCAACTCATGTGATGCCTGCTTATTCAAAATATGCAGATATTAGGTATTGGCTCGGCTCAAACTGTGGGTATTTACTTCGACCATTTAAAGCGCAATCTTCTATTTTCAGGTGCAATACCCGAGCCAACAATTTGCCCTCAATAGGTATATCTTCAGGTAACAACGAAGTGAAAACATTATATTTAATAGCATTTGGATCCTTAATGACCTTGGATGTTGGCTTTCGCAATGGGAAATACAGAGGCAACCTAGAAATGGGTTCTAGTTCTTCGGTGCTGATTTCTTCAAGGCCACCGGCCAATTACTCCTCATCCAAGTCCTACGATTCCATTGGTTGCTTGTTTTTATCCATTTTTCCCTTCTGTCTCTGCTCGGTTGAAAATTTCCGTGGTGATTTCTGAAGCGAGGCCTACTGCAGATTTTTCTATTTCTTAACTGTTGTTGCTGGGCCAGCAGGCTACATTCTAGGGGATCTTGGCACCGTAGTATGGATAGGTGGTGTAGAATTCATGATATATCCAAGCCCTCTCTGCAAGAATTCCTTCTCCAACTCTGTCCAATTCCACTCAGACATCCAACAATTCTCTCAGCTCACACTTAGGCACAAAATCACAAAATAATCTCTTTGAAAGAAAAGTGTCCGATTGTGGAGTAGGGTACCATATTTATAGCATTTTTCAAATTTAAACCACTTGATTCCCTCTAGATATCCATCATTATTGTGCTTTTGGTGGCACATTTTCAAATATATGCTCCTTAAATGAATTTCCCCTGCTCCTTTTAACTGTAAAATCAATTTCAAATCAACTATAGTTGTTCCAACGGTCACTTTCTGGGTAGGATGCGCGGGACCCCTCCTTATAGTGCAGATACCTCGTTGCATCTTCCACCTACACCATCTTCCTAAACATTGCGCAACCCTCCTTCTTGGATATAATTTTTCCCCAGAAGAGTAGTTCATAGTCCTGCACTCTCTTTCAAATCCCAAAAGAACTAAGACTTTCCTACTGTCATGTAGTTGTTACACAGGGGTAGGATTGTCCCTTTAGACCTTCAATATTCTCCCATTAATCCTTGTAGGAAACACTTCCCCATTTAGCTTCGTGAGCTGAACTGTGCCACCATCCGAAATATCCTTAATCACGGACGGTCCTAGCCATTGCATCTGAAACTTCCTTGGAAATTTGGTAAATTTATTTTCATACATCAAGACCACTTCTCCATTCTTAAAACTACGCTGCTTAATAAGACGATCATGCCATGCCTTTTCTCTAGCTTTCTACACCTGCTAATGAAAGCCAACCGAAAAGTGGTCTTCCTCTAATGCAAGTAGTTGTGCTAATCGTTCTTTTATTACGTTACGATTTTCCATCTTGGTTACTATTGCAATCCTGAGGCTGAGCACTATATATTCCATCGACATCACTGTTTCTTATCCATAAACTAGTCAAAATGGTGTTTGCCCGGTCAATTTCTTACAAGTCGTCCTATATGCCCATAGAACCACCAGTATGCGCACATCCCAATCATTCCTATTAACATTGCAGACCTTTGTTAGGGCATTCTCCAAGATCTTGTTGAAAGCTTTGATAGTTCCATTCGCCTGGGGATGATACAATGTACTCTTATGATGGTACATCTGGAATTCTTTTGTTAAAGCCGCAATTGTCTCATTTAGCAAGTGTGAACCTCTGTCACTCATGAGAATCTTCGAGCATCCAAAACTTGACATAATAAATTCGAATATAAACTTTGCAATAGTTGTCATGCTACAATCCTTCACAGGTTGTTCTTTGGCCCACCTAGTCAAGTACTCTATTGTAGTGATAATATAACGGGCTCCCGTCTTTTTCCTTGGTGGATGAATAGGTCTAATGAAGTCAATTGACCATTATCAATTCTTGTAGCATGAATGATGGATTTAACGACAGTTCATTCCTTCATGATGGCCTCCCTGTCCTTTGACACACATCGCACACACTGCAGTACTCCTTAGAATCTTTATGTACTGTATGCCACCAGAATCCTGCTTGAAAAATATTATGTGCGGTTGTCTTCCCTACATAGTGTCCTCCAGTGACACCACCATGGGCTTTAGCTAGAATAATGTGTCTTTCATATTCAAGCACATATTTGCATAGAACTTCATTTGATCCCATCTTATATAAGTGTCCTGAAATCACAGAAAAATCTGTAGCCCTGAAAACTAATTCCTTCTTTTGTTGTGTCGTATAACCTTCAGGAGCTATGCCAGTAGATAAAAATTGAATAATGTCTGCAAAATTCTCATCCGCAATTCTAAGAGCAAAGAATTCTGCATCAGGTAACCCTTCATCAATATTAGTGGCCTCTTCGCCATTCTCGATCCAAGAGAGGTGATCAGGTCCAATATTCAATCTCCCAGGCTTAACTATCACTTCAAAATCATACTCCTAGAAAAGAAGCAACCATCTACAGATTCATCCCCCCCCCCCCCCCACACAACAACACAGGCTTATTAACCAGGTACTTCATAGTAGAATGGTCCGTGTACATTTTAAAGTGTGCACCAAGTAGGTAATGCCTAAATTTTTGTAGTGCATAAACCATGGAAAATCCTTCTTGCTCTGTGGTTGAATAGTTCTTTTTTTCCTTAGATATTTTTGAATTGGCGAAGTCGATCGGGTGATTAATATATCCTTCCCTGGTTGAGTTAAGACAACTCCCAACGCTATACAAGACGCATCCACATGTACATAAAATTCTTTCTTCTAATATGGGAATACTAGGATTGGTGCCATAACCATGTTTTCCTTAAGAATATCCAAGATCTACTAACAATCGTTGTCCCAATGGAACATATCATCCTTCTTTAACAGCTTCTCCATGGACACAGTGATCTATGTGTACACCTTAATAAACTTCATGTATTACCCATTATGACCCAAAGTCATGCGTAACTGCTTTACATTCCTAGGGGGATCCAAATTGATAATTACAACAATCTTAGAAGGGTCTACCATCAATCCTTGCTTATAGACAACATGTCGCAAAATCATTCCATAAGGTACACAAAAAATTCATTTCTTCAAATTCAAAGAAATCTGATACTTTCTATATGTATCCAACATCAGGCGCAAACTAGGGACATGCTTCTTGACTAGCCCAAACACTGCCCAGTCATTGAAGTAGACTTCTAAAAATTTATGAATGAATTCCTTAAACGTTGTGACTACCACCCTTGAGAATATCGTAGGAGCATTTTTTAGTCCGAAAGGCATGACTATATATTGGAAAGACCCCCATTCTGTAGCGAAGGTAGTCTTGCTTCTATCCTCTGATGCAATCTTAATTTGGTGATATCCCAAAAATCCATCTGTGAATGAATAAGCTTCCTGCCCACCAACATTTTCTAGAACTTCATCTGTAAAAGGCGTAGGAAATGGATCATGTACACATGCATCATTTAACTTCTATAGATCAACGCAGATCTTGATATCACCCTTCATTTTCTTCTCCTGGACCACCATAGGACTGACCCATTCTGATTCTTCTACGGGCTCAATTATTCCTACCGTGAGCATCTTATCGAGTTCTTCTCTTACCTTTTCCTTGTATTTTGGATTCAACTGATATGGGCGTTGTTTAAATGAATTTAGATATGGTTTTAGATTGATCTTCATCATAACCAAATCTCCTAATATCCCCTTCAAGTCAGAGAACTAAGTTGGAAATAAATCTTGATATTCATGTAATAATTCAATGACCTTATCCACTGTGTCTTCATCCCAATAGTCGCCAATGTATGTGAATTTCAGTTTTTCTTCTGAGCCAATATTTATTTATTTTATGATCACCAGTGGTGAGATATCAGGGATCTCTACATCAAGTCTAGCAACTTTGCGCAGTCCCTCTGACTCAGGGATATTAATATTCCGTGGATCCTCGTCGCCTTCTTCTGTAGTAATATTATAACATTCCAAAGCATGTTGTAGTTTTGTACTCTAGTCAAGATGTATCCAAGTGATAGACTCTATAGGTGTTCAAAATATTGTTGCTTTAATCTCTTGAAGTGCTTTGTCAATGCATTCGCACCCGTCATTTCATCCCAATCAACAATCTTGTGTCACAACTCCATCTCTAAATACTGGTTCATTTGGATAACATCAAAGGTATGAATAAAGATATGCACCCACTATGGTTGAGGTACCTCACCCCATGCCTTAGTCCATCGAGCCAGATGTTCACGCTGTTCATCCTTTCCTATGTACTTTTCAGTGAGTCAGGTGTTTGCGTAACTAAATCTTAATCGCATCATTCTATGATATTCCTTCTAGTCAACAATATTATACTTGTGCGTACCCCACCATCTTGCAAGCATAGCTCTCAATGCTAGATCTAAGGCCTGGAACCAATGCTCCTATGGTATGTCCCTTTCAAAATGGTCAAAAGACATATTGACATCATCCAACCCATCGTAAGAAGGCAACTTACATACCTCAGTAGATATACAACATAGCGACTTTGTAAGCCGATTCCATCACAACGTAGAGACCTCATGCAACCAATTTTGCTAGTTTTCTAACTCTTCATTTGAATATGATTGGCAGGAACTATCCTTCTCCCAACTGATCCTTCCATCCATAGTGGGATTGATCCAATCTTCATTTCTTGCAGTTAGCTTATATATGTGCTCAATGTCTTCATCTTCATAATAATCATAGACTGGTTCTATGGATCGCGCACCTTTTGTTGGATCTAATGGAACAATCGCTCAAAAATCATTGTTTTCAAATACCATGCTTCTCTTCTCTAAATTAATGATTGTGTTCATTTTGAAGGCCCAATAAATCCCAAGAAATTTTTGGTATGTATTACTGTCATCTACTGTCTCAATAAATTCAAAATTTTCCACTGCTCTTGCGCCTTCAATATCTACAGTTACTGCATGTAGACGACCATTGGAATTATCTTTTACTGGTCCTCTATGCACAGCTGAATTGGCGACCATTGTAACTTAGGCTTCCCCATACATTCCCAAATTTTCTTTGGCAGTACGTTAGCATCAGAGCCCAAGTCTAGGATTACCTGGTCCATTTCAAATTCACCAATTTGTGTTTTCAACCGCATCTCCCTACTAGTTCTCTTCTTGTTTTGGTTAACCTTATTGACTACGTGTTGTTCTGGTAATGAATTATCCTTCCTGGTACAATTATCTATCAGCTCTTGCAGTCCCTCAATTGCCTTTCGATCTCGTAATAACTTCATGTAGGTTTGCAAAAACGATTTTAACGTTGTGGGATCTAAATCATGCATCGCAGTAACTTCTTTAGGTTTCTCCTTCGTGGGACTAGTGGCATCTGATTCTTAGAGTAGAAGCACCTAGATCCTTAAAAAATTTTCTTGCCTCTATGAATGTCTCTTTTCTCTATGTAAACCAAACCCATCATTCTTCTCATCGTCTCTTCAAAACCATAGATCTGATACTGGCTATTTGCCTTCAACCTTGTCTTCACTAGTGGCTATACAATTTCGCGTGACTATGTTGATGCTGGGATCATCTTCGCATGGCTCGGATCTCATCATTTGAATATTCTTCTCCAGTTGTTGTTTCTTCTTCTCCTGCATCTTTTCTATTAATACCGGGCAATATTCTATAACATGATCAAATTTCTAATAGTATTGAGAAGAAGAGTGAGTGGGATTCTGACAGTCGCACACAAAGTGTCCCAGTTCTCCACATTTGAAGAAAATGATATGGCCCTGATCTCTTGCAGCTCCTCGTCGTCATCCTCTTCCCCATCCTTGGAATCCTCCGTGGGCTGCAAGTGATCATTGATCATTCTGCACATGGTTTTCATCTTATATTCTATACATCGGATTCTTGTCCATCATCAATTCATAACTTTGAAAATTCCTTTCATCATGACCAACCAATTTACAAAAATTAGAACAGAGTTTCTTTGGAGATTGTACAAGCTTCTGCTATAGTGAACAATTGTCTATCGAATGTTGTCTTGACACTTGGTAGATGCTACACCAAGAACTTGCCTTGGTACCTGATCCAGTAGGAGATTCTAGCTTTAGTGGGTTGGGACCGCCCACAGTTATATAATCTCATAATATAGGGCATTGATCTTTATGATGACCTTCAATCTTGCACTTTATGTACCAAACTTCATAATGTGTTTCTGATTTAACCTCCTTTTCCTTCTTCAGATCCTGCAACTCCATATGTAGGCTTGCTAACTACGACTAGATCTGTTGAACTCCTAGATTCATCTCTTGGATCAGCAAAGATTCTAGCTTCATCGCCATTTACAATGCTTCGGCTTGAGACCCAAGATTCTACCGAGATAACATTAATCTTAAGTGAGGCAATATCGTAGCTATGTACCATTCCTTATGTTGTTCATATGAAATTTGAAGATTAGGTTGGCTCAGTAAACACTTCAATCATTGATCTATATCCCACGTAAACTCATTAACCCTTTGCTTGATCTCCTTTATTTCAGTCACACACTGAGCTTGTAACTTTGTCTTCCTAAATTCTCCATTCAGCGCATCCTTCATCCCACCTAACGAATAAGCTGGATGAGTCGTACTATATTTGATGTACTAGGTAAGCACTCTTTCCTATAGTGATGTAACTAGTTATGCTTTATTCATGTCATCATCATTGACCTATTGTTCCCTCCACACAACTTCTATGACAAACCAAAACTGATTGGGATTTGCTAATCCCTGACCACTGAATACAGATATTTTCACTGTATTCACCATACTGAATAGCGGAGGTGGAGGTGGAGGCATAGGTTTTGTAGAAATTCTCACTGTAGATCACCTAATAATGCAATGTACTAAAGGAAATACTTAATCTACTTCTACTATCAAACTTTGCAGAAGCTTAATCAATTTGAGCAAGATCAATCAGAACACATATAACAGAGAAGAAAAAATCATACACATGAAACATAGAAGAATACTCTGGGGAAAGCCTCAACTAAAAACCTCACTATCTGTATTATCATACAAGTGGAAATATCTTGGGATTACACAAAGCTTTAGCTCACAATCTATCCAACTCTCAGTACAATCCCTCACTATTGCTCATAGACAGAATAGACAACACATATGCCTTCGTTCAATCCTCCAAGCCTCCTATTTCCTTGCGCAATTTCTTCTAGGTCCTCAAGCTGCCACCTGTGTGTAATAATTCCTCACACACTGCTCTAACCTCTGAAATAACTGCGCAATTCTCAAAGAATGAATTCCTTCTGCATGTAAGAGATATCCTCATGGGAATATTCCTGCAACTGATAGCACACTGTCCCATCCTTTGATCTCAACTGGGTCTCTGTCTGAACTGACATGCATGAGTTATTTATGGGAGAATATTCAGTTATCTAGAGAACACTAGTTGCATGCATGCATGCATTAACTAACTGAACTCACAATTAGTTCCACAAACTGCTAGAACTAATTTGATTGGACTTAACTTAGTTAACTGAGCTAACTAATTACAACTCAAATACAACTCATCCTTATCTCCTTAATTAAGGGATAACTTCCTCAATCAAAGGGATAATTGTTGCATGTCTTCACATAGACTTCATGTTTGATTTTCTCCAACTAATTAACTCAAGATGAATTAATTAATTATTTTACAAATAGTGGCTAAGATCAAATTCGAATTTTAATTCTCAATTTTAATTTAGGGACTAATTAAAATTGGAATGTATCCCGAAATGTTATCTATAGCAATGCTATTTTTAGCATTTATTGTTGCTATTTTCAACACTCCCTCTCAACAAGAAAGGGATTATATGTCACCCTGATCCTGTCTCTATGGAACTCGAATTTACACTTTGACAATGCCTTATTCAAAATGTCATCATCTTGCCCCTCGGTCGAAACATACCGCAACAACATGATCGTCCTTGCAACACAGTCTCTGAGATGATGATACTGAATGTCTATGTGCTTGGACCTATCATGAAATACTGGATTCTTAGAGAGTTTGATACAACTCTAATTATCACAATAGATCACAGTTGGATCCATCCTCTCATAAGACAAACCAACTAGAATTTTCCACATCCAAATGGCCTCACATGCTGCCTAACTTGCAACCATGTATTCAGCCTCTGCTGAGCTAAGTGCAACTGACCTCTATTTCCTGTTGTACCAAGAAAATGCAACTGAACCAAGGTTGAAAATTCCTCCTAATGTGCTCTTCTGATTTGATGGACTCCCTGCCCAATCCGCATCTATGAAGCCCTGTAGCTTCACTCCCTTTGACCATCTGTACCATAATCCAAACTAAGATGTGCCTCTAAGGTATCTCAAAACATGCTTTGCTTCCTTCCAAAACAACTTGGTAGGCTAAACCATAGCTTGACTCAGTTGGTTCGTCACAAAGCACAAATCTGGTCATGTGTTCACTAAATACATCAATGAACCCACAAGCTGCCGATATACAACAACCTCTACTACCTCACCTGAAGTAGCAGCCTCTACTACATCACCAGACGTAGCATCCTCCTTCCTCCAGTTACCTGCTAGAGGGGTCTACATGGGCTTGCACTTCTCCATGTGGAATCTCCTGAGTATCTCATTGGCATACTTGCCTTGAGACACAAACACTTCCCCATCCTTCTACCACACTTCCATTCCTAGAAAGTAGTGCATGAGACCCATGTCTTTCATCTCGAACTCTCTTGCAAGGTCCTCCTTGCAACACATGATCAACTGATCATCACTTGTCAATATCATATCATCAACATAAAGAACAATGATCAACTACTTACCTTCCACCATGATGTGGTACAAGTTCGCATCCACTTCACTCTTTGTGAAGCCCAATCCAACGAAGTAGTTTTTGATCTTGGTGTACCAAGCAAAAGGTGCTTGCTTCAGCCCGTAAAAATCTCTCTTGAGTCGGCACACATGTGCCTCATGATCGAAGGTCTCAAATCCATCTGGCTGCTCTGTGTACACCTCTTCCTCAATCTTTCCATTGAGGAATGCAGTCTTCACATCCATCTCATGGATATTCCAACCCATCTGTGCTGATAGTGCCAACATCAATCTGATAGATGAGTACCTTGCTACAGGAGCAAAAGTCTCATCATTGTCTGTCCCCTCGACCTATGCGAAACCACGGCCAACAAATCTTGCCTTATGTTTCTCCACACTATCATCAGCGACATGCTTTACCTTGTAAAGCCAATGACAACTCACAACTGACTTGTTCTCTGGTCTTGGAACAACATCCCAAACACTGTTCCGAACTATGGATTCATACTCCTCCACCATAGCATCAACCCAAATTGGCTACTACACTGCTTCCATAAAGGTAGATGGTTTGGTCTCTACACATTCCCCAACAAGGGCCATGTAACCAATGTACTGCTCAGGTGACCTCCTCTATCTACGTTGAGAAGATGTCTCTCCCACATTCTCTCTAGCATCCGACAACAATCTGTCATCCTCCCTTGTATGTTTCTGCCCATATCTAGAAGACTTTGCATGAGTGGATTTATCCACTCCTGGAACCTCTGCATGCTGCTGCTCTACATCAGTCTGAGGCTCCTCCTCCTTAGGAACCAAAAGTTTCTCCTTTGCATGCATCTTGAGCTCCCTCTCAAGGGAAAATCACATTGCCTTCAGCTCATCGAACTTAAGATCTCTGCGAACCACTGTCCTCTAACTGGTAGGCAAATACACCTGATAGTTGTGGGGAGTATAAGTGTATCCCACAAGTATCCCCAACTCTATTGTTGGCTCTAGCTTCTTCCGGGCATCCGTGGTCACATGGCAATAAACCGATGAGCCAAAGATCCTGAAGTGACTCACATCTGGTCTCTTCCCGTAGAAAGCTTTCTCTGGTTTCTTCATCCCAAGTATGCGATGCGGGCTTCTATTCTACAAGTAAACTGCTGTGTTGCATGCCTCAGCCCACAAATGAAGTGGTAGGCCTTGGTCATGCAGCATCACCCAAGCTGCTCCCACACTCGTTCTGTTCTTCCTTTCGGCCACCCCATTTTGCTATGGGTTATCGGGTGCTGTCAACTCCCGTTTAATTCCTTTTGCTGCACATAAGTCCTTAAACTCTTGAGAGACATACTCTCCACCATTGTCGCTTCACAAGGCCCTGATCTTCTTTCCTGATTCTTTCTCAACCAAGGCTTTGAACTCAAAAAACCTTGAGAAGGTTTGATCCTTCTTCTGCATGAAATAGATCCAGCATCTACGAGAAAAATTGTCAATGAAAATAACATAGTACCTTTGTTTAGTGGTGGAGGCTATCGAGAATGGTCCACACACTTCTGTATGAACTCGCTCCAAGATTGCTTCAGCTCGACTGTCCCAATCCTGAAAGGAAGATTTTGCATACTTACCCAAGGTACAACCTTTACATGTATCTACCTGCTCAAGTTTACCTTTGTGAAGTCTGGTAGAGATCTGCTACATGATCTTCAAGGACCCATGATGCAAGTGGCCCAACCTTCTATGCCACAACTCACCAATATCTTGGCTTTGCACCAACTCTGCTTTGGAACTCAATGTAGCACAATCATCTACCTCTAGCTTGTAGAGATCGTTCACTCGAATCTCAATCCTCTTGGTCTGACTCGTGGCAATGTGTCTCAAGAATGCCTTTCCTTTACTGAAGACTGCATCATAGCCTTTGTCTTCCAACATTGTGATGGATACCAGGTTCTTATTCAGTCTAGGCATATACTTTGCATCAGTTAGGGTGAGAGGAGATCCATGCTCCCTCTGAAACACAACTGTGTCTTCACCTGAAACACAGTACTTTCCATCATTGCCCATCTCTATGTGTGTTGGGTCCCTATAACACTAGTGATTACCCCATTACTATTGTAGTTATACCCCTTATTAATATTGTTATGCCCCTATTGCCCCCATATTGTTATTATTGTGCCCCATAGAATCCCTCTATTGTTACTTTTGTGGCTTTATATTATTATTGTTAGGTCGGCTGGATTATATTGTGACTCCTTAGACTCCTATATATAGAAAGGAGGTTTTTTCATTTGAATCATCCAAGAATTGTTCATTTATGTAATGTAAAGGAGGTTTCCCCCTTGAAGAGGCTGAATTCTAAGGTGTTGATCTATCTTTTCTATCTTTTCTTGAGCTGGTTTCATAACATTTGGTATCAGAGCTTTGGATTCTAGGGTTTCGCTGCTCCAAACAGGTCATCGTGACATTTTTGCTATATATATTTTTTTTGCGACATTTCAGAAGTTGAAAGAAAAACCCATTTGAGAAGAAGTCGCACTGAACCTCGGGTCCGAATTTCAGAGCTTTTTGCGCTATATTTGCGGAGATATGATCTGAGGAAGTTGGTCTTTTTGCAGACTCCTGAATTACATTCCAAACAGGTGACTTGGGGAAAATTGTCATAACTTTCTCTTTGTGGATCGGATTGAAATTTTGTAAGAAGGTACAGAAAGATGATGGATTTTAGTTTCTTATATGCATTTTTCAGATCCAGAGGTCAAAACAGTGAGTCGTGGCATGTCGTACAAGTTCGCTCTACTGAACTAGTCTATAATCAAGTCACTGTGGGAGATTTCACATAACTCTTCCTTGGAGAATCCAATTTGGGTCAGACTTGTGGCATTGGAAAGAGGACGTGGAAGGCTACTACGGGTCATAATTTCAGAACTGGAGGAACTGAATTTACAGAGATACATCAGATTCAATATCAGGCTTCTACAAAGTGAAAAAAGGTGTGTAGTTTTTTAATTTTTTTAATTTTTGCGTAAGCTTGGTTTGAAGGAATTCAAAGGGCATAGTAAAGCATTATTATCGGTAACTGATGCCCCGAGGAAAGAAAATGCAAACACCTAGTAAGGAACCTGAAAGCTCTAGCATGACTCATGAAGAAGAGGAAGAAATGCTACATGATATATCAAAATTACAAGAACAAGTGCAACAAATGTCACGCTCACAAAAGCTAAAAGAAGCTAAGATAAATGGCATGGAATCTAAGATAAATGGCGTGGAATCTAAGATAAAGGGCATGGAAGCTAAGATGGATGATTCGAAGACAGATTTGAAGAGAGACATGGCAGATTTGAAGACAGATTTGAAGACAGACATGGCAGATTTGGAGACAGATTTGACAAATTTTTTACAAGAAATACTTACTAATGGTGAAAAGGTTGTAAAGGAAACTCATGATGTGAACAAAAGAAATGTTAATCATGATTCCATAGACTCTAATGTTGGATCGAAGACCCACCATATTCCAAAAATCGATATGAGGAAGTTTGATGGCAAGGATCCCGCCACATGGATATTACAGATGGAGCAATTCTTCGATCTCAATAATGTGCAAAACACACAAAAGGTACGTATGGCAACTTTATATTTGGAACCAAATCAGTTTGTATGGTATCAATGGCTTTGCTCTCGTAAACAATTTATCACTTGGGCAATTTTTACGGAAGAATTGATAGCACATTATGAGGATACAAAAAGCAACACTTTTTTTAGCCAATTGATAAGTCTCAAACAAAAGGGTTCAATAATGGAGCACATTGAGGAGTTCCAAAAATTGAACATAAGGGTAAAAAATATTCCAGAGGAGCATAGGATTGATGTGTTCATAGGGTCTTTAAAGGATAATATCCAACATGATGTTCGCCTTTGGGAACCTGATTCATTAGAGAAGGCATTCAGGTTAGCAAGAAAAATGGAAAGCAAAATTATGGCAACCAGGAAGCATACCACTCACAACTATAAAGATGGAAGTGTTGTTGCCCCTAGTCTTCCACAACCTATAAGGTTGACACCACAACAATTGGAAGAAAAAAGAGCAAAAGGGCTTTGTTACATTTGTGATAGCAAATACACTAAAGGTCATAAGTGTGCTGAGAAGAAATTATTCTACATAGATTGTGAAGAGGAAGAAGAAAAGGAGCAAGAAAGGTCAAAAGAAGAGGATATACTCCAGGAACAAAGCCTAGATGAAGAACAAATAAATCCGACCATATCTTGTAATGCATTGGCGGGAATTACCACTCCTCAAACCATCAAGATAGAAGGACAAATCAAGAAGAAAAAGGTAATAGTGTTGATTGATTCAGGAAGCACCCACAATTTTATTCATTGTAAGGTAGCAAAAGAATTGAATTGCTTCCTATATCCAGCACCAGAGTGTCAAGTGATGATTGCAAATGGAGGAACAATAAATTGCTCTGGAAAGTGCCATAATATCAAGCTATCCATGGGAGAATATGTATTGACTAGCCCAATGCTTTCCATTCCAATGGGAGGTGCTGATGTTGTACTAGGAGTCCAATGGCTACAATCCTTGGGTACAATAGCTTTTAATTTTCAAGAACTTTTCATCAAATTTTCTACGGAAGGAAAGGAAGTTGAATTAAGGGGTATTGCAGGGAAACCAGGAAAGATAATCAGCTCTAATGGTATGACAAAGCTTCTAAAAAAGGAGCAAAGAGGTGTAATTGCACAATTATGTTCGCTAGATGTTTCCACATCGGAATCATCTATTTCTCCAGATCTCCAAAAAGTCCTGGACAATCATTCCAAGGTATTTGAGACTCCCAAAGGTCTCCCACCTATGCGTGATCATGATCATGCTATTCATCTGATTCCAGGAAGTGTTCCTCCAAACATCAGGCCGTACAGATATCCCTATGTCCAAAAGAGTGAAATTGAACGTATGGTTGCAGAAATGCTAGAGGCTGGTATAATTCAACCGAGTCAAAGTTCTTTCTCTGCTCCAGTAGTATTGGTGCACAAGAAGGATGGATCATGGCGCATGTGTCCGGATTATAGGGAGCTCAACAAGCTCACTATTAAAGATAAGTTCCCCATTCCTGTCATTGATGAATTACTGGATGAATTGCATGGATCAATTTACTTCACCAAGTTGGATCTTCGTTCAGGATATCATCAAATCAGAATGAAGATTGAAGACATTTCGAAAACAGCATTTAGAACTCATGAGGGTCATTATGAATTTTTGGTCATGCCTTTTGGCCTTACCAATGCACCTTCAACATTTCAAGGTTTGATGAATTCAATTTTCAAACCATTCCTTAGAAAATTTGTGTTAGTATTTTTTGATGATATACTAATCTACAGCAAGTCTTGGAAGGATCATGTTGAACATGTTGACAGGGTGCTACAACTATTGGAGGAGAAACAATTATATGCAAAAAGATCCAAATGTTTCTTTGGAGTCCAGGAGGTGGAATATTTGGGTCATATTGTATCTCATGAAGGAGTTAAGGTAGACCCTAGCAAAATTAAAGCCATTAAGGAATGGAAAATCCCCACATCCATAAAGCATCTGCGAGGATTTCTCGGGTTGACAGGGTATTATCGCAAGTTTGTTAAGAATTATGGGAGAATAGCAGCACCTCTAACAACATTATTGAAGAAAGATGCATTTTCATGGACTCCAGAAGCAACAAAGGCCTTTGAACATCTTAAAGAGGCAATGTGCCAAGCACCGGTCTTAGCTACACCGGACTTCACAAAAACCTTTATTGTGGAATGTGATGCTTCAGGAAATGGAATTGGTGTTGTTCTAATGCAAGATGAAAGACCCATTGCTTTTGAAAGTCGTCCAATCAAGGGAAAGTTTTTAAGCAAAGCTATTTATGAGAAGGAAATGTTGGCAATACTCCATGCACTTAAGAAATGGCGACCCTACCTAATGGGAAGACACTTCAAGGTAAAAATGGATCATGATAGCCTTAAATACTTTTTAGAACAAAGATTATCCTCTGAAGAGCAACAAAAGTGGGTCACAAAGATGTTGGGTTATGACTTTGAAATCATCTACAAAAAAGGGAAGCAAAATGTGGTGGCAGATGCACTCTCAAGAAAGGATGAGGATGTGGAAGCATTGTTGTGTGCCATTTCTATTATCCAACCAGATTGGATAAACGAAGCAAGGGAGGAATGGAAGAATGACGAAGAAGTGTGGGCACTTATTCGAAAGTTACAACAAGATTCCAGTACATCTGATACATTTAGCTGGAAAAATGATTCGTTATGGTACAAAGATCGCTTATACCTCTGTAAGAATTCCCAGCTAAAACAAAAGATTCTTATGGAATTGCACACTTCTCCCTTAGGAGGGCACTCAGGATTTTTAAAAACTTACCACAGGGTTAAGAAGGAATTTTTTTGGGATGGCCTTAAATCAGATATTCAAAAGTTTGTGGCAGAATGTTTGGTTTGCCAACAAAATAAAGTTGAAACAATTAAGACACCGGGTCTATTACAACCTTTATCCATTCCAAGCCAACGTTGGGAGGAGGTTTCAATGGATTTTATCACAGGTTTACCCAAGTCTGAGGGAAAGAGTGTCATCATGGTGGTAGTTGACAGACTTACCAAGTATGCACACTTTTGTGCATTATCACATCCATTTAAAGCCAGTACAGTTTCTACTGCATTTATGGAAACAATTCAAAAGCTACATGGAAACCCAAAGATTATTGTAAGTGACAGAGATCCCATTTTCACTGGAAATTTTTGGACAGAATTATTTTCTTGTCTTGGTACTCAGTTAGCTCATAGCTCATCTTATCATCCTCAATCTGATGGGCAAACTGAGATAGTAAACAAATGTTTGGAAGGATATCTTCGTTGCTTTGTATCTGATAAACAGACACAATGGGTCAAATGGTTGCCTCTGGCTGAATGGTGGTATAACACTTCCTTCCATACAGCAACAAAAATGACCCCATTTATGGCACTTTATGGGTATCAACCACCATCCATCACATCATATTTAAGAGAAAATTCTAAGGTTCAGGCAGTGGAACATCACATCGAACATCAACAACAAGTCCTCCAACTCTTAAAGGATAACCTCGTGTTGGCACAGAATAGAATGAAACAACAGGCAGATCAACATCGCAGTGAAAGAAGTTTTGATGTAGGTGATTGGGTATTCCTACGGCTACAACCATATAAGCAAATGTCCCTCAAGCAAGCTAAGAAGGATAATAAATTATCACCAAAGTATTATGGTCCGTACAAGGTGTTGCAAAAGATTGGTACTATGGCATACAAATTGGAGCTTCCTGCAGCTTCTCGATTGCACCCAGTTTTCCATGTTTCATGTTTAAAGAAGGTTATAGGCAACAAGCTCCCAGTTCAAACAATATTGCCAGAACTTGACGAGGAAGGAAAAATTATATTGGAACCGGAAGCAGTCATAGAAACAAGAACTCGACAGCTACGAAATCGATCAATTTCAGAGTATCTTATCAAGTGGAAGAACTTATCCACTGAAGATTCACCATGGGAGGTTGAGAATTTTATGCAGAAATATCCAGAACTACTCAAGCGTTGAGGACAACACTTTTTTGAAGGAGAGGGGCATGTTGGGTCCCTATAACACTAGTGATTACCCCATTACTATTGTAGTTATACCCCTTATTAATATTGTTGTGCCCCTATTTCCCCCATATTGTTATTACTGTGCCCCATAGAATCCCTCTATTGTTATTTTTGTGGCTTTATATTATTATTGTTAGGTCGGCTGAATTATATTGTGACTCCTTAGACTCCTATATATAGAAAGGAGGTTTTTTCATTTGAATCATCCAAGAATTGTTCATTTATGTAATGTAAAGGAGGTTGCCCCCTCAAAGAGGCTGAATTCCAAGGTGTTGATCTATCTCTTCTATCTTTTCTTGAGCTGGTTTCGTAACAATGTGCATCTGGAGGTCCTTCTCCTCCAAGTTACTGAATAAACTCTTGTCGTCGGTCATGTGGAATGAGGCTCCACTTTCCAAGTACCAAACACAACCCACCATCAATGAAACCATGCATGCGATGAGGGTAAAATCCAATTCGAACTGTGAGGTTAGTGCCTCACCATCTGATCCTTTCGAGGATCCCTTCTTGGATTTCTTCTATGGATATTTTGTTGCGTAATGGCCCACCTCATGAAAATTAAAGCATCAGACTTTAGATTTGTCAATCTTCTTCCCACCATGGGAAGAACTCGATTTGGGATGGGAATCCTTCCCTTCCCCTTTCCTCGCCTTACTTGCTAAGGCTAGATTTTCTTCATCATCATGATTTGATGAAGAACCATCTCCGGTGCTTCTCCTGATCTCCTCCTGCATCAGATCCGACCACAGTCATTCCTAATCTGGCAGTTTCTCTCTTCCATTCATTGAGTCTTGGTAGCTATGCCAGCTCTTAAGAAGACTGAGGAGAGCAAGACTCACCATGTCATCATCAGCTATCGTGATTGCTACACTTCCAAGCTCATCTCTGCATGTGGTGAGCTTGTTCAGATATGTAGAGATCATGTCGCCCTTTTCACAGTTGATTTTCCGAAGCTTGTCTTTCAGCGCCAGCTTCCTCTTATCGCTGTTGTTCTGATATAGATCCTTCAATGTCTTCCACATTGAAAATGGTGTCTCCTTCACATGGAGACTCGAGACAATATGGTCTCGAACTCCCTCTAGAAGAATCCTCCTCGCTCTCGCCACACATTTCTTCCATTCCGCCAATTCTTGGGCATTAGCTACTGCTAGCTTGGAGACTTTTTGAAGTTCTTCAACCCGTTGTCCTCTAATACCACTTCCATGCGATCCTTTCAGGCTATGTAATTCGAGCTGCCATCTAGGGCCTGCTTGAGTCTCAAGCCATTGAACACCATTAGTGAGTTTTGAGATGTGATAAGAAATCAATTTTGTACGTACAATCAAGAACTTCAAAATTTTGAACTTCTCCCTTCTTTTTATACTATTCTCCGCTTTGATCACCTTTGCTCTGATACCATGTAGAAATTCTCACTGTAGATCACCTAATAATGCAATGTACTAAAGAAAAATACTTGATTTACTTCTACTATCAAAATTTGCGGAAGCTTAATCAATTTGAGCAAGATTAATCAGAACACATATAACAGAGAAGAAGAAATAATACACGTGAAACATAGAAGAATACTCTGGGGAAAGCCTCAGCTAAAAACCCCGCTATTTGTATTATCATACAAGTGGAAATATCTCAGGATTACACAAAGCTTTAGCTCGCAAGCTATCCAGCTCTCAGTACAATCCCTCACTACTGCTCGTAGATAGAATAAACAACACATATGCCTTCCTTCAGTCCTCCAAGCCTCCTATTTCCTTGCCCAGTTTCTCCTGGGTCCTCAAGCTACCACTTGTGTGTAATAATTCCTCATGCACTGCTCTAACTTCTGAAATAATTACGCAATCCTCAAGGAATGAATTCCTTCTGCATGCAAGAGATATCCTCATGGGAATATTCCTGCAACTGATATTACGTTGTCCCATCCTTTGATCTCAACTAGGTCTTTGTCTGAACTGACATGCATGAGTTATTTATGAGAGAATATTCAGTTATCTGGAGAACGCTAGTTGCATGCATGCATACATTAACTGAATGAACTCACTATTAGTTCCACAAAATGTTGGAACTAATCTAACTAGACTTAACTCAGTTAAATGAGTTAACTAATTACAACTCAAATACAGCTCATCCTTATCTCCTTAATTAAGGGATAACTTCCTCAATCAAAGGGATAACTGTTGCATGTCTTCACATAGAATTCATGTTTGATTTTCTCCAACTAATTAACTCAAGATGAATTAATTAATTATTTTACATACAGTTGTTGAGATCAAATTCGAATTTTAATTCTCAATTTTAATTTAGGGACTAATTAAAATTGGAATGTATCCCAAAATGCTATCTATAGCAATGCTATTTTTAGCATTTCTTGTTGCTATTTTCAACAGGATTATGAAGTGGAGGTGAAGGCGGAGGTGGAGTGGATGGATGTGGAATTCTAGAAGTATCTTGATCTACTAACTGTGTCACACCTCTAGGCATACTAGGGCTACTTCTTTCTTCTTCACTTCCAGACTCTCCTAGTAAAGGACTATATTCACTTCCAACGAATTTTTCAAGATCTACTTTGAATCACATTCCACTTTCCGTAGATCCAATCGGACCTCTGTTAAACATTAATGTAAAGGCGTAACCCATTTTTTGCACACCAACATTTTAATCCAGGTCTTTAGTGATTTCAGGTACTTACCTCTCGGACATTTGAAGAATCAGTGTTTAGCTTCGTTATAGGACACAGATGTATCGATTACAAATTTAGTGATGAGACCATCGAAGATACTATCAATCTAGTAATAAAAAACCCTTGCAATGTTATAATCAGATCCTTCAACGTGTTTGACTAATTTTGGAGTCCACACAATAGGATCATGTTGCTTCCAAGTAGGTTTGCTATCTGCTAATTTGGATAGCCACTTGTGGAATCCGCAAGGGAACGCCGAAAAGAAAATTGTGTGCTCTTCTATGTAGAGATATATCTATAACCACCTTTCTTTTAACAAAGGCAGAATTCGATTCTCCTGAGCTACAAACTCATGCAACTTACGATCTATCTACTTCTCGATTTCTTTCTTAGTTGGTATCCATGGACGCCACATCACACGTCCCTCAAATAGACCTTGGTCCCAACAACAGAACCATTTCTTGGCTTGAGGGGGCTTGGACCTAGGTTCAAAGTTAGCTGCGCTAACCAAAAAAACCCCACACTATTGGCCCTTTCGGCAACAACTCACTTAGCGCAGGTTGTAGTCTCACCCGAGGCAATATTGGAGGATACTAGAACCAAGTTTGTACATCCATAAGGCTATGTGATGTGGCGGTAAGGTGCTTCTTCAGTTTAAGGCTTGATTTGACCTTTGTGGACGCTTATCCTCAAAAATCCCCAAAATTAAAGAAATTTCCAATTAAAAAGAGTTATGAGCTTCTCCTAAGGGTCTAATCATGCCTAAAATAACATATAATAGTAGATCCAGACCTTCATGGTGTAATTAAGACAATCTTATAGATAAATGGCATTCAACTAGCATACATACAAAAAACACATAAGTATATAGTTAGGACACATAAATTCTTCAAATACTCTTTATTATTCCATATCTTCAATACATATTCTTTTCAGACCATATGTACATAGCTGCAGGGGCCAATGCACTCAATTGCAGACCTACAAAGGTCTCCGCGCACACAGTGTTGGGAAAAATATTGAGAGGGGGGGGCGTGAATCAATATTTACAAATCAATAACTTTTTTCCTTTGATTTTCAGATTTCTATACGTGACTTTACTGAATGGAACCTTCATGTGTACATGACAATTCTTAAGACTATAAGTGTATATCCAGTGAACTTATAATTCAGTTAATCCATCATATGTTTGTCTTCAGCTAGTGCATTAGTACTTTATTAAACATTAGATAAACATTAACCATGTGTTGTAATAAATAAACCATCACACATAAGCAACACACATGAACACTAAGATTTAAGGTGGAAACCCAATGCAGGAGAAAATCACCTGCTGTTGTTGTCTCTTTTTTATTTAATATAAAAAAAGTTGCTTACAATCTTGTATTGGCACAGACTCATTGTTATATGAAATTTATACCTATGGATAAGTATATCTTCCCTAAGTGGGTAGTTACACCTAGAACAACTGAAGTAAAGATGTTTAACCTTTTCCTACAATAAACAGATAAGATAAAGAACCTACTTGTGATCCTTTACTTCCTTTTATCTCCATTGAGTTTTTGTCGTCACTCCCGGTCAAACTGAATTCGCTCAATTGGTACCTGCCAACATAAACAGAAGATGACAACGATCAAACCATATGATCTATTTATTGTAAGTAAATGGAATCGACAACATTTGAACATACATTCATCATAGATATAGACAAAAGTACGGGAAAAGGAACAAACAACTTTATTGATTGATAGAAGGAGAAGTTACACCCAATGTGGTTCGATCTCGTGTCACTCATTTAGCTTAGTCCAAGCCCTCATCACACCAATAGCAACATCAATCTAGCAGCATAACATTACTTGACAATGATTTCAAGTCTCTAAACCAATAGTATTTCTCTATAATATCCAATCTCATTGGCTCTATGATGGGAGGACAATTTATAGATGAATGCAAGTGGTTTTGTCATTAACATGGCATTGAATGGTTTTCCATAATTGGATGATTAGTTTCCATGTTCAAGGGGATGAGAGGATAGAGGATTAGATGATCCAAGGCTATCCTAAGTTGAGCTCATCTTGATAGGATAAGGGTTGGGTTACTTCTAGAAGGCTCTAGAAGGGAGGAATATACCCAGGATCCAATGAACATTTCAAGGATTCTCCCCCAGGATAGGCTTGAGTGGGTTTAGGTGCTCTGTAACACAGCCTTGAATGGGGCTACCTGCTCTGTAGAGCACTTACCCCTTACCAGGGGTGCGCTGGTGACCCAAGGAAACACTTTAGTAGGGTTTTAAGTTAGGAAACTCTCATGGATGAAAGCATTCAATGAGGTGGCATGTCTAGGGAATGTAGCAACTGAATTAGGGTTTGATAGACCTTGTTTACATTGATTTGATTGTCAGGAGTGATGTGCCCAAATAGATCTGTAACAGCTTCCCCCTAAACCATGATGTCAAAAATGATAATGCTGAGTGATATGTTTTATGATGTGATAAGGAGGATCTGAAGCAGATGGTGACCAACATCAATTACAATACATAATATCATGATATCTTTGATTTTTTCATGAATTGTTGAGGGAAGGCATACCCATGCTCAACATATAAACTTTTCATTACATGTACATAAATCAGATAGTCATCTACAGATATAGATCCATGATAAAATGACTATCTGTGTAAAGCCATCGTACAAATGCTTTAGTACTCTCTTGAAATTACAGCCTGGATGGATGAAACTAGATCCGGGGTCCTCTATATCATCCAATCGTTTGCTAAAGTATGAGTCTAACCATATGAATATGTGACCTAAAGTCAAGCATGTGAAGACACAGTCTGATTACTAGCCAATGATGTAAGCTGTTAACAGACATGAGAGAAATCACCAATAATGATAATGATTCTCAAGGTACTACAATACATTCTGCATGGTGTGAATAGATATTTTCATGTCAAAAACCATACAAAGTCTTTCGGTCGAAGGAATGTGATTTCAACCTATTGCCAGAAGCGAGAAACTTGCCATTGATGTATGCAAGCGTCAAGGTACTAGAAGGGTGTTTCCAAGTCAACTTCCTAGATAATGTGTTGATGTCAACAAGAAGTGACTCATCACAAGAGGGCCTTGATGTATCCACCATCAATGACACGAAATGAGTGTAATGTTTTTGAAGACAGAATGTGACTGATGAAACAATGTTAAGGAATGGCGGTCATGAAAATGAAGGTTTATGAGTATTGCAAAGGATGAAGTTTACTGAGTGACCTCTCTTGAACATGTCGGCGACACTGAATGAATTGGCAGCATTGACCCAAAACCAATGTGATGGATGGTGTGATAGACCATAGGTATGATAACCATCAAGAAGATAACCCAACCCAAATAGTCACAGAGATGAAGTGAAAGTGTCATGTTCAAGAGTGACTTGCTACCATAAAGTGATTTATCCCTTTTCCCATTTTCCCTAGTCATTACTGACCAGTACCTCTTTTTTTTTTTTTTTTAAGCTTGAGGATAACATATGCTTGATGTATAATTCTACCCTTCGAGTGAATCCATTGCTCTGTGATGTTTTAATGAGTCCAATGAAGGTGAAACTCGGTCCTGTCATGATGGAAAAGTTTGTCACTATTTGATGCTTTAACAAGTTTAACGACAATGAGAACTCGGTCCTTTTCATGTTCAGAGAGTTTGAAAAGGGACAAAAAGAAAACTCCTCAAGTTATTTTTTGTAAATTTGTCTCTAAAGTCCAAAAAAGCATAAAATAATACAAGAGAGAACCTATTGACCATGTTTGATCAATGTATTCCTTTTTCGTAAGTAATCTATCTCAGTCTAGAAAAGGGTTAAACTTATACTGAGTAGATGTCATTTCCAATCCGTTTACGAGTTGAAATGGACAAGCGCCTGACAATGTTTTCATATTTTGAGAGTCTAAAAAGAGCTGAAAGAGGACTCTAGGGGGGTTCCTTTTCCGATGTTTAATAGATCTTGAAAAAGAGATAAAAGTATGCTCTGTATTCAAAAGTACATTTTACGATCATGCACATCAAATTCACTATGTTAGCTGTAAACCTGCTTAAAGAACCACCAAATGGATTAAAAATACCTATTTCATTGGTAAGAATAGGTAAAAACTATAGTTTATTCATTTAATGAACATGAAATAACCATAAAACAAGAATTTACCAAGTCATTTTACCATTTGACATTTACCATTCAATTTTGTGCTCTGAACCAGTTTTTTACCTCAAACTTCAGCAGCTGATTGCAAGAGATTCTGGGGATCATTATTTGTGTCGTGAGGACCAGGTAGGAGATCTACCTCTTCTCTTTCATTTAAAGTCATTATTTTTCAATTTCAAACAAATTTTTTTGGGTTTTTGGGTCCCTAGGGTAAAATATATCATGCCCTAGGATTAATGCACCCTTATGCATAGAAAACTATGCTGCAGAGAAGTCAAACAGAAGGGAAACTACTCTGCATTGCACTGTCTATAGATCAGGGGTGCATTGGGTGAAATTTAGAAATTTGATTCATCATTTCTACCCAAAATCTCTTCAGTTTTTTGCATGAAATTGATCCTAACTAAGCCTATGGTGTGATTTTAGACTTTGATCGGATCAGAATGCCTATCACATGGCATGAAAGAGAAAAAAGAACGGGATATGGTTGCCCTAAATGATCCTGGTATTGTTGAGGCCCTCAGTGATTGTGGGTTACTCAAATATTTCAGGTTATCCGGGATAAGGCAACAATTAGAACTATTGCAGTTCTTGGTTCATTCATGGGATCTAGTAGAATAGGTTTTTCACATAGGGGAAAAAGTGCTCCCTATATTGATCGATGATATTTTCTTTCTCACAATATTGTTGAGACATGGTGCCCCCATTTCTCTTTCAGGTTCTTCCCATGGGGGTGAATTAGTGAGGGACTACATTCAACAATTCTGCCGACTAGGTACACAGCCTAGCAAAGATGAAAAGATAAACATCAGGGATGTTGGTGATATGTCCTTGCGAACAATCCTCTTTACTATCGCAAAGTTGGTGGGTAGCACGACACTTCATGTCGTGAATAGATCATACATGCAATATGTGCTCGAGTGTCTCGATCCAACTATGTTCAATTGGTGTGAGGCAGTATTCTCTTTGATGAAAGAGCAGCTGACTAAAGTAAAAAGAGGTAAGATGAAAAATTTCAGTTATGGATCGATCTTGATCGCTTTTACTTTGGGGAGAATTCCATTGATGCAACCTCAGTGTGTGACACTGAGTTTAGCTGGTCCTAGAGATCCACGAACGCAGAAATAGCTAGAGTTGATGGATAGACATGCTGGTCAGTCATCAATCTCATTTTCTACCGCATTCTTCAGTTGGCTCCATCGACAACATATTGTCATAGAGGAACATTCATATGCAGGGATGGATTTCCATAGAGATCCAGATTTGAGATTACTAGTGGGTGCTCAATGGGGTGCTATAGGTAAATTTTTTTGACCATGTATTTTTCTTTTTTTGAGTTTTTACATGTTTTTGTGTTTTTTGATGTTTCCAAGACTAAACTAAAATGTTCTCATGTATACAGATGTTGGCACTATTTGACCAATGGGTCATCAATAGGAGGCAGGTGAACCAGCGGGGAGAAATGTCTGATTTAGATCTGATCAAGACACTAGTGGAGTTGCAGCATCATATAGAGGGGTTAACCATCGGTATACCGAATGTTCGGATTGAGGAGTTACCAATGAGACTACAACGCCATACTATTGGTGTACCTAGCCGTTGGATGAGACTGTTATGCATGATAGCTCAAGAAGTGACCTGTTATCATGAGCATCATTAGATCTACTTAGGATGATTTACTGTATGCATTTTGAGGTTTTGAGGTTAGATGACCAACATGTCTTGGACACAAATTTTTGTAAAAACATTGAACATATATCTATTTTACTTTCAGTGTTTTTGTATGGTTATGTGTAATCCTAATCAACTATTGATGTGAATTGAAAATTTACTCTTTACATATGTCATAAATGTCCATTTAACACGTAATTCGGTAAAGAATCAATCAATGTGTTAAAGTTCTTGGAAATGTGTTGATATTGAATGTAATCAAAATGTATTTCCAAGAGACGAACTCTAAGGAATATACGATGAATATATGGATTTCAGATGGTATAAACATTCATAAGTTGTAGTATGACAAGTTGTGAGTCTAGCCTAATGATGATTCGGCGAATGCCAAGTGAAATGGAATTAGAGAGGAGTTCTATCAATGTACTATACTTAGTGATATTGTTCGTAGAACGACTGATACAAATCCCTTGAAAAATCACTAACTCACCACTTGGTGTGAATATAGCCCATGTTGCAGAGGATAGGTTCTGCGTACTATGACTAGCACCATCAGCATAACCAACAAATGGTTCCAAATATTCCAACATCTGTAACAAATGAAAAGTGGATTACTAACCACATAAAAACTCTAAAAGTCATGTTTTGACACACACATGCAATCAAAGCATATATACAGTGTTTTTACTACGCACAATCAAGCATAATAACGTTTAAGACACAACCTGTTTTGGGGCTAGGACAATGGAATTCCATCATCCAAAACACGCTTGACAATGTAGGGGCCCATCCATAGTGGTTCAAATTCTTCCTATTCCTAGTTTACCGGCTTCCTAATCATACGACAAGACCAGGTCTCCTTCTGAGAATATGCGAGGCTTGACATTGCGGTCATGTTGCACCTTAATTCATTTCTTATGTGCTTCGTTGGCCAATGCGGCTTCACAACGTGTTTCATCTAGATGGATGAGTTCTAAGAAACATGCTTCCTCATCAAAAGTGTCAAGTAACAAGTCAATTGTGAGTTTTAGTGATGAAATCTCACATTGTATTGACAAGATTGCCTCATGACCATACACCAATTGGAAGGGTGTGAATCCATTTGTGTTTCTTACCAAGGTTCGGTAAGCCCACAAAGATGAGTACAGGATCAAATGTCAGTTTTGTTTGTGAACTCCTATCATTCGTTGAAGCATTCACTTAAGGACTTTGTTGATGGATTCAACTTATCCATTAGCCTATGGATAATAAGGAGTAGAACTATCATGTGGGCATCCTAACTTGGCAGTTAATTCAGTCATCGTGTGATTGCAAAAATGTGAACCATGATCTGTAACTACAGCTTGTGGTACACCAAACCATGCAACCACATGGTTGAAGAAAAAAGTGTAGTTGTCTCACCATTGTTGTTTAATGTAGGCATCACCTTGGTCCATTTCGTAAAATAGTCAATGGCGACAATAATATACCCATGCCCTCTGGTCGAGTGAGGGTTACATGTCATGAAATCAATGCCCCATTTTGCAAATGGTCCAACAATGATGACAAGATGTAGTGGTGCAGGTGGTAATCGATTTTTATAGTAAAAAATATGGAATGCATGACAACTTCTGACAACTTCTGACAACAGTAATGCAATCGTTAAATATGGTAGGGTAGAAGTAACCAACACAGAGAATTTTCTATGCGGTAGCATAACCAGATAAATGTCCACCACAAGCACTAGAATGGCAATCATTTAGAACTTTCGCGGCTTCCTCATGTGTGAGGCACCTACGAAAAATTGTATTGATACCACGATGGTAAAGGGTGTCACCAATGATCAGATAACCTTTGCCTTGATATCGAATATGTCGTTGTTGCGAGCGAGAGGTATCGGACAAAAAAGTTTGGGTTTGGAGATAAATCAGTATATCTCCATACCAAGGGTCAGATGACGAGATCAAAAGCAGAGACTCATCTAGAATTGATGGTTTCATTGTTGAGTTGATGGCAGTAGAGGAAAGGTTACAAAGAAGCTTAGCAAAAACTAGAGATCTCTTTGACTTGGATTTGATGAATTCCAAATCAAATTCCTATAAAATGACGATCCATTTTGAATATTTTCCCCTAGCAATTGACGTGACAAGATGTATGTCATAAGCTTGCAATCCGAAATGACAGTGGTCTTTCAGAGCAGGATATAATGGCGAAATCTCTGTATAGCTTGAATGGAAGGCAAAGCTAGCTTCCCAATGTAAGAATACTTGATTTCCGTATCATTTAGATTATGACTCAAATAGTAGATCAGATGTTCAATCCCATCTTCTTCTTGGACTAAAACCATAGCAATGGTTGTATCTACAGTGGCGAGATACAAGAAATAGTCATTCTGATAATTAGGGGAATACATTAATGATGCTTGGATTAGGGTATCTTTGAGAGCATCAAAGGAAGCTTGCACAACCTGGTCTTAATGGAAGGGAATTCCTTTTTTCAAAAGAAAAGTAAATCCTTTAGCCATTTCGGCATAGTTGGGAATGAATCTCCTTAGAAAGTTAGCCTTTCCTTGGAGTCTCTGTAACTAAATTAAGTTGGAAGGTGGAGGCAGATCAATAATTGCCTTAACCTTCAAGAAGTCGAGTCGAATTCCTTCTATGGACACTACGAAACCAAGAAAATGACCACAACCAACACAAAACACACATTTAAGTGGATTGAGTCAAATTTTGTAGTGTCGACACCATAAAAAGATGGCTCTCAAACGTTGCGGGTGATCAACCCATTTCCATGAATGAGCAGGTAAGTCATCTAGATAGGGTTGAACGATGTGTTCCCTGAGTGGGTAGTTACACTTAGAACAACTGAAGTAAAGATGTTTAACCTTTTCCTACAATAAACAGATAAGATAAAAGAACCTACTTGTGATCCTTCGCTTCCTTTGATCTCCTTTGAGTTGCTGCTGCCGCTCCCACTCAAACTGAATTCGCTCAATTAGTACCTGCCAAAATAAGCAAAAGACGACAAAAATCAAAGAATATGATCTATTTATCATAAACATATGGAATTGACAACATTTGAACATACATTCATCATAAATATAGACAAAAGTATGGGAAAAGGAACAAACAACTTTATTGATTGATAGAAGGAGAAGTTACACCCAATGTGGTTCGATCTCGTGTCACTCATCCAGCTTAGTCCAAGCCCTCATCACACCAATAGTAACATCAATCTAGCAGCATAACATTACTCGACAATAATTTCAAGTCTCTAAACCAATAGTATTTCTATATAATATCCAAGCTCATTGGCTCTATGATGGGAGGCCAATTTATAGATGAATGCAAGTGGTTTTGTCATTAATATGGCACTGAATGGTTTTCCATAATTGGATGATTAGTTTCCATGTTCAAAGGGATGAGAGGATAGAGGATTAGATGACCCAAGACTATCCTAAGTCGAGCCCATCTTGATAAGATAGGAGCTGGGTTCCTTCTAAAAGGCTCTAGAAAGGAGGAATATACCCAGGATCTAATGAACATTTTGAGGATTCTCACCCAGTGTAGGCTTGAGTGGGCTTAGGTGCTCTACAACGTAGCCTTGAATGGGGCTACCTGCTCTACATAGAACTTAGCCCTGACCAGGGGTGCGCTGGTGACCTAGGGAAGCACTTAAGCAAGGTTTGAAGTTAGGAAACTATCATGGATGAAAGCATTCAATGAGGTGGCATGTCTAGGGCATGTAGCAACTGAATTAGGGTTTGATAGACCATGTTTACACTGATTTGATCATTGGGAGTGATGTGAAAAAATAGATCTATAACACTCATACCAGTACGTAGGAACCCACCTGTAGAAGGCTACAACCTTCTCTCTTTCTCCAACTTTTACTGGAAGGGAGTTGCAACCCCCTAGATCTTGTACTGGCTGATATGTTTACCAATACATAGGCACCAGCCTATATAAGGATACTACCTTCACCCGTTCTCCAACTGCTACTGGAAGGGAGCTACAACCCCCTAGCTCTTGTACTGGCTGACATGTTTACCAGTATCTAGGCGCTGGCCTACAGAAGGCTACCACCTTCACTCTTCCTCCAAGGACCACGTTTCATAAATTTTTAGACTGGATACTCCTAGTACACAACAACACAATATGTAGGCTACGTTTCATCAAATTTTTATACTGGACATATCAGTAACATTGAAGCTCGAAATCAATCACCATTGCAATACAACCATCAAATACATCTGCATCAATCAATCACTGAAACCCATTCATCAATATCTAATATAACTAAAACCCAGTCATCAATCTCTAAATCAATCAGTAACTAAATCACCCAATCATCATTTTCTGAATCAACCACAACTGAATCAATCAATCACTGAATCACCCAATCATTAATTTATGAATCAACCACAACTGAATCAATAAATCACTAAAAACTCAATCAACCGACACTTAATCAAAATTAAACCAATCAACTAGAACAGACAGATCACTGTAACCAGTACACAGATCTGAACCCAGAACACTGCATCAACAACCAGGACCAGCTGCAACCTCAAAAATCATATGTCAGAATGCATATGCTTCTTCAATGAAGCCAACCTGCATGTATGCACTACTTTCTGTAACCCATCCTACGTATACCTCTAAGCGTATTGAATCATAAAAATTCAGAACCATAAATTGTACTACCCAAAGACATTTTGAATATCTACTATCATATTACAGAGTTCTAAATAGATAGCAACAAAGATCACCCTTCTATCTCAATCAATCAATCAACCAAAATCAATCTCCTTATATAACCAGTTTTACTTTCAAATCCAAAGAAGACATCATTGACAAACATCAATAAAAGAACAACACTTGTAAGATAGATCAATCATCTCTGAAAAAAAACTTTTATTCTGCATATGCTACTTGGAAGAGTCGAACTAGCATGTATACGCACCTTCACTAAGGCGAACCGATGTATAGATCTGCAAATAATAACTTATAATTTCGTAGCTATTCCAGACTTCATATATACCCATATCATAGCATTTAAAGGAAAAAACATTTGTTAGCACTCATTTTTAGCCTATCCATTATCAGATCACATAATGGTAAGTCATCTCAGGTCTTATGATCTTGATCCATCATTAGATCTCATCCATCATCAAACACTCAGGTGCATAGTTAGTCTAGATCAAGCAAAGAATTAGAAACCCATAACATGCATATTTGATTTTGATCTAACTCTTCATAAGATATTCATTACTTGAACACTTCACACTTTGACCTTCTCCTCCTTACATACTTAGAGCCTTTTTCAATACCTCAGACCAAAACAACACTTAGAACTTGTGGTATTCTTAGACGGGATCAAGTAACCGTTATCCCACTCAATATTGTGGGCTAATACCATGGTATGGACCCTTGGTGTTATTTATCCTTAATTTTCCATCCCATATGCATGCTCTTTTCCTCTTGTGAAAGTGTGTCCATACGTATAAGCTCCTTTTGTTCTGTGTATCTGTTTGTATATGCTACTTGGACCAGGTGAAACATCGCATACAACTTAATACAACTTAAAACATCTTTTTTCTTCAATTTGCTTGATTCTGATCTAAAATCCTTTGTCCTATCATCCTGTTCTTCTGTGCCATTACTCTATTACCACTTAATAGACCTGTTACAATTTGAGTTGTCATCATTATATCATTCTCAACTGATTCCTCTGAGTTGCCCAGCATTTTGTCACATTTGTAAACACCACTGCCATGCATTCTGTCACATCTTGTTTATACCTTTATCAAGTAGTCCATTCATCACATAGTTACCGATCAAACGAGAAAGTGAACTAGTACCCGTTTTTTTGAGGTAGCAAAAAATCACTCGATTTTGAAAAGTGGTGATGCCAGAATAAACCTTTTTTTTTTAGCATATTTTTGGCACTTTAAACTTTCTTATGTATCAAGTATGAACATTTTTTTCGATGTTAGCGAATTTCATGCTGATTTTGAAAAGTGATGATGCAGCATCAACCCTTTTTTTTAGAGGGTTAATTTTTGACACTTTCATTTTTTTTTAATGTAGCAAGTATCAACACCTTTTTTAAATGTTAGTGATTTTTATCTTGATTTTGAAAAGGGTTTGATACAGGGACAACCATTTTTGTTTAGAGGGCTTATTTTTTACACTTTAAATTTTGTAATGTTTTAAGTGTGGATATATTTTTTTTAAATGTTTGTGACTTTCATGTTGGAAAAAAAAAAAAACACATGACAAAAAAACTTAAATAATAAAAAAATATAAAGAAAAAAACTAAAAAAAAACCCATAAAAATGTAAAAATAAAATAAAATTCAACTGAAAAAAAAAAAAAAAAAAAAAAAAAAAAAAAAAAATTAATAAGAAAAAGGAAAATATTTGAAAAAAATATAAAATTTAAAGAAAAAATTTGAATATTAATTAAAAAAAAAAAACATCCATAACGATTTGTTTAAGTTAAAAAAAAATAAAAAAATACAACCACCTAATAATTATTGAAAAAAAATCTAAACAAAATTATAAATAAAAAATTGAAAAAAAAATATTAAATTAGAAAAAAAAAAAAATCAAAACCATAAAACAAAATTAAAAAAAAAATAAAGAAAATAAAAGTTTAAAAAAATATTTAAAACAAAAAAGTAAAAAAAAAAAAAAAATGAAAGTAAGAAAAAAAAAAAAAAATTGAAAAAAATAAAAATAAAAATAAAAGTAAAAAAAACTATTAAAAAAACAATTATTAAAAAAAAAAAATTAAAAACAAAAAATTTCTGCCACCCCTCGGGTGATGTTGGCCGCTGACACAGGCAGGGAGGCGAACTGCGTGCAGCTGCCTTCCTGCGCGGGGGTGGCAGATTTTTATTTTTTATTTATTTATATTAATTGTTATTTTATTTTTATTTTAGATATATTTTTTTAATTTTTAATTTAGTTTTAATTGTTTTTTTAATCAAATTTAATTTTTAATTTAGTTTTAATTTTTTATTTTATTAAAATTTTAATGTTTTTTTTTTTAATTGTTTTGTTTTGATTTTTTTTTTTTTTAATTTATTTTAGCAGTTCTTTCTTCTTCTTTTTTTCTTTTTTTTTTTTTAATTCAATTTAATTTTTTAGTTATGTCATTTTTTTTAATTCAATTTAATTTTTTTGGCTATCTATTTTTTTTTAATGTTTTGTATTTAAAAAATAGTTGTTTTTTATTTGAAAAAATGATTTTTATTTTAAAAAAATGTTTTTTATTTAAAAAAATGGTTTTTATTTAAAAAAATTGTTTTTAATTTAAAAAAATGTTTTTTTTTATTAAATTGTGTGTGTTTTTTTTTTTACTTATTTTATGATATTTTTAAATTTTTTTGTCTAATTTTTTATATTTATAAGTTAATTTTATGTTATCTTTTACATTTTTTAAGGTTTTTCTGTCCTTTTTTTTTTTTGTCATGTTTTTAATTTCTTTTATGCTTTATTTCTTGTTATATATATATATATATATATATATATATATATATATATATATATATATATATATATATATGTTCTATTTATTGCTTTTTTATTTCTTTTTATTTTTTTCTATATTTGAATTTTTGTTTTTTTTTTAAATTATTTTTTGTGTTTTTTTATTGTTTTTATTTTTTTTCAATATTTAAAATTTGCTTTCTTTTTATTATTTTTTGCGTTTTTTTCATAGTTTTTTCACTTTATCAATATTAAAAAAAAATATCTTTTGTATTATTTTTTTGTGTTTTGTTTTTTTGTTTTTTTCAATATCTCAGTTTTTGTTTTCTTTTCTATTTTTCATTTTTATTTCTTTATACATTTTTTTTTTTTGTTTTGATTTTTATCTTCATTTTTTTTCTATAGGGTCTTGTGTCAATGCTCGTTTAACAACCCGATCCCATTATGGGCAATTTGATAGTTGATTTTAGAATTTTTGTTATAATGAATGGAGTCTGCCCCCACAATGTATCAATTTCATGGTTGGTGTTTAAGTTTTCATTACAACGGGTCGAGTTCACCTACACCGTGTGTCAATTTGATGGTTGATTTATAATTTATTTTTTTGCAATGTATTGAGTTGTCTTAGGCTAAGATTTTAAAATTTCTATATATTTTGCATTTAAAAAATATGTTACTCTTGAGTGTTCATTTTTAAAGTTTTCTGTCATAATTTTTTTTCATAATGTCATGCTTGAAATGTTTTAAAAACTTGAGATTTTTTTGCGGTCATAATCTTTAGTTTCAATTGCATGGTTGAAAAATTGTCAATATTTTAATATTTTTCTAAGCCATGATATTTTGTCTTTAATGCTATGGTCGAAAACAATAACAATTTCAAGGTTTTTTAGAGTCAAGATATTTTATCTTTAACAACATGGATGGAAATGGTTGGAATTATCATGATTCGAGACATGATATTTTATCTTCAACATCATGTCCGAGAACTGTTGGAATTTTAAGTTTTTCAAAGTCCGAAAATTTTCTTTTTAATTCCATTGCTAAAAAATGTCAAAATGGTAACCCGATTTTTTTTTTTTATTCTAGAATAAACAATGTTTTTTGAAGGATGTTTCTTTCATCTATTTAAAAAAAAAGGTTTTTACTTCCATATAAAAAAAAATGTTGAAAATTTGCCCTAAAAAAGAAAAACATAGTTCTGGAATAAATAATTTTTTTAATGGTGTTTTTTTCGTCCATTTAAAAAAAAAAATGGTTTTTTGTTACATATAAAAAAAATGTTGAAAATTTACCCTAAAAAAAAACATCGTTCTGGAATAAACAATTTTCATTTTTGGTTTGTTTTTTCATGTTTTTTTTTGGGTTTTTGGGCCTGAGTACCCATTTTGAGGTAATAATTCCCATTTCATCCATAACTATGTTTCATTAAATAGGTTTTCATTAAAGACAACTCATCAAGTAGGTTTCTATCAAGGACAACACTAACAATCGCCATGTCTATCAAGGATAACACTAACAATCTCCCTGTCTATCAAGGAAAAAACTAACAATCTCCCTGTATCAAACTTATGATTCTTAGCTATAAACCTTTCACCATCATTCTGTCACCTCTGATATCTTTGTTCCATAGATTCATCTAGTTACCATGTACTTGTTCTGTTACAAGTGAGTTGTAATCAAGGACAACACGTGCATCTTAATGCCAACAATCTCCCCCTTTGGACTTGATGGCAACCACTTTGGTGTTTGGTCACCATAACCTGTAAATAACAGCAAGACAAGCACCAATCTTTTCACAACATCAAGCTACTCTCCAAACACCAAGCTACTCTCCCCCTTTGACATTAAGGGCAAAGGGATGACCAATGTTAAATGAAGACTTCTATATCTGAATTACTGAATATGAATAGTGACCATGTTCCCTCTAGGTACATGCTAAATTCTCTAACCGAACTCCCCCTTAGTACATGCTGAGATGCACTATACCATCCATGCTCCCCCTGAGCATATGTAGAGTCTACAAAAATATTTTTGAAAGAATAACATGACTCTATAACTCAACTATGTTAGTATGACCTTCCTATCACCAATGATTCATACATACATCAATCACCCAGCCAAGTGGGGACACACAAAATGACTTAACCACTCAACCAAGTGGGATTACATATTTGACATGATCTCAAAAGTCCATACATGACTGAATATGACAATTATTACATCATAGGTATTTACATGACCTTTACATCAAATGATTTACATGACATTTATAACAAAGACCAAAGACCTAAACAAGATCATGATAGTTATCAACAACTATCATTCATCATATATGATCTGCACCATAAGCATCTGTCAGTAGAATCAATAATAACAACCTGTATAAGTCCATCATTAGCTCACTGGATAAAACAATGTAACTTTAATATCATCAACCTGTGACTAAGTATGCCCCATGTAGAAATCAACTCATCCTTTTGACCTTATCAAGATCAACTTGCTCTGTTTCCTTAGTAGAAAAAGCCTTAACGTAGTCTTCCATTAATCAACTAAGCATATGTCAGATCTCCAAGCAGTAATAGAAAACCATTCACATCATATCATATGTATGTGAAAACACCATAGTGATCATCTATGACCATAACATCATCATTATCTTTCCTTAACAACCCTCAATATATCAGCCATATCTCTTCTCTAGGGATTTTTCCAACATCCCACATCTGATAAGCATCAACCATGACATTCAACATATGTGAGAATCAATCCTATCATCATAAAGTATGAAGTCATCATCATTATGTGACTAAGTAAGCCATGTCTCCAAATAGTCATGTCTTCAAATAGATATGTCTTCATAAAACCTGCAATAACACCATTCTCTTGGCCAATCAATAATATTTACCAATATGCAACTTAAGTAATCATCCATGTATCCAACATAATGTGTATCTAGCTTCTGATCAATGAGAAAAGAAAATCATGACCTCACAGTCAAACTTTCTTGATATCATCAAGATCAATAATCCTCAACCAATATACCATGTGGGAGCCAAGAACCATATGAATCCCACACCATATGAAATTTATGCATCTTTGAAGGCATGATGATAATAACATTAAAGAAATGAGTGACACTTATCATCATCAAATAATTAAGTTGTGTACACAAGATTTGTTCTTCTCCTTGAACTTATGAAGATCACTATGTAACAAACATAACACATGTACTATATGCATCATCAAAAGAATCATTCGAACCATCCATAAATCTGATATGAATAACAATTATGTGGCTCAAGCAATATAAGTATCATATGAGATTTCATCATAGGCAACCGATGACCGTAGCATAGCATGATGTATCATTTAAACACTTCAATCAACATACGCATCCTCACCATTGAGAAGAATCATTATGTGCCAAAACATAATTCCAACAATGAATTATTAGAAGCATAGCATATTCTCCCCCTGAACCTGTGCCAACTGTTCACTGTCATATATGATCATTGCAAATATCAGTAAGAATCATCAAGGCATCATCATAAACTACTTACACATCAAGTCATCAACAACTTATGAGGGTCAAAATCACTTCTAAATAACATCCACAGACTATAGCCATCAACCATCAAAATAGAAAAGACAATTGATAATTGTTTGAACCATATCAGACCCTTTTTTTGAGTCTGCCCCACTGCTTCTTTATCAAACCAACATATATGCTATTGTTCAGTTTAGAACTCACATATATACACGACTTGTCTTCATAATATCTGCATATGAAAATGGAACACTGAAATTTCATACTTTTAGTCCCTCCTTAGTCTGTTCTGACTATACCTGGTCCTAGAACTTTTGTTAAGACATTAGTTCCAAGAATAAGATTACCATGATGGTTCTTCATTAGAGACTCCATTTTTCTCTTGTCTCCAGTCCTGTGATGAGAACATCCACTATCATCTTTGTCTCTGAATGGGAAGAGAGCAAGATCAGACCTTCTCTAATCTTCCCTTTCTTGATTCTTGGTGGATTCATCTTTTTCTTATTTTCTGATATAAATATACTTATTTTATTTCTTACCATATTGTCTATGATGATCCATAGACTTGTCCCTGCATTATTTTTCTATATGCCCAAACTTGTTACAAGCATAACATCTTATATGTTTCATATTCCTTCTATAGAAATCAATGGCTTTGTGACCAAACATATTGCAAGAAAAACAATATCCCTTAAAGTACCTGGAAGCTGATGATCTTTCTGTGAGATGGTTATTAGCTTGAAACATTCTACTTCTGCATCTGGCTACAACATGTCCAAAATTATGACATCTAAAACATTCAACATTATTCATCAGAGGAAAGAATTGATTAACACTTCCATATTTAGGAGTAAATGATTTTCTTTGAAGACTTTCTTTCCTTGGTTGTTGATGGGGTTGACCTCTTATCTCCTTGTTGAGCATTTCAGATTTTTCATTAGATTTCCTTGCCTTAGTTTGTGACCTAGATTCACCTTTAACAGTTTCATGAAAACCAAGACTAGATTTGATGGTAGGAGACCCTCGACTACTAATAATATTATCCAAAATCTTAGTACTATCTTGAAATCATAAAAGTTTATCATTTTCTTCTAATTTACCTTTTAGGATATTTACCTCAACTTGATATTGCTCTTCCTTTTCCAAATACTTCTTCTTCATGATTTCTTCATCTTTTCTTCCTTCTTCCACTTGTTGTTTTAATTTGAGAATCTCATTTTCTTGTTCTTCATCGAATTGAGGTAGTTCTTCATTCTTCTTATTTGAATTTTCAAGGTCTTCTTTTAGAGAGACGACCTCAGCTTCAAGAATTTCATAGTAATTGGATCCATCTTTAAGTTTCTTGATTGTTGTATCCTTTTCATTTACTTAATTTCTCAATGATGTCACTTCCTCCTCCAACCTTTGACATTGATCTTCCTTTTCCTTTTACTGCTTCCTTACTTTGTTTCCTTCCTCTAACTAAGCTTTTAACTTGGTAACTTCTTCTTTGAAGGTACACTCCCTTTTGTCAAATAGACCTTGTTGATCTCTAATTTTATCTGTGAGTGTTTTAACTTTTGTCTCTATTATATTTATTTGACTTTCACCCATAAGATCAAATTCAAATGTTTCACTATCACTTTCATTATCTTCAATATTGCATGAATAGAGAAATGTATCACCAAGAGACCAAAAATTAGTACCTGATACTTCTTTTTCTTGTTCATCTTCAATCTGAGGTGATTCTGAATATGAATGCTTGCTTCCACCTAATAACCAATTGTCTCTCCTATTGTCACTGTTCCTTTGAGATGTCTTCTTCTTCTGAGGTGCTTTCTTCTTTTTCTTCTTTCCCATTGTCTCGAAGGATCTACTTTAAGCGATCAAGCTTCTGCCAAAGGACCTGCTCTGATACCAATTATTGGGAAAAATACTGAGAGGGGGCGGGGCGTGAATCGGTATTTATAAATCAATAAATTTTTACCTTTCATTTTCAGATTTATATACGCAACTTTCCTGAATGGAACCTGCATGTGTACGTGATTGTTCTTAAGACTATAAGTGTATATCCAATGAACTTACAATTCCATTAATCCATCATATGCTTGTCTTCAACTAGTGCATTAGTAATTTATTAACCATTAGATAAGCATTAACCATGTGTTGCAATAAATAAACCATCACACATAAGCAACACACATGAACACCAATATTTAAGGTGGAAAACCAAGGTGGGAGAAAACCACCTACTGCTACTATCTATGTCTTTTAATATAAAAAAGTTATTTACAATCTTGTATTGGCGCAGACTCATACCAGTACACAAGAACCCACCTACAGAAGGATACAACCTTCTCTCGTTCTCCAACTTATATTGAAACAGAGCTACAACCCCCTAACTCTTTTACTGGTTGAGATGTTTACCAGTACGTAGGAGCTAACCTACAGAAGGATACTACCTTTGCTCATTCTCCAGCTGCTATTGGAAGGGAACTCCAACCCCATAGCTCTTGTACTAGCTGATATGTTTACCAGCACATAGGCATTGGCCTATAGAAGGCTACCACCTTCACTCTTCCTCCAAGGACCATGTTTCATAAATTTTTAGACTAGATACTCCTGGTACACAACAACATAATATATAGGCCACATTTCATCAAATTTTCATACTGGACCCATCAGTAACATTGACGCTCAAAATCAATCACCACTTCAATACAACCATCAAATACATCTGCATCAATCAATCACTGAAACTGAATCATCAATCTCTGATATAAATGAAACCCAATCATCAATGTTTGAATCAACCACAACTGAATCAATCAATAATTGAATCACCCAATCATTAATTTCTAAATCAACCACAACTAAATCAGTCAATCACTGAATCACCCAATCATCAATTTCTGAATCAACCACAACTGAATCAATGAGTCACTGAAAACTCAATTAATCGAAACTTAATCAAAATTCAACCAATAAACTGGAACAAATAGATCACTATAACCAGTACACAGATCTGAACCCAAAAAAATGCATCAACAACCAAAACCAACTGCAACCTCAAAAATCATATGTTAGAATGCATACACTACTTCAATGAAGCCAACCTGCATGTATACGCTACTTTCTGTAACCCAACCTGTGTATACCTCTAAAGATACTGAATCATAAAACTTCTGAACCATAAACTGTACTGCCCAAAGACATTCTGAAGATCTATTGTCATATTACAGAGTTCTAAATAGATAGCAACAAATATCACCCTTCTAACTCAATCAATCAATCAACCAGACTCAATCTCCTTATACAATCAGTTTTACTTTCAGATCCAAAGAAGACATCATTGAAAAACATCAGTAAAATAATAACACTGATCAGATAGATCAGTCATCTCTGAACAACAAACTTTTCTTCTGCATACGCTACTTGGAAGATCCGAACCAACATGTAAACGCGCCTTCACCAAGGAAAACTAGTGTATAGATCTGCAAATAATAACTTATAACTTTGCAGCTATTCTAGACTTCAGATATACCCATATCATAGAATTTAAAGGACAAAAGATTTGTTAGCACTCAAATCTATCCTATCCATTATCAAATCACATAATGATAAGTCATTTCAGGTCTTATGATCTTGATCCATCATTAGATCTCATCCATCATCAAACACTCAGGTGCATAATTAGTCTAGATCAGGCAAAGCATCAGAAACCCATAACATGCATAGTTTCTTTTGATCTAACTCTTCATAGGATATTCACTACTTTCATACTTCACACTTTGATCTTCTTCTGCTTATATACTCAGAGCTTTTTTCAATACCTTGGACCAAAAAAACACTTAGAACCTGTGGTAACCTTAGACGAGATCAAGTAACCATTATTTCACTCAATATTGTGGGCTAATACCATGGTATGTACCCTTGGTATTCTTTATCCTTAATTTTCCATCCCATATGCTTTTTTCCTCTTGTGAAAGTGCATGCATACATATACGCTCCGTTTGTTCTATGTACCTGCTTGTATATGCTACTTGGACTACGTGAAACAATGTATACAACATATTACAACTTATAACATTATTTTTCTTCAATTTGCTTGATTCGGATCTGAAATCCTTTGTCCCATCATCTCGTTCTTCTGTGCCATTACTTGGTTACCTCTGAATATATCTATTACAGTGTGAGTTGTCATCATTATATCATTTCTGAACTAATTCCTCTGAACTGCCCTGCATTTTGTCACATATGTAAACATAACTGCCATGCATTCTGTCACATCATGTTTATACCTTTATCAAGTAGTCCATTCATTAAATAGGTTGTCATTAAGGACAACTCATCAGGTAGGTTTCTATCAAGGACAACACTAACAATCTCCCTATATCAAACTTCTGATTCTTAGTTGTAAACCTTTGACCATCATTATGTCACCTATGATATCTTTGTTCCATAGATTCATCAAGTTACCATGTAATTGTTCTATTACAAATGAGTTGCCATCAAGGACAACATGTGCATCATAATACCAACACATAGTAGAAGGAGCCTTCCCCTTCGCCTGAATACAGAAAGGAGCAATTCAAACTCTAAGCATGAATCATAACATTGAACTTACTTCCCTTCCTAATGACTCCTCAATGAATCCATTTTATAGTGTTTACATTACATTACCATGGTCCGTGAATGATGGGCAGAGCTTAATACAACTCATCCCTTTATAAAATAAGGGGCTTTGACTCGCCTAAAAGCCCCTTTGACTCTTAAAAATCTATGCTACTTGCACTCTCCACCTCAAGATGCAGAGTCTTTACAACATCTTATCAAAAATTTTCTTAAGACTTAGCAAAACTTAACCCTGGGGGATCCGGTCCCAACATTTCATTTCCTTGTTCCTTTCTCTCCTTTCGTTTCCATTCCTTTCCTTTCCTTGTCTTCCCTTTCCTTTGCTCCAAACTAGAGTTCTCCAAGAAAACTCTAAGTGACCAAGAGAGTCAGAGAGAGAGAAATAATAATGATAGAGATGAAAACTTGAACTTGACAAAAACCATGAACTCATCCTCAAAAGCCTTTTTATGCATGAGGCCTCTAATTTCTGTTGGAAATAATACTGAGAGGGGGGGTGAATCAGTATTAGCAAATCAATAACCTTTTCATTTCCATAATTAGATTCATATATGCTACTTTAGTTAAGGGAACTCGTGTGTACACGCAACTGTGTTTAATGAAACTAGCGTATATCCAGCAAACTTATGATTCAATTAATTCATCATATGTTGATCTTTAATTAGTGCATGAGGACTTCATTAACCATATAAACAGTAACCAAGTGCAGTAAAAACATAACAGATCATCACACACATGAACACCAAGATATAAGGTGGAAACCTAATGCGGGACAAAAACCACCTACTACTATCTTCCTTTAATATAAGAAAAACCTGTTTACAATCTTGTACTGGCGCAGACTCATACCAGTATGCAGGCACCCACCTGCAGAAGGCTACAACCTTATCTCATTCTCCAGCTTCTACTAGAAGGTTGCTACAACCCCCTGGCTCTTGTACTAGCTGATATATTTACTAGTACGTAGGCGCTGGCCTACAAAAGGCTACGACCTTCTCTCTTCCTCCAGGACCACGTTTCATAAATTTTCAGACTGGATACACCTGGAACACAACACCACAATTTGAAAGGCCACGTTTCATCCAATTTTCATACTGGACCCATCAACAACATTGAAGCTCAAAATCAATCACCACTGCAACACAACTATTGCATTACCCACAACTGAATCACTGAAGACTAGTCATCAAAACACAGTTACTAGAACATAGAGCAGAACCCAAAACTCTGCAACAATGACTAGAACCATCTGTAAATTCAAATATCATATTTCATAATTTATATGCTACTATGATGAACCGAACCAGCGTGTGCGCACTTTTACCAAAGCAAACCTGTGTATAAATCTGCAAATATTAACCCATAACTTTGCAGCTATTCCAGACATTAATCATACCTAGATCATAACATTTATAGAACAAATGTGCGTCAGTAGTTCAGATCTATTTTATCAATGATCATACCACATAATGATAATACATTCAAACTCATCCTTCATCATCATCCACATAGGTGCATCCTTAGTTCAGATCAAGCAAAACATCACAAACCCATAACTTGCATACTAGATCTCTCACTACATCAGATATTCAATCCTTGCCCCCATTAGCATAATGATCTTCTCCTCCTTATATAGTTTTAGGCCTTCCTCAATACCATGGACCAAAACCACTTAGGACCAATACCTTGGACCCAATACCTGGTGTCAATACCTCGGACTAAATACCATGGACCAATACCATGGATCAAAATACCTTGGACCAAATACCTTGGACCAAAACTTAGTTTTCCAAGATATACATGCTTTTCATTCCTTGAAAGTGCATGTGTATGTTATACACTCCTTTTGGTCTGTTAACCCACGTGTATACGCTTCTCTGTCAAGGTGAACCTGCGTATACCTCTCTTTGATCATTAAATCTTTGCTATTGACCTGCTGCACTATGATATGTCATCTGAGTGAGTTGCCGTCAAGGACAACACCTGTATCATAATGCCAACAATCTCCCCCTTTGGACTTGATGGCAACAACAACACAAAGTCACTCTCCCCCTTTGACATCAAGGGCAAAGGGTCATGCTCCCCCTGAGTGCATGCTGATATCTCTGATTGAGCTCCCCCTTTATACATGCTAAGATGTACCAATCCGTCTGTGCTCCCCCTGAGCACATGCAGAGTCTGCAAAAATATTTTTCAAAAGAATAACATGACTCTACAACTCAACTAAGTGAGTATGACCTTCCTATCACTAATGACTCATACATACATCAATCTCACAACCAAGTGGGGCTACACCATTTTGACTCATCCACCCAATAGAGTGGGGATATACCAAACGTTTATACATGACTGAAATAGAAATTATTACATCATCCTTCCCATGCATAGTGGGTGTACATATTAGGTCTTTGCATGACCTTTACTTCAAATGATATACATGACTTTTATAACAAGGACCAGTGATCTAAACGAGACCATGATAGTCATTAGCAACTATCATACACCATATATGATCTGCACCATAAGCATTTCTCAACAACATCTGTAACCTACAATACCATTATTTTGACCAACTAACAATAAGTAGCAAGATGTATCATTTAGCCACATAAGCATCATCACCAAATACTTCTAACAACAATTCCAACAATGCATTATTCGAAGCATATGCTCCCCCTGAATCTGTGCCATACCATTATCAACCAGAGCAGATAAGTGACTGAACAATATCAGACTCCTTTTCCATAGTCTGTACCGCTGATTTTTATTCAGAACACCATATATGTGACTGTGTAGTGTCTAACTCGCGTATATACGCGGCTTCTCTTCATAATAAGTGCATACGAGAATTGGAATACTGAAGTTTTACACTTTCAGCTTCCCCTGGGTCTGTCATGTCTATAAACTGAGCTATGCCACATCTTTCTGACAATAATTCTATCTTCTTCAATACTTGGGATTGAGATGATGTATGCTTCTTTTGGTTTGGTGTCTGAATTTTGCTCCTGCACTCCTTTACTTTATGTTCAAACTTGTTACACGCATAACATCTTACATGTTTCATATTCCTTTTATTGCAATCAATAGCTTTGTGACCAAACATATTGCAAGCAAAACAATATCCCTTTGTTATGAGGGCATCTAGCGACATAATGACCAACTCTTCCACAGGAAAAACATTTGAAAGTTAGCTTACCTTTGAAACTTCTAGAACCCCGTTGAAGCTGCTTGACAAAATTTACCTCATCTTCTTCTTCTGAGATGTGTCCTGATTCATATGGTTTTTATTTTCCTTTTGCTGATGCTTTAAATGTTGCTTCTTTCTTATCTGATGGTCCTCCTTTTCTCATCTCAAAGGTAGTTAAGACTCCGTGAAGCTGCATCATAGTGATATTCTACAGATCCTGTTTTTCTTCTATGGCAGACACTTTGGGTTCAAATTTAGTAGACAAGGATCTCAAAACTTTCTCAACTAAGACAACTTCCTTAATTTCTTCACCCAGATTCTTCATACAATTGACAAGCTCATCTACACGTAGGAAGTAACTAGCTATGCTTTCATCGCTATGCATCTTAAGAGTTTCATACTAAATTCTGAGATTTTGAAGCTTATAACGTTTTTCCTGAGAGTCTCCTTCGTAGCTCAGAATGATTTTGTCCCATATTTCTTTGCCTGATTTGAGCTGCATGACCTTGAAAAACTCTGATTTTGACAAACTTCCCAATAAAATAGTGACAGCTTTGGTATTGGTTTCATACTCCTTTATACCTGCTGTATTTGTAGGAATTGCTGTTGGAAATGTATATCCTTTTTCCACAATTTCCCAAACCTCCATTCCAAGTGATTGTAGACATGTTGTGGTTCTTATTTTCCAGTAAACAAAATTCCTCACATCAAAGATTGGCGGTCTGATGGATCCCATGTTCTCTTGATTATTCATTTTGATCAATCTCCCTTTAAGCGATCAAGCTTCTTCTGAAGGACCTGCTCCGATACCAATTGTTGGAAATAATACTGAGAGAGGGGGGGTGAATCATTATTAGCAAATCAATAAATTTTTCATTTCCATAATCAGATTCATATACGCTACTTCAGTTAAGGGAACTCACGTGTACACACAACTGTGTTTAATGCAACTAGCGTATATCCAGCAAACTTATGATTCAATTAATTCATCATATGTTGATCTTTAATTAGTGCATGAGAACTTCATTAACCATATAAACAGTAACCAAGTGCAGTAAAAACAGAATAGATCATCACACACATGAACACCAAGATATAAGGTGGAAACCGAATGCGGGACAAAAACCACCTACTGTTGTCTTCCTTTAATATAAGAAAAACCTATTTACAATCTTGTACTGGCACAGACTCATAGCACCCACCTACAGAAGGCTACAACCTTCTCTCATTCTCCAGCTTCTATTGGAAGGTAGCTACAACCCCCTGGCTCTTGTACTAGCTGATATATTTACTAGTACGTAGGCGCCGGCCTACAAAAGGCTATGACCTTCTCTCTTCCTCCAGGGACGATGTTTCATAAATTTTCAAACTGGATACACCTGGAACACAACACCACAATCTGAAAGGCCATGTTTCATCCAATTTTCATACTGGACCCATCAACAACATTGAAGCTCAAAATCAATCACCACTGCAACACAACTATTGCATTACCCACAACTGAATCACTGAAGACCAGTCATCAAAACATAGTTACCACAACATAGAGCAGAACCCAAAACTCTACAACAACCACCAGAACCATCTACAAATTCAGATATCATATCTCATAATGTATACGCTACTCTGATGAACCGAACCAGCATGTATACGTGCTTTTACCAAAGAAAACCCGCATACAGATCTGCAAATATTAACTCATAACTTCGCAGTTATTCTAGACATCAATCATATCCACATCATAACATTTATAGAACAAACGTGCGTCAGTAGTTCAGACCTAGTCTTTCAATGATCAGACCACATAATGATAATACATTCAGATTCATCATTCATCATCATCCACATAGGTGCATCCTTAGTTCAGATCAAGCAAAGCATCACAAACCCATAACCTGCATACTAGATCTCTCACTTCATCAAATATTCAATCCTTACACCCATTGGCCTAATGATCTTCTCCTCCTTATATAGTTTTAGGCCTTTCTCAATACCATGGACCAAAACCACTTAGGACCAATACCTTGGACCCAATACTTGGGGTCAATACCTCGGACCAAATACCATGGACCAATACCATGGATCAAAATACCATGGACCAAATACCTTGGACCAAAACTTAGTTTTCCAAGATATACGTGCTTTTCATTCCATGAAAGTGCGTGTGTACGTTATACACTCCTTCTGGTCTATTAACCCGCGTGTATATGCTTCTCTGTCAAGGTGAACCTACGTCTACCTATCTCTGATCATTAAATCTTTGCTATTGACCTACTGCACTATGATCTGTCATCTGAGTGAGTTGCCATCAAGGATAACACCTGTATCATAATGCCAACAATCTCCCCCTTTGGACTTGATGGAAACAACAACACAAAGTCACTCTGCCCCTTTGACATCAAGGGCAAAGGGTCATGCTCCCCCTGAGTGCATGCTGATATCTCTGATTGAGCTCCCCCTTTGTACATGCTAAGATGTACCAATCCGTCCGTGCTCCCCCTAAGCACATGCAGAGCCTGCAAAAATATTTTTCAAAAAAATAACATGACTCTACAACTCAACTAAGTGAATATGACCTTCCTATCACCAATGACTCATACATACATCAATCTCCCAACAAGTGGTGATACACCATTTTGACTCATCCACCCAACCAAGTGGGGATATACTAAATGTTTATACATGACTAAAATAGAAATTATTACATCATCCTTCCCATGCATAGTGGGGGTACATATTAGGTCTTTGCATGACCTTTACTTCAATTGATATACATGAATTTTATAACAAGGACCAGTAATCTAAACAAGACCATGATAGTCATCAACAACTATCATACACCATATATGATCTGCACCATAAGCATCTGTAACCTGCAATACCATTCTTTTGAGCAACCAAAAATAAGTAGCAAGATGTATCATTTAGCCACATAAGCATCATCACCAAAGACTTCTAACCATAATTCCAACAATGCATTATTCGAAGCATATGCTCCCCCTAAATCTATGTCATACCATTATCAACCAGAGCAGATAAGTGACTGAACCATATCAGACTCCTTTTTTGATGTCTATACCATTGCTTTTTCTTTAGAACAACATATATGTGACTGTGCAACATCTAACTCGCGTTTATACGTGACTTCTCTTCATAATAAGTGCGTATGAGAATTGGAATACTGAAGTTTTACACTTTTAGCTTCCCTTGGGTCTGTCATGTCTGCAAACTGAGCTATGCCACATCTTTCTGAAAATAATTCTATGTTCTTCAATAACTGGGATTGAGATGATGTATGCTTGTTTTGGTTTGGTGTCCGAATTTTGCTCCTGAACTCCTTTACTTTATGTCCAAACTTGTTACATGCATAACATCTTACATGTTTCATATTCCTTTTATTGCAATCAATAGCTTTGCGACCAAACATATTGCAAAAAAAACAATATCCCTTTTTTATGAGGGCATCTAGTGGTGTAATGACCAACTCTTCCACAAGAAAAACATTTGAAAGGTAGCTTACCTTTGAACCTTCCAGAACCCCGTTGAAGATGCTTTGCAAAATTTACCTCATCTTCTTCTTCTGAGATGTGTCCTGATTCATAGAGTTTTTATTTTCCTTTTGCTGATGCTTTAAATGCCGCTTCTTTCTTATTTGATGGTCCTCCTTTTCTCATCTCAAAGGCAGTTAAGATTCTGTGAAGCTGTGTCATAGTGATATTCTGCAGATCCTATTTTTCTTCTATGGTAGACACTTTGGGTTCAAATTTAGCAGACAAGGATCTCAAAACTTTCTCAACTAAGACAACTTCCTTAATTTCTTCACCCAGATTCTTCATACAATTGACAACCTCATCTATACATAGGAAGTAACTAGCTATGCTTTCACCACTATGCATCTTAAGAGTTTCATACTAAATTCTGAGAGTTTGAAGCTTAGCACGTTTTACTTGAGAGTCTCCTTCGTAGCTCAGAACGATTTTGTTCCATATTTATTTGGCTTATTTGAGCTGCATGACCTTGACAAACTCTGATTTTGACAAACTTCTCAATAAAATAGTGACAACTTTTGCATTGGTTTCATACTCCTTTCTACCTGCCGTATCTGTAGGAATTGCTCTTGGAAATGTATATCCTTTTTCCACAATTTCCCAAACCTCCGTCCCAAGCAATTGTAGATATGTTGTGGTTCTTATTTTCCAGTAAAAAAGATTGCTCCCATCGAAGATTGGAGGTCTGATGTATCCCATGTTCTCTTGATTATTCATTTTGATCAGTCTCCCTTTAAGCGATCAAGCTTCTTTTGAAGGACCTGCTCCGATACCAATTGTTGGAAATAATACTAAGAGGGGGGGGGGTGTGAATCATTATTAGAAAATCAATAAATTTTTCATTTCCATAATCAGATTCATATACGCTACTTCAATTAGGGGAACTCATGTGTGCACGCAACTGTGTTTAATGCAACTAGCGTATATCCAGCAAACTTATGACTCAATTAATTCATCATATGTTGATATTTAATTAGTGCATGAGAACTTCATTAACCATATAAATAATAACCAAGTGCAGTAAAAATAGAACAGATCATCACACACATGAACACCAAGATATAAGGTAGAAACCCAATGTGGGACAGAAACCACCTACTACTATCTTCCTTTAATATAAGAAAAACCTATTTACAATCTTGTACTGGTGCAGACTCATATCAGTACGCAGGCACCCACTTGCAGAAGGCTACAACCTTCTCTCGTTCTCCAGCTTCTACTGGAAGGGAGCTATAACCCCCTGGCTCTTGTACTAGTCGATATACTTACTAGTACGTAGGCACCGACCTACAGAAGGCTACGACCTTCTCTCTTCCTCCAAGGACCATGTTTCATAAATTTTCAGACTGGATACACCTGGAACACAACACCACAATCTAAAAGGCCACATTTCATCCAATTTTCATACTGGACCCATCAACAACATTGAAGCTCAAAATCAATCGCCACTGCAACACAACTATTGAATTACCCACAACTGAATCACTGAAGACTAGTCATCAAAACACAATTATCAGAACACAGAGCAGAACCTAGAACTCTGCAACAACCACTAGAACCATCTGCAAATTTAGATATCATATTTCATAATGTATACGCTACTCTGATGAACTGAACCAACATGTATATGTGCTTTTACCAAAACAAACCCGTGTATAGATTTTCAAATATTAACTCATAACTTTGTAGTTATTCCAGACATCAATCATACCTAGATCATAACATTTATAGAACAAACGTGCATTAGTAGTTCAGATCTAGTCTATCAATGATTAGACCACATAATGATAATACATTCAAACTCATCATTGATCATCATCCACATAGGTGAATCCTTAGTTCAGATCAAGCAAAGCATCACAAACCCATAACCAGCATACTGGATCTCTCACTACATCATATATTGAATCCTTGCACCCATTGGCCTAATGATCTTCTCCTCCTTATATAGTTTTAGGCCTTTCTCAATACAATGGACCAAAACCACTTAGGACCAATACCTTGGACCCAATACCTGGGGTCAATACCTTGGACCAAATACCATGAACCAATAACATGGATCAAAATACCATGGACCAAATGCCTTGGACCAAAACTTAGTTTTGCAAGATATACACGCTTTTCATTCCATGAAAGTGCGTGTCTACATTATATGCTCCTTTTGGTCTATTAACCCATGTGTATACGCTTCTCTATCAAGGTGAACCTGCGTATACCTCTCTCTGATCATTAAATCTTTGCCATTGACCTACTGCACTATGATCTATCATCTGAGTGAGTTGCCATTAAGGACAACACCTGTATCATCATGCCAAAAATTTCTTCACTTTCTATTATTTTCCTTTATTTTCATAAATAAATGTGCCAAAATTCCTTTTTTCCTTTTAATGCCTTTTCCTTAGCCTTTGCCAATTTTCCTTAGCCAAAACACACATCCAATGATGCCCATTAGGATATATTTGCCTATCATTTAGCTTGGAATAAGTGTCCCTTAATTGTGGTCTTATTTTGCCTTTAGTAACTTTTATTACATGAGATTTTCACCAGGGATGTCACAGAACCCTCCCCCTTGGGAACATCATCCTTAGTGTTAAACCACATGAAAACCTCAACAAGGCCACTGAAAAGCAAACATACTACCTATGGAGCTTTATAACTTAGCTCATTGTAGTATTTACAATGAAGAACCTGCTCAAAAGTAAAACATCATGACAACATGACAAGATCATAACCATATCGCTTATTGGAGCTTTATAACAAAGCTCATGGAAGTATTTACATCCATATACATATACATATACAAATATGAAAAAATCAACAAAACATATGTCAAACATCAACCAACATCAAACCAAAACTTCTTTGCCTCAACCGACAAACAATGAAGGATGTAGGGCCTGCATCCGATCCGCCATCTCCCATGTAGCTTCTTCAAGCCCAAAGTGCTTCCACTGCACTTTAACTTTCTTTATTGCTTTGTTCCTGAGCATGAGATGTTTCTGTTGCAATATGCGCTGAGGCTGTGGCTAGAACTCTCCTTCTTTCTCCACCTACAATACAGAACAATCAATAGCATGATCAACATCCTTTATATACTTCTTAAGCAATAAAATATGGAACACATCATGGACTTTCATTGTTGGAGGCAGTGAAAGTCGATATGCCACTAGCCCAATCCTCTAAAGGATCTCAGAAGGCTCGCAATATCGTGCTGCCAACTTGGCACATGAACCAATTCTCAAAGAGATTTTCTTGGGCTTGATGCACAAATACACATTATCCCCAACCTGAAACTCTTTAAAAACCCTGTGTTGATCTAAGAAACTCTTCTGTCTATCATGTGTTGCCTTTAGGCTCTTCTTTCTAACCTTCATTTCCTATTCCATGTCCGATCCAATAAGTACCATGTTCAGTAGATCACTCCAACTGATGGGAGTGTTACAACTTTGCTTATAAAATGCCTTGAAAGGACTCATCCTCAATGATTCCTGATAACCATTTTGGTATGCAGACTCCACCAATGGTAGATACTCTTCCCATTTCCTTTATTGGTGAATCATGTACATCCTCAGCGTATCTTCCAAGATCTTGTTGACCCTCTCTGTCTGACCATTCGTATGCAGATGATAAGCTGTGTTGAAGGCCAACTCTGTACCCAAGCCTGCAAATATCTCCTTCCAAAACTTGGAAGTGAACTATGCATCCCTGTCCAGCATAATCTTCTTTGGAACACCATGTAGCCTCACTATTTCTCTGATGAACACTTGTGCTACCTCACTAGTTGAATATTTAGTTACCGAAATGAAGTGATCTACCTTGCTCAACTTGTTGACCATGACCATAATAGAATCATGTTGTTTCAGTTTCCTTGGAAGACCCATGATGAAATCTATGGAAATGACTTCCCATTTTCATTCCAGAATCACTATAGGCTATAGTAAACCACCTGGATGCTTGCATTATGCCTTTATCTACTGAAAATATAAGCATCTAGCCACAAACTCAACCAATTATTTCTTCAGATTTAGCCAATAATAGAACTTCTTTACCATCATCAATGTCTTCTAATATCCTAGATGAATCAAATATAGTTTCACATGAAACTCCCTCAAGATAAGTTTCTTGAGCTCACTGCAATTTGACACATATATCCTATCTCGAAACTTCAGCAAGCCATCTGTCATGAGACGATAGTCTGCATCCTGATCACCTATACCTGTACCTGCACCTGTACCTGTACTTTGCTGTAACCTGTGCATGTTCTCCATGTATTTTTCATCCCACTGACCCGCCTGCAAGATCCTATCTTGTAACTCTGTCCCATAAAAGCTTATAGCTGTAATATTATTTACATGTACCCTCCTACTAAGAGCATCTGCATCCTAGTTCTCCTTCCCTTTGATGTATTTGATCTCAAAGTCAAACTCACTAAGGGTGGCCAACCATCTAGCTTGCCTAGCATTTAGATTCAGCTGGTCAAACAAATACCTCATCCCACTGTGATTGCTCATCAATTTGAACCTCATGCCCATAAGATAATTTCTCCACATCTTCAATGCATGTATAATCACTGATAGCTCAAGATCATGCGTCGGATAGCTCTGCTCGTACTCATTCAGTTTCTGTGACTCATAGCACACTACCTGTCATTCATGCATGAGAACTCCACCAGGTCCCATTTTGCAAGCATTTGTACATGTTAGCACTCCGTAATTTCTTAAGGTTGTGAAAGAAACCCAAAGGTAACCACAAAACCACTTTTAAGTTTAGAATCTAGCCCTTCTAAACTCAGAGAGGGATCTCTCTGTCAGATTTCGATTTGTTTATAGTGGGATTTTAGGCTAGATGTAAGGTTCAGACTTCGGTTTTTTGGATTGTTTGGTTGGAACTGTAATAGGAAGCCATTGGGCAATGGAGTCAAGGAGCTTTAAGTGAATCAATTGCAAAGTTAAAAAACAAGTGTGACAGGGCAAGGTAGGCAGATAAGGAAAACATATGTGATGACAGAGAAAAAACATATTAACATGAGAGAAAAACTTCACCAATGAGTCTAACACATGAATCCTAGAACATTGCCTATATTAATGAGAAATGATCACTTTAGCTCAGTGAACCACTTTAAATCAAATGGTAGTCCTTTTGTGCTACATGTGCCAACCTCTATTTATTTCAATTCTAAAGTATTTATACAAATTCTAAAGAAAAATATCTTGATTGAAAAAATCAAGATTTATTACAAAAATCTCAAAACTATATTACATAAATAGAACAAAAATATAGGACATTTAAACTATTGAATCTGTTGGCACTATCTTCAAGGGTTGTTGTTGATGATTGGGCCTGGAAAAGTGTTGCTCTATTACTAAAGATAAAACTACATTTTACTCCAAGAGTTGACAGATGTTGTCCCATCTGTCTTCATCTGGAATGGTGGAAGTTGTCTTCACAAAACTTCACAAAACTTGTGAGTTGTCCTAATTATTTTGGCCTTAAAATATGGGGTTTGTAAAGTGGTCCTTGAAGATCTGTTAATTTATTGAATTGACTAATGATTTTATGTCAGTTTTTGACAATGCTTCACTAATGTCATAAAATATTTTGGAAGGAAATATTTTATAAATGTTTTTCAAATATTTTGTAAATCAATTTCATATTACTCTATTTTCATGAATTTACTAAATGAAATTATGAAAATATATCCTCGAATAATTGCATCCCATAAATCCTTCCACTATTTACTATGTGTTGTTTTTCCTTCTCATGGATTTCCAAAACCATGTGTTGTTTATCCATGTGTTTTTTCTTTTACTTTTCCTTTTACCCCTATAAAATATTTGGTTAAATATTTATCCAAATCTTATTTTTCCCATATTTTTTCCTTCATAATTCCTTTTCCTCATTTTTGTAAAACTTTTGTTGGTTTTTCTCCCATGGTTTTGATTTTAAAAATAATTAAAATTATTTTCAATATCAAAATAATTAAAATATTCCTTTGTGCCAAGATACAAGAAAATAAATGATACCTGCACCTATGAATTCATTTCACTTGCACCTATAAATTCGTCTGCACGTGTAAAATTATTTTACACCTTAGCCTGTAATTTCATTTCACCCATTAGACTTGTTTAACTTAACCTCCCATTTGTGAACTTTAAAATATCTTTTCACCTCAAATCTCTTTTACTCAGCCTCCCATCCGTATAAAATTTATTTCATAATCATATGAAATTCCATTCCCACCACATTTTATAAAATTCAAAACAATACACTTAATGGATTTCGGAGGGGGTAGGTAGTAAGAGGTTTTAGAAGGGGGTCTAAACTAAAGGATAAATGGACAACTGTAAAACTGAGTAAAGTAAAAAACATCTTTTCAAACTCCCCCTTGGTTAAATGTCGAAAAGGCAAGGGGGATCCGAATTCGATACTAACCATCGATATATTTATTCACAGAGGCTTTTAGCATTAGGGAAAATTAATGCATTAAATGTGTGGTGGGGTTACAAAAATTTGTTTGACTTTTGGATTTCACTGGTGACTTCACCATATGACAAATAAATGTGGTTTACATAGTTTAGATATTTGGTTTTGTTATTTTAACCTAAGTTTTAATATTTTAAATAAATAATTATATATATATATATATATATATATATATATATATATATATATATATATATATATATATATATATATATATTATAAAATTGAATTTTAATTAAAATAAAAATATTTTAAAAATAACTTGGAGATATTTACAAAAACCTCATAAACTTCATGGTTTAGCAATGGAAAATGTGGATTCTAATAACTGACTCATAACATCTCAATGATGGCCCCCTAGGGACCTCTGTACAAAGACAATTTAGACTATAAGACTTGGCATATTTGTAGGCTAAATTGTATAAGAGATTCCCAAAATAAATAACCAGATGATCATCAATTGACCACTATAATTTATAAGACCCTAACAGTACACACAACAAACTCCTAGTCCGAATCTGTAATCTTTAGCACTGGTGCATGTGTCAACAACTACTTAAGTTGCTCAAAACTATCTTCACATTCCGCCGTCCATTCAAATTTCTTACCTTCCCGTTGCAATGATGTGATAGGATATGCAATGCATGAGAAGTTCCTGATGAACCATTTGTAGTAACCTGCTAATCCAATAAATGATCTCACCTCATTTACATTCTTAGGAGCTGCCCATTCAATGATGGCCCTTGTTTTTTCCGGATCTACTATTATGCCTTCCTTGGAGACAACATGTCCCAAGTAATGTACCTTAGTCTGAAAGAAGATGCACTTGCTAAGTTTAGCATACAACTAATTCTCTCTTAGCAATGTCAACATTGTTGCTAAATGCTCAACATGTTTTTCCTCATTCTTAGAATATACCAGTATGTCATCAACGAATACAATAACAAACTTATAAAAATAATGACACAACACACTATTCATAAAACACATGAGTGTAGCTAGAGGATTAGCTAAGACAAATGGAACAACAACAAACTTGTAATGCTCATACCTAGTCCTGAACAGAAGCTTGAAGATATCCTCTTCCTTGATGTGTACCTGATCATATCCCGATCTCAAGTCGATCTTAGAGAACACTGCTACTCCCTTTAGCTAATCAAACAAATCATTAATCCTCGGAAAAGAGTATCTTTTCTTAATCGTTACTTTGTTTAGCTACATGTAATCTATGCATAATCTAAGAGTACCATATTTCTTCTTTACAAGAAACACTGGTGTGCCCCAAGGTGATACACTAGGTCTGATGTATCCTTTGTCCAACATTTCCTTTAGCTACAAATTCAACTCTACAAACTCAGGTGCGCTTATCCTATAAGGTGCTTTTGATGTTGGAGCTACCCTTGGCACTAACTCAATAGAAAAGTCTACCTCCCTATGGGGTGGAAACTTTGAAATGTCCTCAGGAAATACATCCCGAAATTGTTGCAATATTAGGTACCTTCTCAACACATCAACATCCTCAACCTCCTTACCCTTGTCACTAGAAATGTGCATTGCAAACATCACAAAACCTTTTATACACTACGCTTAACTTGCATAGCGGTAACCATCCTTACTGATGTAGGCTTTTTCTTTACCTGCAAGGTCCTCTTTTCCCCACTATCATCCACACACTCAATGGCCTTGTCAAAGCAATCCACTTTCATTATGTGATGGTATACCCAATCCATACCCAAAAGCATACTATAGAATCCCAATGGCAATACATTCAAATGTGATGTTGTAGGCATACCATTTAACTCAAATCCACAAGCTCTTACCCAACGATGGACTCGCTTCTTTTTACCTGTAACCAACTGTACCAACCAATATTCTGCATGCACCTCTTTTCTCAAACAACACTTATCCACCAGGTTAGGATTAATATCGCTATAGTTAGATCCAGGATCAATCAAAATAGAAAAAACTTGGTCACAAATCTTACTGTTCATCTCAATGATTGATGCCTGATGATTTGTCTGCCTGTTGTCCACAGCTACATAAATCCGAGGAATGTTATGAGCAACATCACCTATTGTATGCGCCTCCTGAGCACTATAGATCTAGGGTCTACCACCACTTTGATATTGTGGAAAATCTTTCCTACGATGATCCTTACCACATATCCATGATTGTAATGGTTCCTTACCACCACCACTATCATGCTGCTGTCCATGTCCCTAATCAGCGACATGGAATCTCTTGTAAGGAACTGCATTATCTTTCTCACTTTCATCTTGAGGTCTTCCTCTTTTTGGTGGTCATTTTCCTTTAGATTTTTTGTTTCTTTTAAAGTCATGTTTAGGCTCAATTTTGCGCTTTGACTATTCATAACAATGCTTCAACTTTTGGATGGCCTCCTCCAATGATGTATGCTCATCAAACTCAATCCAGTCTCTATATGCAATGGAAATCCACATATGAATATCTGAACCTTGGCCTTCTCCTCTCTGAGGTAAGGCACATATCTCAACAACTCCAAAAATCTTCTATTAATCTCCTCATCTGTCATAGAACCCATCATCAACTCATAAAACTCCTTAGCTCTTTCATCATAATATCTCTCAGACAGGTACTTCTTCTTGAAGAGCCTTTCAAACGCATGCCAAGTCAACTCATCCTCACGTATGTCCTTGACATTATTCACGTCTTCCCACCAAATATTCGCTTTACCTTTGAGACTTAAAAGTGTTATCCTTGATTTCATGTTTTCTGAGTAATCATGCAATCTAATCTGCATGCCAAGAAACCACGCCTCCGCATCCTGCGATTTATTAATCTCTCCATTAAAGGTAGGTGGCATTGCCTTCTTCAACTCATCTGGAAAATATCCCTTATCATTTCTCTTGCACGGATGATAATGATGATGATCATAATGTCTATGAGAACCAAAACTAGAGTAATACTTGTGTCGAGTGCCTCTCCTATTCGGAGTATCCAACAACCTTCCATCTTTGATAGTGTCAGATCTATTTGACCTGTGTCTACCATGAGACCTTTTTCCATATGCCCCATTTTTTTTTCCTCATGTCCATGGTTGGTCCGAAGAGGTCCCTACCACTAGAAATCTAACAAACTCTGAAGTAATATAGCATTCACCTCTACTTGTTTCTATTGTGCCTGCATGATTTTGTAATTGTTTGCTTTGCAATTCCTTATTTCTTCCTTCAAGCTTCTCAAGGTGTCTTCTAAGTTAGAAGAGTGGCCCACACCACACTACCCATCTAATTCATAGGGAGATTCTATGTAGTTTACCACCTTGCTCACCATCTAACCTCTTTCTTGCAAGGCATATTATGCTAGCTAAACCAAATCAACATAAATCAATGTACCTTAGCATACTCAGGGAGGATACCTTGTCTGCAAGATCATAAAATCAATGTGATGCATGTACAACATAACCATAATAACATATAAGCATATATCAATAAGTGCATCAACGCATAACCATCATACTATCTAGGTCTAGTCATCTATGTGTAAGGCCATATCAACAATGCATGCTATGACCTCATGCATGAAAAAAATCCATACTCGAGTATACACATTGCCTCATGGAACTATCCACCTACATAAGCAATGCCCAATCAACTACACATACGCATAACCGCATGTAATCAAGTATAAGAAATCAATTCTTGTAATCAACCTACAACACTGATGCATGTAATCAAATAACCAAGAATGCACCCAACATACAAGAATGTAATCAAGCTACATATAATTGTATAAGGAGTCATATACTCATGAAAATGCATTCCATAAAATAGACATCAAGTTACTCATGATAACCTTCCTTCTACCATGATCAATATGATGCAGTGCAATAAGCACATGGAACATCATTGTAAGAGCCACACATGCAACTGACATGCATGCATGACCAACACATCCACCCATACATGTAGCACCATATATTACCCAAAGAGAGCACAAACATTCTCTGATACCAATCTGTAACACCCCCTCCCAAGTCTACCCAAAGTAACCATGCCAACTAGGGTAAACATGAGGAGAGATGCTACTACAATCATATCCAACCTCCTATGTCACCTGAAGTAAGTGGAATTGATGGAACATCACATATAGTCATCCAACATCATCAAAAGGCCACTTAGGAGACAAGTCAACCACTCAGACAACCTTTCCCTTGACCCCACTTCTATTCTGCAGCTCTTAGGCCTTAGTCGTTGTCATGCTATGGGCAAGGGAGCGACCAACAACCTAAAGTCTCTCTCATGGGCCTACCTGCCAGTGACTGTGGTCCAGAATTCCCAGTTTTGTGCCAGCGAGCCTGAGATTTGAGCCACTTTTCTAGCCCAGAATCCTATCCTCTGCCCAGAACTTGTTGTAACTTTTAGGAATCATTAAAAACATGATAGCCATGTTGATCAATCAAAAATCACCCTCAGGACTAGGCCTAAACATCCCCAACCAGGACTGAATTTTTGTCAAAAACTTGGCATCAATGTAACCTAAAGGTCTAGGATACAAGATAGAGCATAAATGATTGAAACAACTTATGAAACATAACCAGAAGGATCACCTCCTTCTCCATTGAACTAATACATCATCAATTAGGTATTTCATCCATCCATTTAATAGTTACAAGTAAATATATGAAATAACCATGACATGAACCAGTCATTCAACCATGCTTATATCCAACATAAAACGATATAAATATCAGAGATATGATATCCATTAAATCCACATATAAATCAATGCACAAGTAAGATAACTTAGCTTTCATTAATCATAAGAAAATCCAACCAGGTTTGGGACTTCCACGTACCACCTGACCATATACATGGCTGAACCAAATCTCTCTTTTAGCTAGTCACCCCTATTCCATATTCCAAGCATGAATGTGGGATCTAATAGAATAACCAATCCAAGAACAACCAATGGAATCCATAGGTTAAACCACCTCGACCCTCACCAAACCATGATGAAACCAAAACCGGTGTTCCGATCACAACCGAAGAGAACTTGGAATGTTATCCGGAATCCATCACTATCCTTGAGGAATTTTTCATCTACTTGTCTCTCAGGATTTAGCGCAATCCAAACCTGGATCACTAGGCCCTAAACCAAGACTGCTCCCTCAAGCTTTATTGTGTAACCAGCCAAAAATGGTCAAGGGATTCCTAGGCCTTTTGGAATGATCCTTGAGACCACCTCCACCCCGGATTCTGAAATCCATCCGGAAATTCCAATGTTCCAAAGCCGAAATAAATATCCTAACATACCATGGCATCTAGAAAAAGGCTAGGCTATGCTAGAAACCACTGTCATAACCCAAAAAAACCATGTCATCGACATCAAGAGAACAATACACCAACATTCAAATCCATGCACGTCCAAACCAGCTAGGAAATCACACATGCAAAAGGTTACCTGGAAGTATTCCTACTGAAGTTGCTTGATCCTGCTTTCCTTTCCTTGTTCCTTTCTTGCTTTTCCTTTCCTTTGCTCCAAACTAGAGTGATCTAAGAAAACTCTAAGTGACCAAGAGAGTGAGATAGAGAGAAGGACTAATGAGAGAGCTCCAAACTTGAACTTGACAAAACCATGAATTGATCCTCATAAGCCTTTTTATGCATGATGCCTCTAACTTCTTCATTTTCCATTATTTTCCTTCAATTTCCTTCTCACATGAAACCTGTGACCTTTTACCTTCCTTTTCTCCTAATTTCCTTTATTTTCATAAATAAATGTGCCAAAAATTCCATTTTGCCTTTTAATGCCTTTTCCTTAGCCTTTTCCAATTTTCCTTAGCCAAAACACACATCCAGTGATGCCCACTAGGATATATTTGATAACTAACACAAGAAGTCGGGTCACAATTGAAGTAAGATCCAAGGGTCAATATTTTTTCAATTGTCTAACGCTCTATCTCATGCTCAAGACCAATTCAGAGTGGCAGCCAGCAGAGTTCTTCTCAAAGAGGAACGCCTTATGACGTAATAATAATGTAATGAAAAAAGTTAAATTATAATATTCTTTCCTTTCAAAATTTAAAACAAAAAACTAGATATATATAGATATTATAAATGTTTATATAGCTATGCTGTAGCGGCTATAACCACCCTCCATAATTTTGTCTTAGCTTGTTTTGGAGCCTCCCTACCAGCCTTACACAACACTTTGTCTTGCTTCATCAAGTACTCAAGCTTTAATGTTTTCCTCGCATAAAGGCAGCCTGTCAATCACAGTTGATCCATTCCTCTCACAGGCTTCTCACCTGGACTTGTTCCAGGTGCAGGCTAAGCAACTTCCCCTTGAAAATTATGCATTTCTGGAGGGAAACCATCTTTCCCTCCACAAATTACGCAATCCTCTCTGACATCCTACTAGGCTCTAGGATTACGCAATCCTGTCAGCCAACCCTCCCAGTAGGACTTTGGCAAATTTTCCCAGCAGTAGGTTGTTTAGCCGAGGATTTGCATAAATCTAGGCAACAGTTAGTTGCTTTGCCCAGAAATTGCGCAAATATCTTAGGCAGCCAACCCAACTCCCAGCCAGAAATGCACTTTTTTCTCGAGCAATCAAGCAGTCTCTTGCATGTGCAATTGAGTTGACCGGTTCCCTCTGGGACTGAGCAAAACAGACTTACATGCATGGGTTGCTTCTCCCAAGGCATCATGCAAAGGCATCCCTTGTTTCAGGGATCTATGTTTAGCAGTTGGAGGTTGCATGCAAGGAGCAATTCCAAAACCTCTCACTAAGTGTTGCCTCCCCTAGATTCATTACATGCGCGTCATGACCTCGATGTTATCAAAACTCATAAATTGGACTATAGAGCTCATTCCTCACATAAACCTTACAGCTCTGACATCCGACATCACATCTAGGAGTAGTCAGCACATTCAGCTTAGTTGTTTTGGGGTAAACCCACTTCCCATGCCTTATGCTGCATTTCTGTCTTTTTTTGTGTTTTCACTTGTGGGAGTACTGTTTGCTTGATTTATTTGAACGCTTGCTCTCGTTAACATATATCCTAGCTTGTCCTATCTTTGTTTTAGTTTTCATTACTTTCTCACTATTTTCACATGCATGAAACTATTTTGCATGAACGTTCGCCAAACCGACGAACTGCCTCACCCACATGCATGTTGATATGTTTGCTGAATCTTTCATTCATGTTCTTCATGCACTATCAATCACTTCTGCTATCATTTAGTGTCACCATGAATCTACTATCTTAGTTTCTTTCAGTTGCTCGTTGGTGAGTCGAGCCAACCTTGGCCTAGACTCTGGCTTCACCAAGGCTGCATTATGCAACTTGGGGAAGGAAGGCTCACCTTCCTCTCTAGATTTGTGCATTCCTACCCAACACTAGCCCCCAGGTGTTGGGTTGTGTTATATTCTTTCCATGACTAACCTACGTAGTGAACTGGGGGGTTAGAGGGGGGGCGGAGCCAACCCTTCGTTGCGCCGATTGCACAGTAGGGGGGTCACAGGGGGGATTGACGGGGGTGGGTAGCCCCCCTCTACGGGGTCCAGGGGAGCGGCCCGGGAAAATTTTTCTTGGACCTTATATTAGGTTGGGCGAACCTACCTATGGTTCTCGGTCCATGGTATTGGATGCTTCGGCATGTATAAATATGTATTGTAACATTGAAAGGAATATAATGAAAAATCAAGCTGGTAGTCCCCGTTTTGGGATCCAGGGGAAAATCTCTATGTATATGTGTTTTATGTGTTATGCTCTCACATTGTTTATTTTCTATGTTTTAGAATTCGTATGTAGGTAATTTCTGTACGGGGTTAAAACCTACATTTGGTATCAAATATGTTTTAGCTTCAAGGGGACGCCTTTGTTGCTAATGGGTTTCACTCGGGCCTGTGGTAGGCCTTGTTCAGTGGGAGATCTGCGAGATTGATTCTGGTGGTGAAAGAAGATGGTGAGTAGTGGAAAGATAGAGATCGAGAAATTTAATGGTCAGAGTTTTGAGTTGTGGAAACTCAAGATGGAGGATCTGTTCGTGGATAAATATCAGTCGATCATGGTAGATCAGGGTACTAAACCAACGGGAGTGTCCAATGAAGAATGGAAGAAGTTGGATCAGAAGGCAAAGAGCACAATACGATTGTGTGTCTCAGATTCAGTATTGTTGAATGTATAAGGGGAAGCTACAGTGAAGGCTTTGTGGGACAAGTTAGGGACTTTGTACCAATCTAAGTCTTTGGTGAATAAACTGTTCTTGTGGAAAAAGATGTATAACCTGAGGATGAAAGATGGAGACTCGGCGACAGAGCATCTGAATGCATTTAATACTATGGTAAGTCAGTTAGCATCTGTTGATATTAAAATTTCAGATGAAGATAAGTGCATCAGTTTGTTGTGTTCTCTACCAAATTCGTGGAATAGTCTGGTTATTGCAATAGGTAGCAATGCAACTACCTTGCGGTTTGATGAAATAGTTGCATCCTTGCTGATGGAGGAGATGAGATGGAAAAATATGGAGAGCCAGAATGGTGATGCCTTGTCTGTACGAGGATGCTCCCAGAATAGAAACAAAAATAAGTCATCGAGTGGGAGATCGAAATCTCTAGGAAAACCTGTAAAGGTGGTGTACTGGAAATGTGGAAAGGAAGGGCACTTCAAAAGGGACTGTAAATCTAAAGCTCCTGATAAAGGAAAGGGATTTGATGATGCTCCTTTTGTAGAGGCAAAAACCACCTCGGATGAAGGTGGGGATGTGTACTTGGCTTCTTCAAGTACACATGTAGATCACGAGGCATGGTTGATTGACTCAAGTGCATCCTTTCACTTCACTCCCCATAGAGAGTGGTTATGTGAGTATGAGAAATACGATGGTGGTGATGTCTTCTTAGGGAATGATAGGAAGGCTAGAATTGTTGGTCGCAGAAAAGTAAAGTTGAAGTTGCAAGGTGGAAGGGTTAGAACACTTCCGGGTGTTCTACATATTCCTGCATTGGCCAGAAATCTGATTTCTATAAGCAAGTTGGATGATGTAGGTGTAAAAATAGTGTTTGAGAAGGATACCTGCAAGATGGTTCGGGGAGCACTGGTATTGATGAGGGGAGTTCGGACTAGAACTCTGTACAAGCTGCAAGGTAGCACTATTGTTGATGTGTGCAACAGTTCTGTGGTTCCTGAAAGTGGAGCAGAAAATATAGTGGTCTCTAGAGAGAAGACCATGTTGTGGCATCAAAGGCTTGGACATATTCGAGAGAAGGGCCTTCGAATACTTCATGATAAAGGTATGGTAGAAGGTATGAGTAATAGCTCTCTGGACTTTGATTTCTGTGAAAATTGTGTATATGGGAAGCAGAATCAGGTGAGTTTCCCCTCTGGTTATAAGAGAGCGAAACATATATTAGAGCTTGTGCATAGTGATGTGTTTGGACCTGTGAAGGTTCCATGACTGGGTAATTCTGTGTACTATGTATCATTTATAGATGACTTCTCAAGGAATACATGGATATATTTCCTTAAGAAGAAATCTGAAGTCTTTGATAGGTTTAAAGAATTTAAGGCTCTGGTGGAAACCAGACAGAGAAGAAGATAAAGGTTCTGAGGACAGATAACGGTGGAAAGTTTTGCAGTAAGGAATTTGAAGAATTCTGTAAGAAGTGCAGTATAGCATGACAGAAGACTACATATACACCTCAGCAAAATGGAGTTGCAGAAAGAATGAACAAAATGTTGATGGAAAGGGCAAGAAGCATGCTCAGTGGTGCCGGGTTAGGATGAGAATTCTAGGCAGAGGCGGTGGAGACAGCATGTTACTGGGTCAACAGATCACCTTTATTAGCGTTGGAGGATAAGGCTCCACAAGAGGTATGGACTGGTAAGAAACCCTCTCTTTCACATCTAAGGGTATTTGGATGTGATGCATATGTACATGTTCCAAAGGAGAAACAAACCAAGTTGGATAGTAAATCTGAAAAGTGCATCTTTATTGGGTATAAGGATGGTTTAAAGGGTTATAAGCTTTGGAACCCAGCAACAAGGAAGGTTGTGTACAACTGAGATGTGGTGTTCAGAGAGATGAAAGATGTTATTAAACATGAAGTCCAATGAAAGGAACCTGAGAAGATAGAGTTTGAGCTAAAGGAGGAAGAATCAAACTCCACAGTAGAGGAGGAATCAGAAGATGAAGAGCCACAAACTCCAGGTGTAAGAAGATCAGTTCGAGAAAGAAGGCAACCAGAAAGGTATAGTCCATCTGCTTTCCATTCAAATTTTGCTTTATCTATTACTGATGATGATCCTAGAACTGTGAAGGAAGTAGTAGATTCAGAGGATGGAAAACTCTGGAAAGAGGACATGGTTGATGAAATGGCATATTTGCACAAAAATGAGGCTTGGGATCTAGTGGAGTTGCCGGCTGGAAGGAAACCCATTGGCAGCAAATGGGTGTTTAAGAAGAAGACAAATGCAAACGGAAAGGTGGAGAAATATAAAGCTCGGTTGATAGAAAAAGGTTATTCCCAGGTGTCGGGAATTGATTTTGCTGATGTTTTTTCTCCTGTTGCCAAGGTAACTTCTATTAGGTTACTTTTATCTGTTGATGTTGCTTTTTATTTTGAGGTAGAACAGATGGATGTGAAGATAGCATTTCTTCACGGGGATCTGGAAGAGGAGATCTACATGTGAAGGCTTTGTGGTGAAGGGTAAGAAAGAACTAGTATGCAAGTTAAAGAAGTCTCTGTATGGGTTAAAATAGTCACCAAGGATGTGGTATCAAAAAATTGATACATTTATACGGGGACTTGGCTTCACTAGAAGCAAAGTAGATCATTGTGTGTGTTTTAAATTAATTGGTGACCGTGTTATTTATCTAGTCTTGTATGTGTATGATATGTTGCTGGTTGGAAATGACAATGAAATTATCCAGGATTTGAAGACCCAATTGTCCTCCAAATTTGACATGAAAGATCTTGGTGCTGCAAACTATATTTTGGGCATGGAAATTAAAAGAGATCAGGCAAAGAGGAAGCTCTAGTTATGGTAGAGGAAGTATGTCGAGACAATACTACAGAAGTTTAATATGCAGGATAGTAAATCTATGAAGGTTCCTATTCCTGTAGGTGTAAAGTTATCTATTGAATAGTGTCCCAAGACACAAGAAGAGGAAGAGGATATGTCCCATGTTCCATATGCAAGTCTAGTCGGTAGCTTGATGTATGTAATGGTCTGTACTAGACCAAACATTGCACATGCAGTGGGAGTATTGAGCAGGTTTATGTCAAAACTAGGGAAGGAGCACTGGACAGCAGTGAAGCAGGTTTTCAGGTATTTGAGTGGCACTAGTGATTATGGTTTGTGCTACCAAGGAAGATTAGGATTGGACAAAGTGTTGGATATTCATTGCTTTGTTGATGCAGACTGAGCTGGAGATCTGGATTAGAGAAGATCTACAAGTGGGTATGTGTTTAACCTATTTGGAGGTGCAGTCAGTTGGATGAGTAAGAAACAATCTATAGTGGCACTATCAACTACAGAGGCAGAATACATGGCAGCCACTCATGAAAGCAAGGAAGCAGTTTGGTTTTAGAGATTGTGTTCAAGTATGGGGTTAATACATGGAGCTATAAGGATAGACTGTGATAGCCAAAGTGCAATTTTCTTGGCAAAGAACCCTGCTTATCATTGAAAGACAAAGCACATTGATGTTCAGTATCACTTTGTGAGGGATATGATAGAAGACAAAAAGGTGTTGTTAGTAAAGGTGGACACTTTGAAGAATACTACATATGCATTGACAAAATCTATGAGCTCTGAGAAGTTCTCCTGGTGTAGAGAAATAATGGGCATTTTAGGGCTAGAAAAATGACTAAACTCTCCTGTGGCCCCCTGTGGAAAGAAAACAATAAGTGGGAGAATGTTGGGTTGTGTTATATTCTTTCCATGACTAACCTACGTAGTGAACTGGGGGATTAGAGGGGGGGTGAAGCTCCCCCTTTGTTGCGCCGATTGCGCAGCGGGGGGGTCACAGGGGGGGCTGCAGCCCCTCCTGTCTAGGGGGTTTGGGGGGGAGGGGTAGCCCCCCTCTATGGGGTCTGTGGCAGCACCTAGGGAAAATGTTTTTTGGACCCTATATTAGGTTGGGTGAACCTACCTATGGTTTTCAGTCCATGGTATTGGATGCCTCGGCATGTATAAATATGTATTGTAACATTGAAAGGAATATAATGAAAAATGATGTTGGTAGTCCCGGTTTTGGGATCCAGGGGAAAATCTCTATGTATATGTGTTTTATGTGTTATGCTCTCACATTTTTATTTTTTGTGTTTTAGAATTCATATGCAGGTAATTTCTGTATGGGGTTAAAACCTACACTAGGACTGTTTTGTGTATTTCTGGAGGACAGTGGCTGTTTGGCCCAAGAAATTGTACAAATATGTCCCTGGGCAAGTAGTCCTTCCCAGCTAGAATTGCACATTGTGCAATCCCAGTAGTTAGCAACCAGACTGGACTATGTGTTGCACAGTTCCAGCAGTTAGCTGGTCCCCTAGCAGCGCACACTATGACTTGAGCAGTCTTGGCATTTGGTCTCCCAACCTCCCAGCCGAAATTCCACAACCTACATGATCATTTACCCAAGTATGTTGCAAGTCAGTTCTCATGTTCATTTTGGTTTTCGACTGACATATTGCTTGCTATGAGTGTTTCCATGTCTCCAGGTATCACAGGTGTTCATCTTCCTCTCAGCAATACCGGTACAATGGTTTCTAGGAGAGCAGAGACGAAGACACGTTTTAGAGCATACTTGGGGATGCAGTCAATCAAGTGTCTATGAGCTTGCCTATTCATGAAGACATCAAGTTGTTCGTAGAAAAGGACATCAAGCAGCAACATCACAGCAAGAAGCATCATGAATAACAGCTGAAGGAAACATACTGAATGCATTGAACACATCGAACACAGCGAATGCAAGAGGAAGGTTGTTGTCAACACAGAGGCGGAACAAAGTTGCAAGATCAAGTAGATCCACTAATAATGAAGGAAACCTTGGAGACTCAGGCTATGAGGTGATGGCGCGACATGAAGGTCATGCAGATATAGAGAATGGGATGAAAAAGGAGTTTCCTTTGCCGAAGCAGCAACTCAAGGAAGAACATGAAGCTGCACAGATAGATGAATGAGTTGCAGTAGGATCAGGAATAAAAATGGGCGCAACATGCACTCACGGATGAAACTACGCATGTACAAGTTAAAGATCCACCCTAGCAGCTAACACATAGTAGACATGGTTAGCAATGTTGTTGATCGCATGCAAGGGATTCAACAACATGCATGTCATTGTACGCACGCATGTAACCCAACCCATTCAGCACACTCACCATGGCAAAGACAAGAAGCAAGTCCAACTGGAGATGAACATGTACTTCGCCAAGTTGATACGCATGACCACCAACACACCCTTGAAGATCAACACGGACACTATGCATCAGTGTGTTGCCAGTTCAGTCATACCCAAGAAGACCATGCACATGTTAGCAGATGATTTGGATGAAGGGGCCGAACCAATGCACCAGTTGCAATGGAGGCAAGAGTTCGCTTCCGCAAGATGTCACCATGAGGTGCATGCACACTATCATGGACGACCAAGGTTGGCATCAGCTCACCACCTTCACCATCACAAGCATGTAAAAGAGTTGGTCTCACCACAGCTGACCGAGTGTCAATGATGTCTTGCAAGGCTTGCTCAAGCCATGTTGTCTCACATGAATACATGTGCATTGTAATGCTGAGTCATGTCAAGTGTGAGTCAAGTGTCAATAGTGGATGTAACAGTCATAGAGTAGGTGAAGAGTTGTGAGGGTACTTGAATGGTCACAAAGGGGAATATCAAGGGTCACCCCACCCTTTGCTATAAATAGTCCCTGATAACTCACTGTAGAGGCTTTTGGTTAGCCAAGATTCTACTAAGAATATCTTGAAGAAGGCTTGGACAATATTGTAACATGCCTTGGCTACACCACTGCATGGAGCTAGTACATCTCTTTGGAGGAACAGGTGGATGTGGTTGTAACGTTCCACTATTAGGGGTAGCAGGTTTACATGGATGTATTGTATGATTGTGACTTACTCTTCTTTATATAATAAGAGCCAGCACATTTTCATGCATATGTTGTTATGTAGTTGAACTACTCTGGTTGCTTTAATGATATATGTTGTTTAACTTACGTACTTGTGTATGAACTGATTCACATGAAATTTTATGAATGTTGTTACTAACATGTTGCATTTGTTGTTAATGTTGTCCCCGTCCGTCTTGACTGCTCTGCCAGACATCAGACAGAGCTTTCACTTGAACCTTGCCATAAAAATCATCGCACTCATCTCAGATTGATCCATGAGTGTTGTACGTGTTATCTTACCTTGTATGATGTGACTACTGCAACTGAGTGGACTACTCCACCGAAAGCTACGCATGTCCTTTGTGTTGTGTGTTCCTAGCCAAGTTGGGACTGATCCCTTTCAACCTGGAACTCACCTTCACCTCCTTCCCCCTTCGAAGTGTTGGAGCCTCTCATACATCTTCCTTGACTCACTGCATCAGTCACACCCTTGCTGTTGATAGAGTTATTCTACTTTCCTCTGTGCAACATTGCGGTCAAGGCATTACCTTACCACCCACTACTCAGACTCCTACACCAAATGGTCTGAGGTCTAATTGGGACTTCTTACTGGGGAGATCCCCTTGACATGTTGGTGGGTCCAGCATCATCAACATTTCTGGCACTAGAAGGAGGGCCTGATGACAAGCAATGTTCTCTCATCTAGTTTTGAAGCTTTCCATATCTCTATTGGAGTCTTGCATTCTTCTTCCCCCGAGGTTTTTTTTGAATGGTGAAGATGTCTCCATCTCTGGGAAGATTTTCGATCTCTTGTCCACTCACGTGTATGATGGTGAAGGCTAAGTGGCATGGCCTGAGCACTTACATGACTTTCTTTCTATGATTCATGAGGAAGATGAGATTTCTGATGAATAGGTCAGTTTGCTGCTTGCATACACACTTTATGAATCTCCATTTCACTAGGTGATCAGTCTATCGGCTGACACCATGCACTCATTTGAGCACTTATGTGATCTTATTGAAGATACATTCTATCATTTTGATCCAGACCATCTTGACTAGAAGCTGTTACAACAACGGAGGGATCCTCATCAATCCATTATTGATTTTTGGTAGCGCTTCTATGACTTGCAGTTTCAAGCTCCAAGGAGCTAGATGAAGTTTACTTATCTTTAGAACCAGTTCGAGTATTGCCTTAAGAAAAATTCCCATCCCAAGAGGAAGATTAATATCAAGCCTCGATCAACATTCTTCATTGATGGAACTGCTCAATCGCTTGTGGGAGCAAGCACTATCTCAACTGACTATACACATCCCTCTCATTCAACAGCTCCACCACTACCTAGTGATGTTGAGGATCATGCTCACACACATGTTCATCCTTCACACTCTCCCAACATCACTCCACTCAATTTTCATGCAAATGTGGTTGTGAGCCCTTTAAGTTCTCATATGCATTCTTTTCTTCAACCTTTGTCTTCCCACTCAGGTGTTCCTCTGGATGATGTTGTCTTGTGTTCGTCCATTCTAGACTCTTCACTTGTTGTGAACGAGGAAAAACTAACTAACGAAGTTGGTGTTGCACAACCAACATGCGCTGTCATTCATGAGGAGTATGAGTTGGAGCTTGAACACTAATACTCGGCAAAGGATGACTCCCTTCCATCTGAGCCCCCTCCATTATTTCCTAACCTCTTTGGTGAACCTGCCATCCATGATTTTTCATGTGTATCTTCATCCACAAATGCACCCATTATTGATCACTCGCAAGACTCACCGGATGTTAGTCCATCATTAGAGAAGGGACAGGATAAGTTACTCATTGAAGATCCACTTGATCCTTCATTTGTCTTTTCTGGAAACACAGAGGATGAGTTCGTTCGCTTTTCATTTACCCCTCTATTTGATTCATCTGAGCATGAGGATGCCGAGGAATTCATTTATTTTTTTGACCATGGCAATCATGATCCATTTGCTTCCAATTTTGATCACAATCATGAATCTATCACAGTTGATCTTTCGAAGCCACTGGTGTATAATGATCTACCTAATGAGGAAGTTGAGACACCTAAGACTGTCGAGGCACTTTAGCCTGAGCTGATGGTTATGTCAGACCCTCACTCTCTTGGGGTTAGTCTCACTTCCGATCATGAAACTGTTCAATCACCCAAGGCTCCTCATCACTCGTTTGTAAGCATTGAAGATCTATCTCACTCAGAGATCACACTTCCTCCACTCGAACTGCATGATCCCATTTCTCATGCATTGGAGGAGTCTTACATTGCAAGCACTCGTTCATGACACAAGTTATCTTTGTTTCTTTCATTTGCTTGCATGTCATAGTTAAGAGTGTTCTTATGCTTAAAAGTTGCACGTAGTGTCACACAGGACCAGGATAAGTCCACGAACCACTCATCATGCACATGCACTCACTCATGTCCCGTGGGCACCTTGAAACACGAAGCGTGGTTGTCTTCATTGTTATATCTTTCTTTCTTGTTGGTTTGCACCACTGGGTTGCTCGTGGACCAAGCATCCACCAACATGGGTCTACCAATGCGTTGGTGGCTGCATTGGAAGTATCACTTCACATGATCAGGCTCATGCACCGTCAATCTAGGAGTAGGTGTAGTGTTCTCTTTCAGTTGTTTGCTTTCATGCTTGTTTTCTTATATACTTTGTGTGCTTGTTTGTTTGATTTCTTGTTTACTTACCTACTTTTCTTTCACTTTCGCTTTTGCTTTGGCTTTGCTTTCATGTTTATTAGTTCGTTTGTTTCGTTCGTAGGTTAGCCTTGCATGAAACCATGTATGACTCTTGAAACGAGATGGGTAAAGTACAAGAGGACTTTTACAGCTATCACTATTTGGTTATCTGTCATCCTGCCTCTGTATGATGAAATTGTTACTCTTAGCCCCGAAGGAAAATACATACTATTCAAGATGAACCTTGCTATAAACACAACGCTTGCGCGCTAACTAGTGTCACCTTCTCTAGTCGATTATTTTTGGGTTAACACTTGTCAGCTCAGTCAAGTAGTGTAAAGTGAGGGGGAAAACCTTAACAGGCACATCAAAGATATAAGAAACTACTTCTTTGCTGGAATAACCTCCTCTGCTCTCAATAAGTTGAGATCCCTCTTCCACCTCTGAAATGAATAAGTGCCATGCATAGTGAAAATGAAAAGTCAAAAAGTCAAAATGAAAAATGAATAAGGTGAAAGAAGAGAAAGGCTTCTTGTGGAGGGAGGTGATGCACGTAACTCTGCCAGGGTGCTGACCAGGATCCCTGGTAGTGGAGCCATGCTTATGTTCCTATGTGACTCCACCATGGTACCGTCCAGGCCTGCTCGTAGTGGAGCAACTCTAGAGATGAAACTAAGACTCTAACAACTATACTACTTGTGCACCTATATACCCCTCAAACCCAATCGAAACCATTGTGTTTCTTTGGCTTGGAATGTGTGTCAATCAACGAAGGGATTGGTAGATGCTACATCTTACAATCAAGTTAGTGTGAAACCCAGATGAGCTAACAAATGAACAATACTTCCGGAGGTGTTAAACTTTCTTTTCATGAACAAAGTTTATGCACAGAGCTAGAGTTCTACCAGTGTGCTACCAAGTGTTGTAGCAGCTACAACCACCCTCCAAAATTTTTCCTTAGCCTGTTTTGGAGCCTTCCTACAAACCTTACACAATGCTTTGTCTTTCTTCATCAAGTACTCAAGGTTCAGTGATTTCATCACACAAAGGTAGCCTATCGATCACAGTTGATCCATTCCCCTCATAGGTTGCTCACCTAGACTTGGTTTAGCTACAGGTTGAGCAACTTCCCCTTGAAAATTGTGCATTTCTAGAGGGAAACCAACCTTCCCTCTAGGAATTGCGCAATCCTTTCTGATAGCCTGCTGGGCTCTAGGATTGAGCAATCTTGCTAGCCAACCCTCCCAGTAGTATTTGCGCAAATTTTCCCAATAGCAGGATTTTTAGTCTAGGATTTGTACAAATCTGAGTAGCACTCAACTGCTCTACCCAAAAATTGTGTAAATCTCCTAGGCAACCAGCCCATCTCCTAGCAAGAAATGTGCATTTGTCTCGAGCAGTCGAGTTGTCTCTTACATGTGCAACTAAATTGACCGATTCCCTTTGGGACTGAGGAAAACAGACTTGCATGCACGAGTTGCTTCTCCCAAGGTAGCATGCAAAGGCATCCCTTCTTTCAGGGATCTATGTTTAGCAGTTGGAGTTTGCATGCAAGGAGCAATTCTAAAACCTCTCACTAGGTGTTTCTTACCCTAGATTCGTGGCATCCGTGTCACGACCTTGATGTTATCAAAACTTGTCAATTGGATGCTACAGAGCTTATTACTAACATCAACCTTGCATCTCTAACATCCCACATCACATCTAGGAGCAGTCGACACATTCAGCTCAACTGTTTTCGGGTAATCCCGCTTCCCATGCCTTATGCTGCATTTCTGTTGTGTTTTGTCTTTCCACTTTTGGGAGTACTGTTTGCTTGATTTCCTTGAATTCTTGTTGTCATTTACATATATCCTAGCTTTTCCTAGCTCTGTTTTAGTTTTCATTTCTATCTCACTCTGTTGCATGCATGAAACTATTTTCCACGGATGCTCACCCAATTGGTGAACTGCCTCACCCACATGCATGTTGATCTGTTTGCTGAATCTTTCATTCATGTTCTGCACACTGCCAATCACTTCTACTATCACTTGGCGTCGCCATGCATCTACTGTCTTAGTTGCTTTTAGATGCCCGTCGGCGAGTCAGGCCAACCTTGACCCAGACTCTGCCTTCACCAAGGCTGCATTGTGCAACCTGGGGAAGGAAGGCTCACCTTCCTCTCCCGATTTGTGAATTCCTACCTAGCACTAGCCTCCAGGACTATTTTGCGTATTTCTAGAGGACAATGGCTGTTTGGCCTAAGAAATTGCGCAAATCTGTCCCCGGGCCAGCAGTCCTTCCTAGCTAGAATTGCACATTGCACAATCCCAGCAGTCAGCAGCCAGAATGGACTATGCATTGCATAATTCCAGCAATCAGCCAGTCCCCCAGTAGCTCAGACTATGCCTTGAGCAGTCTTGGCATTCGGTCTCCCAACCTCCCGGCCGAAATTCCACAACCTTCATGATCATTTACCCAGGTATGTTGCAAGTCAGTTCTCATGTTCATTTTGGTTTTCGACTGACAGATTGCTTGCTATGAGTGTTTCCATGTCTCCAGGTATCATAGGTGCTCATCTGCCTCTTAGCAGTACTGGTACAATGGTTTCTAGGAGAGCAGAGATGAAGACACTTTTTAGAGCATACTTGGGGATGCAGTCAATCAAGTGTCTATGAGCTTGCCTATTCATGAAGACATCAAGTTCTTCGTAGAAAAAGACATCAAGCAACAACATCACAGCAAGCAGCATCATGAATAACAGTTGAATGCAGCATACCAAATGAAGCGAACGCAGAAAATGTAGTGAATGTAAGATGAAGGTTGTTGACAACACAGAGGTGGAACAAAGTTGCAAGATCAAGAAAATCCACTAATAATGAAGGCAACTTTGGAGACTCAGGCTATGAGGTGACGATGCGACATGAAGGTCACGTGAATATAGAGAATGGAAAAAAGAAGGAGTTTCTTTCCTGTGTTGAACCATCAACTCAAGGAAGAACATGAAGCTGCACAGATAGATGAATGAGTTGCAGCAGGATCAGGAATAGCAATGGGTGCAACATGCACTCACGGATGAAATTGCACCCATACAAGTTAAAGATCCATCCCAATAGCTAACATGGAGCAGACATGGTGAGCAGTGTTGTTGATCGCATGCAAGGGATTCTGCAGCATGGATGTCATTGTGCGCATGCATGCAACCCAGCCCATTTAGCACACTCCCCAAGGCAAATAAAAGAAGTAAATCCAATTGTAGCTGAACATGTACTTCAGCAAGTTGATGCGCATGACCACTAGCACACCCTTGAAGATCGTCACGGACACTATGCATCAGTGTGTTGCTAGTTCAGTCGTACCCAAGAAGACCATGCCCATGTTAGCAGACAAGTTGCATTAAGGGGCCAAACCAATGCACCAGTTGCAACGGAGATAAGAGTTCACTTGAGCAAGATGTCACCATGAGGTGCATGCACACCATCATAGGCGACCAAGCTTGGCATCAGCTCACCACCTTCACCATCACAAGCATGTCAAAGACTTGGTATTACCACAACAGACCGAGTGTCAGTGATGTCTTGCAAGGCTTGCTCAAGCCATGTTGAGTCATGTCAAGTGTGAGTCAAGTGTCAATAGTGGATGTAACAGCCATAGAGTAGGTGAAGAGTCATGAGGGTAGTGGAATGGTCACAAAGGGGAATTTCAAGGGTCACCCCACCCATTGTTATAAATAGTCCCTCATAACTCATTATAGAGGCTTTTGGTCAGCCAAGCTTCTACTAAGACTATCTTCAAGAAGGCTTGGATAGTATTGTAGCACACCTTGGCTTCTCCACTGCATGAAGCTAGTACATCTCTTTAGATGAGCAGGCGGATGTAGCTGTAAAGTTCCACTGTTGGGGCTAGCAGGTTTACATGGATATATTGTATGATTGTGACTTACACTTCTTTATATAATAAGAGGCAACACATTTTCATGCATATGTTGTTATTGTAGTTGGATTGCTCTGGTTTCTTTAATGATGTATATTGCTTAACTTACATACTTGTGTATGAACTGATTCACATGCAATTATATGAATCTTGTTGTTGATGTTGTCACTGTCCATGTTGACTGCTCTGTCAGACATCAGACAAACCTTTCACTTGAACCTTTCCATAACAACCGTCACACTTGTCTTAGACTAATTCGTGAGTGTTGTACGTGTTATCTTAATTTGTATGATGCGACTGTTGCATCCGAGTGGACTGCTCCACCAGAAGATGTGCATGTCCTTTGTGTTCTATGTTCCTAGGCGATTTGGGACTGATCCCTTTCAACCTGGAACTCACCTTCACCTCCTTCCCCCTTCAATGTGTTGGAGCCTCTCATACATCTTTCTTGACTCACTGCATCAGTCACACCCTTGCTGCTGACAAAGTTATTCTGCTTGCCGCTGTGCGACATTGCAGTCAAGGCATTACCTTACAACCCATTGTTGGGACTCCTACACCAAACGGTCTAAGGTGTAATTGGGAATTCTTACCGGGGAGATCCCCTTGACATGTTGGCGGGTCCAACACCATCAACAAGCTATTATAAATGTTAAAACCAAGTATAATAATAGTACAATTTTATAACAAAATAATAATATTTTAAAATATAAATAAGAATTTGATTTAAATTTAGTTATTATAATAGATATAATGAAGTTCTTAATGATTTTTATTAAATTTTAGTTTATTTTTATTGCCACATTTTTTAATTGATTTAGGGGATCAAAAATATGCTTAAAAATGAACGTTCCCAAAACCTCCTGAAATTGGCACCAAATCATAGATACCATCATTATGAATCCAACGACACTTGAATGGCCTCAATCTGAAACTCTATGAGGAATTTATTGTGTTCAAAAGTTTCTGGCAAATGAAAAAAAATTCAAATTGTAGCGTTGATTGTGCAGTCTGTAAAATGACGCGGTGTTAATGTTAACAAGCTAACTAGGCTGTACAAATGACATATCAGCCAATCCCATGAGAACACTTGGCACAAAGTTCTTGGGTGTACATTTGATGTGGTGGACGAATCACATGCCACCATGTTACACTAAAAAATGTCACCATGACTATTTACAGTTAGTATGGCTCTATCAACAGTCATGCTATCCTCTTAGGCAAGTCTTATGCCTCTGCTCTCCATGTCAAACTTCAAAAAAGAGAGAAAGTCTTTATAAATGTATTTATCTCTGGGTACGCAGGTTCTCTCAACCTTACCTGCGGGGACGCACCCAATGTTCACAAAAGCGGCGTCTTTGGACGCTCTGTATGCAAAGGGGCAGGTGCGTCCCCCTGTAAAGGTTAAAATGCGCAAGTTTCATCTTTAAAAAGTTACTTGTGGTCATTTCTAGAGCATTCTAGAAGGTTGTTCGACGTGTATTGAGCGCCTCCATATGGTTCATGCACTCCTACCAAAGAGGAACTTATCCCATCAATAAGGGAGCTATCCCATCCAAAGAGGGGATTATCCCATTGATGGTGGACCTAATTAACCTCCTCTTGAGCACTATAAATACAGGCATTGGGCCAGAAGGAGGGGAGGTTGAAAGCTAAACATTTCTAAGGGTAGATGCTGCAGGAATTAGGACTCCCATTTAGAAGCTTGTGAGGAGAGATTGTCATCTTTACTTGTTCTATTTGGAAGTGGGTGAGCTTTGTCAAAGTAAAGGGAACTCTTGATGGACCCTGGGAGGGACTTGCACAACACCAAGGCTCAGGTTGTAATTGTTCCTTTTGTTTCCTATTAATGCAAATGAGTCCATTCTTCTCAATACACTTGTTATTTATGAGTTGTTTCATGTACTCCTTGGTCTATGTGTTAAATATGTTTTATTCTATGAGATTATCAAGTGCTATTTAATCGTTTGATTGTTGGTGGATGCAGGTTTCAAAGTGAAGGAGGAGCTCATCCGGATCGGCGAGGCTAGACTACTACAACAGTGTTGGACTACAGGTAGGATCTAAACACTTGGTTTCTTGTATGGTAAATGCATGTTTAGAGAAGGATTGCTCTTGTTTGTCTTGTTTATCACTAGAGAGTCTTAGGCTCCTAGGGAGGTTGGTTGTGTCCGCACTATCGACTCTTTCCGCCTGACAAAATGGCGACTCCACTGGGGACTCCATTGATGTGAAAGTCTTTTCCTTTGTATGCAACTTTGATCTGAGAAAAGTCATTTATTTTCTGGTTTTTGGCTTTGTGACTTTGTTTTTGGGTGGGTTAGCTTAGGGTTAGATTCAATTTAGTTTTTCTTGAATTTTCCAGTAGGACGCACCCTCTAAGTATTGCACAGTGCGTCCCTGGACGCACTGTCGCTGTGTGCACAGAGCGGGCCCGCCCCTGTCTTAACGGGTTGCCTGCGTCCCCTGCTAAAATTAAGAAATTTCCATTTTTTACTTTTTTCCTCTTAGATTTTGCTTTTTCTTAGTTTTTATTGCCCAGATCCATTAGTCTCCTGTCAAAGATCTTCACCTAAGCTTGTTTCATTGGCATTCCTGCTTTAAGCTTTCATCAATTGGGTGTTTTGAGTCTCTTTTTTGAGAAATTCTTGATTTGATTTCCTTTGGTCATTACTTGGAGGTTTGTCTCAGTCTTTTCACAATTTTGCATCTTTTTGCTTTTGTTTTTGCAAAAAAAATTTCCCCCTCATTCGCCGGGGGGGCTAAATTGTGTATGAGTATTAATCGCCTTTGAGTGTTTTTATGTTTTGATCTTTGGAACTCTCACCCAATTTTCTCAACTTGCACTTGATTGGTTCTTAGATCACATTAGAATCGTCTTGTGTTTGAGAATTCTCTTGCATAGATCACATTTGCATAATTAGAATTCTCATTTTCAGAATATGAATGAAAAATGTGCATAGATTACATTTGCATATTTTTCAAGTGAATTGTGCTTAGATTACCATTGAATAGTTTACATTCTGAAAAATCAATCGTAGATTTAGATCAGTTTTCTTTGATTTGAATTTACACAAAATAAAAAATAAAAAATGGTTTGGAATTGATTTGCATTAGTTTTTCTTGATGAAATTAGTGCATTAGAGAATTTGTTATATTTTCTCTTAGTGATCAATTTCTTGCATTGTTGGAAGTGAATGGAAACTCTCTCCTTACTTTAGTTAGGATTCATCGAATTGAAAAGATTACATTATCATATTCGATTGCATTCAGTTGAGTCGGGTCATAACACCATTGGTTTCATATCCATTTACCCATTTGAGTAATAATAGCCTTAATAACACAGCGCTTAATTAAAATTCATCTAGTAATTTTTACATTTCTAGGGCTCTGAAACACCAATATAGATCAGGCTAGTGTCTTGGAGTAGGAGAGTAATTAACTCTCCAAGACAGTAAAACCAAACAAGTAGCTCATCTTGTGGTAGGATAAATCCAATTGTTTCATTTGTACTCTGGGAAAGCTCCTCTTAAAGGAGAAGCACGAGACCGTGTCTGAACCAGTGAGGGGATCAATCCTCCTTCATTGGGAAAGACGCCAGATACGCACGTACTACAAACGGTAAACCTCGGATTATTGTCGAGGAGCCTGGGGTCAATTGTCGGTAAACCTTGGATTATTGTCAAGGAGCCGGCAAGGGGATTGAGCTTGTTACTCTGCCCTTGCGTGCTATCGGGTCGTAGACTGTTCCCCCAGGTATATTTGTTGCTGTTGGTAACCTTAGAGACCATTATCTTTAGGATTCTACCCGAGGTGACGGTGGAGGGAAGATCCCACTGTACCTGGAGCAGAAGTCGGCTAGACTCACTTGGATTTTCCGGGGGGTTCACTTCACTCGAGACGGTTAAAGTGGAGGAACTTGTCCGGTCTATTCATTAAGCAGGTTGCCGGGGTAACTGTTCCACCCACTACTTCTGTACTGAATTCGGCGATGTTGGGTTTCATCTCCAACTAGTGTTTTCGGTCCGGAAGGCTACTGTTTGTGTATGGTTTGACTCCTAGATTTGATAGCGCGTGTTAATTTGTTTGTTTTTACTTTTAGAGACCATAGGTGTGAATTGTGAATTTTAATTGTTAAGTGTGAATTGTGAATTGTTAATTTTAGTTAAAAATTGTTAATAAAATTCACTGAAGTTGCATATAATGGCAAATGTTCCGGAATTTACCAACCTAGGAACCCCTCCTAACGAGAATCCTAGTACTTTTCCTTACTTTGGAAATGTTGGTCCTCCTTATATGGCTACTTTGTCATTACCTGGATTTACAATAGGATTACCGATATGGTTATTTTCAACTTCGTTGGCCCAAAGTACTCCAATTGTTCCACCTCAACCAGATGCTTCACCTCAACAGAGTTCACCATCTCAACATCACCAACCTTCTGTTGACCCTTTACCTTCTTCGCCTAATTTTTCTTCCTCCATTTCTTCCTCTTCGCCTGGTAAAAGCCTTGATGCTAGTAACCAGGAGGCTAAGAAGAAGAAGAAAGGGAAGAAGAAGAAGAAGAAGAAGAAGCAAGATAAGAAAGAAGTCAACCAACCAATCACGACTGTAAGTGTTAGTTGTGTTGAGGAAAATTCCGACATGCACCGTAAACCCAAATACCCTTGCAGGCTTTGTAAGGGTGACCACTTCCTTGTCAATTGTCCTGGTATTCCAAAGGTCTTGGAAGTATGGTCAGACAAATCTCATCAACTTTCCATTGATCCATCAACCAGTGATAGTCAGGTTCCTGGGAAAAAGGGTAAAGTTAGGTTTCCTTGTAAGTTATACAAAGGGAGTCATCAAACTCATATTTGCCCTCACATGGATGAAGCCTCAACATTGTTGGAAAACCTTACTGTTCCACAGCAAGAATTTCCAACTGGTTACCGTAAACTTTCTCCCAACCTACCGTCAACTGACGGAGTAATTGATCTAATTTCAAGTACAGTCGATCACACTCTTCCATTGGAGAGTGAAACTCATATCACTCAGGTTGATGATCCATTAGTTGATCAAGTGGTCGATTCAATTTCACATTCAGTCGATCACACTCTCCCTTTCGAGAGTAAATTTCATACCGCTGATGTTCTTCTTGTTACATCGGATTCTTCTATGCCGGGGGGCATTTCACCTGTTTCTACAGAACCCCTTCCAAGTACTGAGGTCTTTTCCTTTGATTGGAATAGATTGACAGAACCTCATCTTCCTTCCTCCATCCCTTTCCAAATCATTGTCAAGGCTGGTGGTAGGGACATACATCATACACAGGTAGATGAAGGTGCTTCTGTTAGTATTTTATCCTCAACTGTTTGGAAAGCTTTGGGTTCCCCTCAGCTTGCGCCTATTACGCAGAATCTGAAAGCTTTTAACAGAACCATTAGTGAACCTTTAGGGATCCTTCCTAAGTTTTCCATTACCTTGGAAGGTAAAACTGTCTGTATTGATCTTATGGTAGTTCGAGGTCCCTTGGATTTCAATTTACTCCTTGGGCGAGACTATGTGTATGCAATGAAAGCTGTCGTATCGACACTCTTTCGCGTGATGTCTTTCCCTCACAATGGCAGTATTGTGACTGTAGACCAGCTTTCGTTCCCTAGTCTTGTCTCAGCTACCAATAATATGACACCCCTAAATGTTCCTGATTCTAAAGTGGTATCTACCCTGCCACGGGTTAATTATGTGGCAACTGGTCCCATGTTTTCAGTTACCGATGTAAGTGAGCCTCTCACTGATTGCTCATCTTCCTTTGATTTAGATCCGGTAATTGACATGGAAAACTCTATGGGTTACTTGAACACGATGTTATTATCCCTTTTGAGTCCCTTGACATGTGTTCCTTCCAGAGAACTATTCTTCCTTCTGATGAAGACCTCTTGGAAGCCATGATCAAGGTGTGTCTGTTGACATGTCTTTCTTTCAGTTGAAAGCCATGATCAGTAGGTGCGAGGATAGTTCCTTTTACTGAGTCAACCTCGTTAAAAAATGAATCAGTGAGTACGAGGATAGTTTTTTCCTGTATCAACCTCGTTAAAAAATGAAATAGGCTAGAGAGGATAGTTTGTTCCCGTCTCAACCTCATTAAAAAATGAAACTGGATGTAGTGAGGAAAGTTCCTTTTACTGTGTCAACCTCGTTAAAAAATGAATCAGTGTGTACGAGGATAGTTTTTTCCTGTATCAACCTCGTTAAAAAATGAAACAGGCTAGCATGAGGATAGTTCTTTTACTGAGTCAACCTCATTAAAACATGAATCAGGTAGATTATAGGATATGTAGGTAGATTGTAGAAAGTAGGGTTTTGAGGATAGTTCCTGTTACTGAGTCAACCTCGTTAAAAAATGAATCAGGTATGAGGATAGTTCTTTTCTTGTGTCAACCTCCTTAAAAATGAAACAACTCCCTTTTCAAGTTAAATATTGAAAGTAAACCTTCATTCCATCCATCTGGTTGAATGCAATGAAGCCTGGGGGGCATGTACCTCGCTTTGCATCATTATACTGGGGGCATGCAAACTTTTTGAGCATAGTTCCTTGTCTTGTGTCAAGCTCGTTAAAAAATGAAACAAGGAGTCGTGAGCATAGTTCCTTGTCTTGTGTCAAGCTCGTTCAAAAATGAAACAAGGGTAGGTTAAGTAGGTAGATGGTAGAGAGTAGTTATGAGCATAGTTCCTTATCTTGTGTCAAGCTCGTTTAAAAAATGAAACAACTCCCATGAGTATTTCCAAGATCTTGAAAGTAAAGCTTCATTCCATCCACCTCATTGAATGCAATGAAGCTTGGGGGGCATGTACCTCGTTTTGCGTCATTATGCTAAGGGCATGTGAACTTATAACAAGCATAGTTTTTCGTTTCAAGCTTGCGTAAACATGAAACCGAATCCGAGCATAGTTCTTTTCCTGTGTCAAGCTCATTAAAAAATGAAACAAATCCTCCTTCAGTATTGAGTCGAGAGTTTGACTAGATCTCATAAATGTTAAGTTGTATATTTAGGTTAGTTATTTCAGTTTTTTACGTAATTTTAGGTCGGGTCTTTCAAATGATCTCGTACTTGAACCTTCATTTCATCCACCTTAGTTGAATGAAATGAAGCTGGGGGGCATGCGCTCTAGCAGTTACGCTTAGGGGGCATCAAGCACAGTTTTCTCTCTGTTTCAAGCTTGCGAAAAAATGAAACTACTTTAAAGCATAGTTTTTCTCTGTTTCAAGCTTTTGTAAAAATGAAACCTATCTTGAGTCAATTTCAGTTATTTTCAAGACTCGTTAAACTCATGAAAATCCCGAGATTATTTTGCTATCTTTCATTCTCGTAAAACAAATGAAAATGCCGAGTTCTTTCCGTCTTTTCCTGCTCGTAAATTAAACTGAAAGTCGGCCATATGAGTACATTTTTATCATTTTTTCGAACTCATTAAAACTTACGAAAAATGAAAACCATGAGTACATTTTTATCATTTTTTTCGAACTCGTTAAAACTTACGAAAAAGTGAAACCTCAGAGTCATCTTTTAAGCCCTTTTCTGACTCCTAAAATATGAAAAGATTGTCGAGCGTTTCTTTTACACTCGTTAAAACGAAATTAAAAGACGGTCCCCTTATAACCCTTTTCTGACCGTAAAAACAGGAAAAGATTGCCGGGTTTTTGTCGTTTCAAACTCGATACTGGAAATAAAACGACGTGTCCTTGATCGCTTTTTACTTTTCAGGTCAGTGGCACTAATTATGAAAGTACTCCTTGGTCGCAATATCAAGCGGTTCCCCCAGGTATTATTTTATACTTTTTCGGGCTTGAGGGACACAAATCTACGAAAAAGTTCAACTTGGAGTCTTCTTAAGTTTTTCAGACTCTCTAAAATTGAAAAACGTCGAGTTTCTCCTATAATGGGCTCGTTAAACATTTTCACAGTAAAGGACCTGTTCAATTACAAACAGGAACGAACCACTCCTTCCTAGGGTTCGAATCAAAACTAGGTTGGACTCATCCGAAGGATGAGCTTATAATCAAGCATATGTTATCCTCCTCAAGCTTGTTAAAAATAAAGAGGTACTTGCCAGAAATGGTGGGGGAAAAGAGAGAAGAATGAACCTATTTGTTATCTTTTGTCTCAGAAGAAACTTTATTACCACTCTTGAACACGACACTTTTCATTCACTTGGGTTGGGAAATCCTTTACCTCACAGTTGATCAAACCACTTTGAAAGTCTTCAACCGGGTTCCGGGGATTAACTTTGAGTCGTTTATCACCAAGCCATCTGTTGTGTCGTTATGTGTTCAAGAGGTCTGCAAACAAAACTTTCATCTGCAAAATACTTATCATCCATTTGACCATCCCTGAGTCAGTCCTTACAGCAACATTTCTTCAACTTGAACAATGATTTCGTGTTGCGGGCTTGCCTGCAACGAGTCGCTTTCTATCGACATCAGCACATTATCTAGAGAGATGACTTAGAAATCGTCAGTACCTTGAAGTCTGCATGCATCAATGGCAGGTTTCTCGCCTTTGACGTCAGTTTACATCATTGACTTTCGATCGAAGGATTCCGTGAAATGTTCGACATCAACTCATTCATTCACATCTCATGGATTGTACTGGGTACTTTGAGAACCATTGACATTACTGGTGGTCTCTCTCACGCTTGTGAACAGTTTACATCATCGACTGGTAATCAAGTGGTTTCTACCATGTTCGACATCAACTCATTTATTCGCATGGCTAGAATCGTACCAATTCGGGAAGTAGAAATGAAGACCCTGGATCTAGTTTCCACCATCCAGGCTGCGAGGAGTTTTGTATTCATTATCTAAGTAGACTAATCATAAACAGATGGCTGCGCCCATACTGTGTCTACAAAAGTCTATGATTATGATGTACTGCAAGATCATTCCTGTATCAGAGTAGTTAGTCTGTTAGTTAAAGTTTTAATCTGAGTATGGGAATGCCTACCTCAGTGATGATATAATCTTATACATGTATTTTGTGTTGAAAATTGCAGGTTCTGACCAGGCTCTCCATGAGATAATCCTTGAAATGATAAAGCGCTTCACCCTTCCTAGATAATACAAAACCCTAATCTATTACAGGCTTCGCACTTTAGGGGGCAATCTGTTACACTAAAAAATGTCACCATGACTATTTACAGTTAGTATGGCTCTATCAACAGTCATGCTATCCTCTTAGGCAAGTCTTATGCCTCTGCTCTCCATGTCAAACTTCAAAAAAGAGAGAAAGTCTTTATAAATGTATTTATCTCTGGGTACGCAGGTTCTCTCAACCTTACCTGCGGGGACGCACCCAATGTTCACAAAAGCTGCGTCTTTGGACGCACTGTATGTAAAGGGGCAGGTACGTCCCCCTGTAAAGGTTAAAATGCGCAAGTTTCATCTTTAAAAAGTTACTTGTGGTCATTTCTAGAGCATTCTAGAAGGTTGTTCGACGTGTATTGAGCGCCTCCAGATGGTTCATGCACTCCTACCAAAGAGGAACTTATCCCATCAATAAGGGAGCTATCCCATCCAAAGAGGGGATTATCCCATTGATGGTGGACCTGATTAACCTCCTCTTGAGCACTATAAATACAGGCATTGGGCCAGAAGGAGGGGAGGTTGAAAGCTAAACATTTCTAAGGGTAGATGCTGCAGGAATTAGGACTCCCATTTAGAAGCTTGTGAGGAGAGATTGTCATCTTTACTTGTTCTATTTGGAAGTGGGTGAGCTTTGTCAAAGTAAAGGAGAACTCTTGATGGACCCTGGGAGGGACTTGCACAACACCAAGGCTCAGGTTGTAATTGTTCCTTTTGTTTCCTATTAATGCAAATGAGTCCATTCTTCTCAATAACTTGTTGTTTATGAGTTGTTTCATATACTCCTTGGTCTATATGTTAAATATATTTTATCTTATGAGATTATCAAGTGCTATTTAATCGTTTGATTGTTAGTGGATGCAGGTTTCGAAGTGAAGGAGGAGCTCATCCGGATCGGCGAGGCTGGACTACTACAACAGCGCTGGACTACAGGTAGGATCTAAACACTTGATTTCTTATATAGTAAATGCATGTTTAGAGAAGGATTGCTCTTGTTTGTCTTGTTTGTCACTAGAGAGTCTTAGGCTCCTAGGGAGGTTGATTTGTGTCCGCACTATCGACTCTTTCCGCCTGACACGCCATGTGGGCCAATCAAAGGGTGCCACATGACCCTATTAGGGGCCATCAGGTGACCCTGGGAAGTGGAACAAAATTTGTTTATTGCACTAGATGAGCCTCCGCCAGGCTCAAACACTCAACTTCCAACAAAGAAACCATTTGCCATATCGTTTAGGCTACTGTGACTCTCATTTAAACTACATCAATGGTTTATATTTAAAATGCAATGATGGAGCAGTTGGGGTAATGGGCAGGATGGCGGGCGCACCCGATAGGCCAGACCCATGGTCTTCGACACGACATGTAACCACTGGTGGAGGAGAATATTTGGGGGCGAGGAGTGTTTCACCTTGCTTGCGCCAAAGGCCCAAGACATACGATAACCGCAAAACTAGGAGCGGGGCCAAGGAGAGTGCATGGCCTATGGTCCATGCCCCTCGGTCTTATGGGCTCTAGAAAACTAGGCACAATAGGAAGAAAGAGGGCCTTCAGCCATATATTAACAAAAAACATTATGCCAAAAACCAACATAACCACTACCGATTCTTGCAGATCAAACCCGTGACCTACATGATACTAACTTCAACACCTACCAAATGCATTATGGAGATTTTCTTGCAAATTTTAGTAGAGGTAAACATTTTTGTAGAGAAATTTACATGCAATGTAGAAAAATTAGGCATATCTTGCTCAAATTTTAACCTTTTTGAGCATAGGAATATCCTAGATAGGGGTTTTGGGGCATTGCGGAAGCAATGGCAGTAGCACCCTCCTCCCACATTTACCCAAGTTAATTGGTCCATTGGATTAAACATGTGATGAGAGGCTACTATAATGTGATTCAATTCCCCATGTAGAGTTAAGGAAGTGGAACTAACAAAACCAAATGAATATGATCTTCCACACATGCTACAGAACCTTGAGGAGCCATCCAACCCTTCCAGGTGACCAACCCCTGAGCCAAATTGACATTTCACTGATATGGACCCCCAACCACTCTCATGACAAGCCATGCATGAAAATGAGGCCCTTCAACCGCTCCCACAACAAGGGCATGCCAACAACTGTGGACCTTTTCAGCTAGTTCTGAGCCAACAACCTTGGATTATGTGCAACATTTAAGGCTAGAACCCAGGCCATTGCCTAAAATTTCATGAAACTTTTAGGAATGATAAATGAGATTGAAACAAAGATACTAATGCAAACACTTAATCAATTACTTGATTTTACCCCTACTAGCCATGAACAACATTTCATCAAACATGTCACAAATATATAATCTAAAGGTCATAACATCATATCTGAGCATAGGGATCTCATACTTATCTGAGATTGTTTCCATACCAAAATAGCTACATTATCATGTATTCGGTCATGTATTCAATGTACTTTCAATTACTAATAAAAACATGATGAGAGCCATACATCACTCTTTCAAAAAACATACTCATAACCAGCATATAAACAACAAAAATAACAAAGATATAATAGCCATAAAATCCACATATAAGCAAATGCATTTACACATGAAATACTAAGGAGAAAGAGCTCTTATTAATGAATGAAAAATCCAATCAAGTATGGGATGTCCACAAGCCACCCGACCATAGATTGGCTGAACCAAATCTTTCTTTCTGCCAATAACCCCTGTGCCATATTCCAAGCATAAATGTGGGACCTAAAACCAAACCAAACCAATTTTCCTCAGGATTTAACACAATCCCCACTAGATCATTAGGCCCTAAACAAGCATGGATGCCACTGGATTTCTCCACCTACATCGTGAGGCATTTTCCTGTCTCTTAGTCTCTAGCCTTTACCGTATATACCACCATACAATGTTCAAGAATTCCTAGGACTAATGAAGACTCCACCCTACAAAATTTACTGTATATCTAGACATTAATCGATCAAGCATTCCTAGGCCTTATTGAGGTCAAACACCTCTAGGCTTTCTCGCCATTCACCGGTCGAGGATCCCTAGGCCCACCGAGGGACACACAATATGCCTTTACCATAATCCTATCCTATTCAAGGGATTCCTAGGCATTATGTTCTTTCTTTCAGAGACCACCTCACAGTTTTGAAACCATTTGACAATCCAACTTAACCAAATGATAGAGAACCCATCACACCATGACTATCTGGAAACAGAAAGGAAAGGCAAAAAAACATCGCCACACCTGGAAACACCCACGCCAATGATAGCAAGAGAGCCAAATACACACATGCATGTACCATGCATGCCAAATATAGCAACGAAATCACACATACATCCTCAAATGTCCTACAATATCCTTTTGAATGTCTCTATTTGTATATTTGTCTACAAATGATATGTTGTGCTGAAGGCCAACTCTGTACCCAAACTTGTAAATAACTCTTTCCAGAATATACAAGTGAACTTGCAATCATTGTCTGACACAATATTCTTTGTTTCACCATGCAGCCTCACTACAACTTTAATGAATACCTACTCCACATCACTAGTTGAATACATAGACTTCACTGGAATGAAGTGCACTGCCTTTTTCAACCTGTCTACCACATGATGGAATCATGTTTTCTATATGTCCTTGGAAAACCCGTGATGAAATACATGAAAATGATCTCCCACTTCCACTATGGAATCGAAATTGGCTATCGTAGTCCACCTGGATGCTTACACTCTGCATTCACCTACTAACAGTCCAAACATCTAGCCACAAACTTTGCCACATCCTTCTCCATATTCGGCCAATGATAAAAATTCTTCACTATTGTCAATGTATTTTGGTATCTTGGGTGACCTAAATACGGGTTTGCATGAAACTCTCAAAAGATAGTCTTCTTGAGCTCATTGTTATTCGACACATATATCTTGTTCCTAAATCTGACCAAACCATTTGTTGTAAGATGATAGTCCACATCCTAATCACCTGTACCCTATTATAACCTATGCATAAGATCCAAGTACCTTCCATCCTGTTGTCCCACCTGTGAGATCTGATCTTGTAATTCTATCCCATAAGAACTCATAGTTGCTATATGATTCACCTGTACTTTCCTACTAAGAGCATCTGCAACTTTGTTATCCTTACCCTTGATGTACTGGATCTCAAATTCAAACTCACTAATCGTGTCCAACTATCTAGCTTACCTGTATTTCATATTCGTTTGATCAAATAGATACCTCAATCCACTATGATCACTCATCAATACAAACCTCCTACGAAGAAGATAGTGCCTCCACATCTTCAATGCATAAATGATTGCTTCCAAATCAAGATCATGTTTTGGATAATTATGTTCATGCCCATTTGCTTTCCATGACTCAGCATAACACCTATCCTTCTTGCATAAGGACTCCACCAAGTCCTCTCTTGCAAGCATCTATGCATGCCACAAATTCTTTGTCCAGATCTACAATCTTTAACATTGGAGAATTTGTCAACAATTGCTTCAATTGCTCAAAATTGGATGCACATTCCTATGTCTATTCACATTTCTTACCTTGTCTCTGTAGTGACGTAATAGTATATGCAATGTGAGAGAAGTTCATAATGAACCTCCTATAATAACCTGCTAGTCCCATTAATGATATTACCTCATCCATATTTCTAAGAGCTTCCCATTCCATGATAACTCTTATCTTCTCTGGATCCATTGTTATACCTTCGTTGGAAACAACATGTCTCAAGTAATGTACCTCTGTTTGAAATAAATTGAATTTTCTAAGCTTAGCATGCAACTGATGCTCTCTCAGTAATCTCAATATTGATGCTAAATGCTTAGCATGCTCTTCCTCATTTTTAGAATATATCAAGATGTCATCAATGAATACAATAATAAACTTGTCCATATAAGGGCGCAACAACCTATTCATCAAGCACATAAACATGGCTGGAGAATTATTCAAACCAAATGGAACTACAACAAACTCATGATGCCCATACTTACTTTGAAAATCAGTCTTTAATGCGTACCTGATGATATTCAAATCTCATATCAATCTTCGAAAACAATGTTGCTCCCTTAAAATAATCAAATAATTCATTAATCCTCGGCAATGGATACCTTTACTTAATGGTCACCTTATTCAACTACCTATAATAAATGCATAGCCTTAAAGTAACATCCTTCTTCTTCACAAACAACACCGATGCACCCCACAGTGATACACTTGGCTTAATGTATCCCTTGTCAAGCATTTCTTTCAACTATAACTTCAGCTCTACTAACTTTGTTGTGATCGTCCTGTATGGTGCCTTCGATGTTAGTGGTGCCCCTAGTACCAACTCAATGGAGAAGTCCACTTCTCGGTGAGGCAGAAACTATCAAATATCTACTGGAAACATATCCTCAAACTACTGCAATATTGAGTACCTGATCAATACCTCTGTATCCTCAACATCATTACCTTTATCACTGGAAATATGCACTAAAAATAACACACACCCTTTTCTATGACTGTGCTTTGCCTGTATAGTTTCCACCATTCTAACTGATGTTTCCTTCTTCTTACCCTACAAGATTCTCTGTTCTCCATTGGCATCCAAACACTCAATGGCCTTTTCATAAAAATCACTTTGGTCCTATGAAGATACAACCAGTCCATACCCAAAATCATATTGTATGATCCCAACAACAATACATTAAAATGTGTTGAGGCAGGTGTACCATTCAACTTGAACAAACAAGCTCTTTCCTAGTGATACACTCTCTTATTTGTACCCATAGGAAACTACACTAACCATGATTCCGCATGCAACTTTTTATTCAAACCACACTTATCCATGAGGTTAGGAAAAACATAACTATAATTAGATCTAGACTCAATAAAAATGAAAACAAATTGGTCACAAAGCTTATCGTCCATCTCGATAATAGTTTCCTCGTGAGATGCCTGCTTTTTATCCAGAGATGCATAAATCCATGGAATTCTCTACCCAACATCCCCAACTGTCTGTGCTTCCTGTGCACTATAAATTTGAGGCCTACCACAATGATTCTACTAAAAATCCATCCTAAGATGCTCCTTAACAAATTTCCAACACTGCACTTCTTGCGAGATGCAACATTTTCTTTCTCGCCTGCATCCCGAGGCCTTATTCTTTTCAGCAGCCATTTACCCGTCGCTTTGTCTTTTCCTTTCCAACCTTGCTAAGATTTTGTCTTACAATTTGACTGCTCATAAAAATGCTTCAATTTCCCAATAACTTCCTCAAGCAACTGAGGCTCATCATACTCAATCCGATATCTAAATGCTAATGGAAATCCATTGACAAATATCTGAAGTTTGGCCTTCTCATTTTAAGATATGGTACATACCTTAACTCCAGGAAGATAGTCATGTACTCCTCACATATCATCGATCCCATTTTCAACTAATAGAACTCATTGGCGTTGTAGTCATAGTACGTCTCTGACAAGTACTTCTTCTTGAAAAGTCTCTTGAATTCATGCCAACTCAACTCTTTTGTCCTAATGTTTCTGACCCACTTCACATCTTCCCACCAGATGTCTACTTTCCCTTTAAGGTTGAAGATAGCTATTATGGCCTTCATATTCTTTGTGTAATCATGCAACACCAATAATTTCTTCATCCCAAGTACCCATGCTTTTGCATCCTCTAGCTTCTTCAAAACTCCATAAAAGGTAGGTGGATTTGCTTTCTTGAACTCATTTGGAAAATATCCCTTGTCACTCATCTTGTAAGGATGATAATGATGATGATCATAGTGCTTGTCAAAACTAGAACTGGAATAGAACCTGTGTCCATCACCTCTCCTATCCAGAGTATCCAAGAGCCTACAATCTCTAATCATGTCATCTCTATCTGACCTGTGCCCACCATGAGATCTACTACCATATTCCCCATTAGTTCTGTCTTCCTGCCCATGGCTGATCAAAAGTGGTCCCTATCTCTACAATTCTAACAAACTTCGAAGGATTATTGCATTGACTTATCTCTTTCCTCCTGTGCCTAAATGATCCTATCATTATCTGCATTGCAACTCCTTATTTATTCCTTGAAACTTCTCAATGTGTCTACTAAGTCATAAGAATTCCAAACACCATGCTACTCATCTAACCCATAGGGAGAATCATGTGAACTCTAGTCTAACATCTTGCTAGTCATCTTTGATTTCTTTCCTACAAGTACACCATGCCAGTTAAAACTAAAACGTAACATAATCAACATACCTCACTATAGTTCAGGGGGGATATCTCATCTACGAGATGAACCATATCAACAAGATACATGTATAATCATAATCACATCAACATATAACATTAGTTTAACCATTATCCAACTATCAATGTCTGATCATACCAACCACATACCATGACCTCATGCATGACAACTACAACCATATCAATGTATGCATAACACTATATAAGCATTGACATCCATAACCAAAATACGTAACTGGCATACACTCATGACGACCACATACAAAAACACACCATCCACTTTCACATGGTGACACACCTACAACCATAACCACCACCATGCATACACAACAAGTACATAGACCACAAACATAGAGAACACATATATGCAACCGACATGAATGCATCAGCAACACTCCGCCCATCCAGTCCAAGGGGTGAACCATGCTTTGATACCACTCTATAGTACCCTCCTCCCACATTTACCCTACTAGCCATGACAATAATTTCTTTAAACATGTCAAAAGTATGTCAACTACAGGTCGTAACATCATATTTGAGCATAGGGGTCTCATACTTATTTGAGATTCATAAAGAAGCATTATTGCCATATCAAAATAGTTTCATTATAATCTATTAGGTCATGTATTAATTGTACTTTCAATTACTAATCAAAACATGATGATATACATACATTAAGTCTTTCATAAAACATACTCATAACCAACATATAACCAATAGAAATAATAAGGATATAACAACCATAAAATCCACATATAAGCTAGTACATTTACACATGAAATACCAAGGAGATAGAGCTCTTATTAATGAATGTGAAATCCAACCAGGTATGGGAATTTCATCAACCACCTGACCATAGATTGGTTGAACCAAATATTTCTTTCATCCATTCACCCCAATGCCATATTCCAAGCATGAATGTGGGACTTAAAACCAAACCTAACTAGGTTTCCTCAGGATTTACCGCAATCCCCACCAGATCACTAGGCTCTAAACAAGCATGGATGCCACCGGATTTCTCCACCTACACTGTGAGGAATTTAACTATCTCCTAGTCTCTAGGCTTTACCGTATATCCCGCCATTCAACATTCAAGCATTGCTAGGCATAATAAAGACTCCAACCTCCAAGCTTTACCGTATATCTTGCCATTCACTGGTCAAGGATTCCTAGGCCTGATTGAGGACACACACCTCTAGGATTTACTGTATATCCTATCATTCACTGGTCGAGGATTCCTCGGCCCACCGAGGCACACAAAATCTGGCTTTATCGAAATCCCAATCTGATCCAGGGATTTTTAGGTCTTGTGTTCTTTCATTCAGAGACCACCTCACTCAATTTCGAAACCATCCAACAATCCAACTTAACCAAATGAAAGAGAACCCTTCACACCATGGCTATCTGAAAATAAAAAAGAAATGTTGAAGAAAAATGCCACACCTAGAAAAAACCATGCCAATGAGAGCCAGAGAACCAAATACACACACGCATGTGCCATGCATGCTAAATCTAGCAAGGAAATCACACATGCAAATTGATACCTGCAAATAATCTCGTTGTAGCTGCTAGATGTTGATCTTCCTTGCTTGATATTTATTTTCCTTTGCCTTCTTGGTCCTTCCTTTTCTTTCCTTGCTCCAATGCTAGAGTGATCCAGGAATTCTCTAAATGTCGAAGTGTGTGTGTGTGTGTGTGTGTGTGAGAGAGAGAGAGAGAGAGAGAGAGAGAGAGAGCTCCAAAATTGAACTAACAGAAAGGTACCAACTAATCGTCAAAAGCCTTTTTATTAATGAGGCCTTTATTTTCTTCAATTTTCCTTTATTTTCCTTCATTTTCCTCCTCACATGTAAGTTGTGATCTTTCACATTCCTTTTCTCCTAATTTCCATTATTTTCATAAATACAATGTTAATTCATGCCTCAAGCCTTTCCAAATCCTTTACCATTGCCTTTGCCAAATTCCTTAGCCATAGTAACCGAAACAAACACCCACACTAGGATTTTTTGCCCTAAATTTAGCTTGGAATACATGTCCCATGAACTTGGTTATTATTTTTCCCTTATTAACTTTATTGCATGGAATTTTGACTGGGGCTATTACAATAGCAATATTATTTTTCCAAATTGAAGAATGTATGAGGATGTATTGAGAATTTGATCATATAATAGAAAAACCCACCGTTGGAAGATGGACTGAGAGACATAGCCCAGGAGCGGCGAACTCCATTATCAATTTGTTTTGTTTTATGTTGCATGTTTGTCCATTTCTAACTCTTAAAATTAAGCAAAACTTATTTAAGTTTGTGTGCTTCTGTAATGATGATCCATTTACTATAAGACATGAACTAGATTACAAATCATTTCATGAAACCTTCACTTTTCAATTTTGGATCAGTTTGATATCAGAGCATGGTTTTTGTGAAGGTTTGACAAAATTTGCAAGGTTTTTGAATGTTTACAAGATGTAGGTTGACAAGAAGGGAAGGAACACTTGAATAACCTAACCCTAAATTTGGCTCAAGAAGACCAGAGACTCCACCAGTCATGGCTTATGAAAAAGGAGAAGGTTAAGCATTGATGTCTGAGGATAAGTGAGCTTTTAGGAAGACTTTCTTCGATATGACTGAGATGGTAATAATGTTGTATAATGAAAGAACAACATAGTTGCAAGGAGAAAGTTATAATCAACCAAATGGTGACAGTGGTAATGGGAGAAGGCACCCATCTCCTCCTCCTCCTTCATATCTTTCTTCACATAGACCTACTCCTCCATCTCCAAGAGGACATGCTAAGTCCCCTTTGATTAAGCTTGATGTTAAGTTTGAATTTCCAATTTACGATGGAGAAGTAAATGCTAAAAAGTTGGAAAATTGGGTTTGTCAAATTGAAGTCTATTGTACTATTCAAAAGATTGATGATGATGTTATGAAGATCCAACTTGCTTCTCTTTTCTTGGAAGGTGCATCACACATCTGCTGGGAGGCCATAACTCAAGAAGATTTAAATAAAAGTTGTAAAATTATCTATTCTTGGAATGATTTTATAGCTGCATTAAGAACACACTTTTATCCATTAGCTTACATGCAGAGAGCAATTATGTATTGGAAAAAATTTAGACAAGCTAAAGGTCAGAGTGTCCAAAGTTACATAAAATAATTTAGAAAAAGATCATTAATCTTGGGTGTTGACTTAACCTCAAAATATACTCTCATTAAGTATATAGGTGGATTGCATAGTTAATTGAGACATACTATACTTATTTTTAATCCCACCAATCTACATGAAATATGTGTTCAGACAACTCATTTAGAATCAAGAGAGAAGAATATCCCTCAAGAGTCCAGCAGAAACCATTTAAATCTCGGGACAAAGGAAAGGGGAGATTTAAAGGAAAAGGTAAGAAGAATTCTACTGTCAAGAAAGAGGGAGAGAGACTTGTAAACATTGTTGAAAAGATGGCCATGATGAAGGTCATTGTTGGAAACTATGTAATAGCCCTGGTGAAATTTCCATGTAATAAAAGTTAATAAAGCAAAAATAATAACCACGATTATGGGACACTTATTCGAAATTGAATGTTGGGTAAAACATCCTAGTGTGGGTGTTCATTTGGTTTATTATGGATAAGTAAATTGGCAAAGGAAATGACAAAGGATTTGGAAAGGAAAAATGGCATTTTTGGAAATTTATTTATGAAAATAATGGAAAATAGGAGAAAAGGAAGGTTAAAGGTCACAGGTTGCATGTGAGGAAGAAAATGAAGGAAAATAATGAAAAATGAAGAAAATAGAGGCCACATTAATAAAAAGGCTTACGAGGATCAATTCATGGCTTTTGGTCAGTTTAGTTTTGGAGCTCTCCCTATTTATTCTCTCTCTCACACACTCTTGGTCACTTAGATTTTTCTTGGAGCACTCTAGCATTGGAACAAGAAGAGAAAATAAGGCAAAGGAAAGAAAAGATAAAGCAAGGAAGAGCAATATACAATAGGATTATTTGCAGATATCACTTTGCATGTATGATTTCCTTGCTAATTTTGGCATGCATGGTTATGCATGTGTGTTCTTGATGCTCTTTTTATCACGGGCATGGGTTTTTGTAGGTGTGACAGTGTTTTTCAACCTTGCCTTGTCATTTCCAGATAACCATGGTGTGATAGGGTTCTCATGTTTTGGTTGAGATGGATTGTCAGATGGATTTGAAGCTGAGTGAGGTGGATCTTTGAATGAAAGAACGCATGGCTTAGTGATCCCTGAACCGTATTGTAGTAAAGCCAATGCCCTAGTGACCCCTGAACTAGACTATGGTTTACAGGAAAGGTAGGAATTGTGTGCCTCAGTGGGCCTAGGAATCCTCGATTGGTGAATGGAGGGATATATGGTAAAGTCTAGATGTGATTTCCCTTGATCAAGCCTAAGAATCCTTACCGGTGAATGGTGGGATATATGGTAAAGCTTGGAGGGTGGTGTCTCGATTATGGCCTAGTGATCCCTAGATCGGGATGTGGCTTGCGGTAAAAGCTAGAGACTAGGACACAAGAAAATTCCTCATAATGTACGTGGAGAAATCTGGTGGTATCCATGTTTGTTTATGGCCTAGTGATCCAGTGAGGATTGTGGTAAAGCTTGGTTCTATTAAGGAGGGTGAAGTGTTGTAGCCTTGAGAAGCACTGGTTGAGTTTTGGTTATGAGTCTCATATTCATGATTAGAATATGGCATGGGGGTGATTAGCTGAAGAGAGATCTGGATCATCCAATCTATGGTCGGGTGGAACATGGTAGTCCCATACCGGGTTGGATTTTGCGTTCATTAATAAGAGTTCATTTCCTTGGTATTTTATGTGTAAAAGTACTGGATTATATGTGGCATTTATGGTAGTTGTATCCTCGTTATTTTTGTTGTTTATATGTTGGTTATGAATATGTTTTATGATAGTGAAAATGTATTGTTCTCATCATGTATGGATTTGTAAATGATTGAGCAATGAATCTATGACCTAATAGATGATACTACAACTAATGTGATAAGGAATCAATTCTTCTTATCCATTCTCAGATAAGCATGAGAGCCCTATGCTTAGATCTATGATTATAACATGTAGAATGCATATTTGTGACATGTTTTACGAAATTCCTGTCATGGCTAGTAGGGGTCCAGTAAAGTCTTTGTTCAAGAATCTGCATTGACATCATTATCTCTATGTTTCCTTTCATTTCTCTAAATTCCTTGAAGTTCTGGGCAGTGACTGAGTCCTAGCCCTAGATTTTAGCCTTAAATCTCATAGTCGTTGGCATAACGTTGGTAAAGAAAGACTACATTCACACTCATGTATGCTCATGGAAGTGACTAGGACCGTGAGTCACTTGGAGGGCTTGGCAAGCGAGCAACTAGGGCTCTAGGTCCTTGAACTTCTCAGTTTCCTCAAGAATTGGTCATCTAGAAAGGTGGGGTAGCTCGTGGAGGTTATGTAGGATGTGTGGGTGCTTAATTTGGTTTTGTTATGTCAGTTCCACTTCCTTAAGGTGACCTAGGAGGCTGAATCAGATCATAGTATCCTCTCGTCACAATTTTACCCTAGTTGGCCAATTACTTGGGTAGATGTGGAAGGAGAGTGTTATAGAGTGGTATCAGAGCATGGTTAACCCCTTGGATAGGGGGCGGTGTGTTGGTCATGCATTCATTTCAGTTGCATATGTGCTCTCATTTTTGTGGTCTATGTACTAGCTGTGTATGCATGGTGTTAGTTATGGTTGTAGTGGTGTTGCCATGTGAAGAGTTAATGTCGTTGTTGTTGGTTGTGTTTATCATGAGTTTATGTCAGTTACTCACTGGATATGCATGTCAATTTTTGTATGTAATGTGTATGAGTGCGTGTCACACATATGTTGTTATGTATACAATGAGATGGTTATAGTTTCCATGCATGAGGGGATGACGTGTGGTGGGTATGGTCATGCATTGATGACAAGATAATGGTTGAGATGATGATTAAATGTTGATATGATTATGTTTATACATGTGTTGTGCTAATCTAGTCAGTCTTGCAGATGAGATATCCTCCCTGAGTTATACTAAGGTACATTGGTTTATTTACAATTTGGTTTAAATAACATAGTGTGCCTTGGAGGAAGAGATCAAGATGACTAGCAAGATGGTCGACTACAAAGATTCTCCTGGCGAATTAGATAAGCAGGGTGGTGTTGGGCACTATTCTAACTTAGCAGACACATTGAGGAGTTTGAAGGAAGAAATAAGGGGTTGTAAAAAAAATAATAGCATAATCATGCAGGCATAGGAGAAATCAGCAGAAGTCAATGTAGTAATTCTTCAATGTTGTCAGAATTGTAGAGACAGGGACCACTCCAGATCATCTATGGATGGGATAATTGGACTAATGGGGCATATGGAAGTAGGTCTCATGGTGGTCATAGGTCAGATAGAGATGACATGATCAGAGATGGTATATTCTTGGATACTCCATCTAGGAGAGGTGATAGACACAAGAAAATTCTAGTTCTAGTTCTAATAGGTAGTCTGATCATCATCATTATCACCCTTACAGGAGTAGTGATAGGGGATACTTTCCCGATGAGTTTTCCTAAAGCAAGGCGACCTACTTTTGATGGAGAGTTGAAGAAGCCCAAGGATTCATATGATTGGTTACTTAGCATGAATATGTTCTTTTAACTGCATGAGTATATAGAGAATATGAAGGCCAAAATAGCTACCTTCAACCTCAAAGGGAAAGCAGATATTTAGTGGGAATATTTAAAACGAGTCAGAGACATTCAGATAGAGGAGTTGAGTTGGCAGAAATTTAAGAGACTTCAGAAATAAGTACTTGTCGAAAAGGTACTATGACGACAAAGCCAAGGAATTCTATGAGCTCAAAATGGGATCGATGACAAATGAGGAGTATACGACCAAGTTCTTGGTGATATGGAGGTACATACCATACTTAAAGATGAAAAGGCTAAAGTTTATAGATTTTTCAGTGGATTTCCATTAGGATTTAGAGATCAGACTGAGTATGATGAACGTTAGTCACTTGCATTACTAGGAAACTAAAGCATTGCTATGAATAGTCAAAGTGTAAGACAAAATCTTATCAAGGATGGAAAGGGAAAGATAAAAGTAAAGGTAAATGGCAGCCGAAAATAATAAGGCCTCAGAATCCAACAGAGAAAGAGAATGTTGCATTGCATAAGAATTTTAATGCAACTAGATAGGGACATGGGACACAACAAGAGAATAAATGTGATGGTATAGGATAGTTGGACTATTGGACTTGTGGTAAGGAGAATCTTAAGAGGGTTTGTTTGTAGAATTGGTGTGGTAGGTCTCAGATCTATAGTGCACATGAGATGCAAACTGTTGGGGGTGTTGAGAAGAGAATTCCTCGTATCTAGGCAATGTTCGATAATCGGCAGGCGGATCATCAGGCATCTATCATTAAGATGGATGGTAAGCTTTGTGATCAAGTTGTTTCTATTTTGATTAACCCAAGATCTAATTATAGTTATGTTAACCCTAATGTGGTGGATAAGTGTGGATTGAATAAAGAAGTGCATGTAGAAAATCTTGGTTAGTACAGTTGGCTACAGGTACCAAGAAGAGAGTTCGTCGTTGGGTAAGAGCTCGTGCATTTGAGTTGAATGGTATGCTTACCTCAGCACATTTGAATGTGTTACCGTTGGGGTCATATAGTATTTTTTTGGGTATGGGCTACCTATATCTTCATATGACCAAATTGGAATATTATGACAAAGCCATTCAGTGCTTGGATGATAATGGGGAGCATAAAATCTTGCAGGGCAAGAAGAAAGAAACATCAGTTAGGATGGTGACAACTACGCAGGGAAGACATAGTCATAGAAAAGGGTGTGCATTATTTTCAGTACACATTTCTAGTGATAAAGATAAGGAGAATGAGGATGCGAAGATATTGAGCAGGTACCCGATCTTACAGTAGTTTCAGGATGTTTTCTAACATAGATCTCAAAGTTTCACCCTCACAAAGAAGTGGAATTCTCCATAGAGTGGGTACTAGGGGCAACACCAGTATCAAAGGCAACATACACGATGAGCAGTCTAGAGTTAGTAGAGCTGAAGTTGCAGTTGAAGGAAATTATTGACAAAGGATACATTAGGCAAGTGTATCACCCTGGGGTGCACTGATCTTGTTTTTGAAGAAGAAAGATGGTACTCTGAGGTTATGAATTGATTAAAGGAAGTTGAACAAGGTGACCATCAAGAACAAGTACCCATTGCCAAGGATTGATGACTTATTTGATCAGTTAAAGGGAGAAACAATATTCTCAAAGATTGATTTGAGATCCAGATATCATCAAGTATGCATTAAGGAAGAGGGAATTTACAAGACAACTTTCCAGACCAGGTATCAACACTATGAGTTTGTTGTAGTTCCATTTGGTTTGACTAATGCTCCAACTACCTTTATGTGCTTGATGAATAATGTGTTGCATCCTTATCTGGACAAGTTTTTTATTGTATTCATTGATGAAATTTTGATATATTCTAAGAATGAGGAAGAGCATGTTGAAAATTGAGCACCAATATTGAGACTATTAAGGGAGCACCCATTATATGCTAAGCTCAATAAATTTAGCTTCTTTCATACATAGGTACATTACTTGGGGCATGTGTTCTCCAAGGAAGGCATAGTAATAGATCGAGAGAAGATAAGAGCTATCATGCAGTGGGAAAGTCCTAGAAATGTGGATGAGGTAAGAACATTCATGGGGCTAGCAGGATATTATAGGAGGTTCCATAGGGTCTTCCCTCATATTTTATATCCTATTATGTCATTGCGGAGAAAAGGTAAGAAATTTGAATGGATAGAGGAATGTGCAACAAGTTTTGAGAAGTTAAAGAAGTTGTTGGCAAATTCTTAAGTGTTAAATATTGTAGAAAAGAACAAAGAGATTGTATTGTGTATAGATGCTTGTAAGAGAGGACTTGGTGGATTCCTTATTCAGGACATGTAGTATGTTATGAGTTGTGGAAATTGAATGAGCACGAGTAGAACTATCTGACACATGATCTTGAGTTGGCAATGATAATTCATGCATTGAATATGTGGAAGCAATATCTTCTTGGGAGGAGGTTTGTATTGATGAGTGATCATAGTGGGTTGAGATACTTATTTGAAGAGCCAAATTCGAATGCCAGACAAGGTAGATTGTTGGCCATGATAAGTGAGTTTGACTTTTAGATCAGGCACATCAAGGGTAAAGAGAAAGGGTTGCAGATGATCTTAGTAGGAGGATACAAGGAAATCACATTGCATCTATGAGTTCTTATGGGACAAACTTACAGGATCAGATTTTATAGGCAGGTCAACAGGATGACAGGTATAGAGAGCTTATGCATAGGTTATAGCAGAGTATAGGTATAGGTACAGGTATAGGAGCACATGATGCGAGCTATCATCTCTTATTAGATGGCTAGATCAGATTTAGGGGTAAGATATATATGCCAGAAAATAGCAAGCTCAAGAATATTATCTTGACGGAGTTTCATACGAAATTGTATTTAGGTCACCTAAGCTACCAAAATACATTGATAGCGGTAAATAAGTTTTATTATTGGCCAAACCTAAAGAAGGATGTGGCAGAGTTTGTGGCTAGAAGTTTGGACTGTCAGTAGGTAAAGGCAAAGTGTAGGCATCTAGGTGGACTACTACAACCGATTTCGATCCCAAAATGGAAATGGGAGGTAATTTCCATGGGTTTCAGTAAAGGTTTTCCGAGGACATTTAGAAAACATGATTCAATCGTGGTTTAGATGAAAAGCTTGACTAAGGTAGCACACTTCATTCCAATGAAGACTACATATTCAATTAGTGATGTAGCATAGGTGTTCATGTCTGAAGAATATTGTGTCAGATAGGGATGCAAATTTGACTTCCAAGTTTTGGAAGGAGTTGTTCATAGGTTTAGATATAGAGTTGGCCTTCAGTACAACTTATCATCTACAGACATATAGATAGACATAGAGGGTCAATAGGATATTGGAGGACATGTTGAGGATGTATGTGATGCATCAACAGAGGATATGGGAGGAGTACATTCCGTTGGTTGAGTTCACTTACAATAATGGTTATTAGGAATCACTGAGGATGAGCCTATTTGAGGCATTGTATGAGCTGAGTTGTCACACTCCCATTACTTGGAGTGACCTAGTGAATAGGGTATTGATTGGACTAGACATGTTAGTAGAAATGGAATAGGAAATGGAGGTAATCAAGAAGAATCTAAAGGAAACATAGGACATGCAGAAAAGCTATACAAATCATTATAGGTTGTTTAAGGAGTTTCAGGTTGGGGAACAAGTGTACTTGTGCATCAATCCGAAGAAGAGCTCCTTGAGGATTAGATCATGTGCCAAGATGGCACCTCGATTTTGCAGACCTTTCAAGATTGTTGAAAGGATTGGACCAATAGCCTATTGACTTGCACTGCCTCCGACACTGAAATTCCATGATGTTTTCCATGTTCCATTTCTTAAGAAGTATGTTAAAGATGTTATGATGTGATTGACTGGTCTGTATTGCAGGTGGAGCCAGATGAGAATTCCAGTTGGAACCTTAGTTTATATTATAGAGAAAGGTTCCCATGCTCTGGAATTGAGAAATCGATTAGATTAAAGTGTAGCGGAAGCACTTTGGGCCCAATGAAGCTACATGCGAGATGACGGATCAGATGCAAGCTATGTATCCTTCTTTATTCAATGGGTGAGTGAATTTCCTTGATATATGTTTTGGTATATGTTTTGGGAAATTGGAATATGTTTGATTTGATGTTTTGGTATATGTACATATGTATATGGATGTAAATACCACCACGATCTATGTTATAAAGATCCAATAAGCGATATAGGTGTCATTTCATTATGGTTATCATGTAGTTATGTTGTCATGTTGGTTTTCTTCTCATCAGGTTGATCATTGTAAATAATACATTGAGCTAAGATATAAATATCTATAGGAAGTATGTTTTTAATTTAAAAGTCTTTTTGGTTATAGGTGTCATTGAATACCGAGGACGGTGTTTCCCTAAGGGGGAGGGTTCTATAACAAACCTGGTGAAAATTCCATGTAGTAAAAGTTAATGGGACACCTATTCCAAGCTGAATGTTGTGAAAAACATCCTAGTGTGGGTGTTCATTTGGTTTATTATGGGTAAGGAAATTAGCAAAGGCAATGACAAAGGCTTTGGAAAGGAAAACTGGTATTTTTGGCAATTTATTTATGAAAATAATGGAAATTAGGAGAAAAGGAAGCTAAAAGGTCACAAGTTGCATGTAAGGAGGAAAATCAAGGAAAATAATGGAAAATGACGAAGATATAGGCCACATTAAGAAAAAGACTTATGAGGATAAGTTCATGGATTTTGTTCAGTTCAGTTTTGGATCTCTCTCTTTATTCTCTCTCTCTGTCACTCTTGGACACTTAGAGTTTTCATGGATCACTCTAGTGTTGGAAAAAAAAGAGAAAAGAAGGCAAAGGGATGCAAATATAAAGCAAGGAAGAGAAGGATCAAGAAGCTACAACAGGATTATTTGCAGATATTGATTTGTATGTATGATTTCCTTGCTATTTTTGGCATGCATGGTTATGCATGTGTGTTCTTGGTGATCTTGTTGTCATGGGCATGGGTTTTTCCAGGTGTGACAGTGTTCTTTAGCCTTTCCTTTCCATTTCTAGATAGATATGGTGAGATTGGGTTCTCATGTTTTGGTTGAGCTAGATTGTTGGATGGATTCGAAGTTGAGTGAGGTCGAACTCTAAATTAAAGAACATATGGCCTAGAGATCCATGAACCGGACTGTGGATTGCAGTAAACCCACTAGCCTAGTGACCCCTAAACTAGACAGTGGGTTGTAGTAAAGGAAATTATTGTGTGCCTCGGTGGGCCTAGGAATTGATGACCGGTGGATGGAAGGATATATGGTAAATCCTAGAGGTGGTTTCCCTTGACCAGGCCTAGGAATCCTTACTGGTGAATGGAGGGATATACAGTAAATCCTACAGGGTGGTTTCTCGATTATTTCCTAATGACCCCTAGATCATACTTTGAGTTGCGGTAAAGCCTAGAGACTAGGTGACATGCAAATTCATCACGATGTAGGTGGAGAAATACAGTGGAATCCATGCTTGTTTATGTTCTAGTGATCTAGTGAGGATTGTAGTAAAGCCTGGTTCTATTGATGAGGATGAGGTGGTGTAGCCTTGTGAAATCCTAGTTGAGTTTTGTTTGTGAATCTCACATTCATGCTTGGAATATGGCACAGGGGTGATTGGTTGAAGAGAGATTTGGCTCAGCCAATCTATGGTCGGATGGAACGTGGTAATCCCATACTGGGTTGAATTTTGCATTCATTAATAAGATTTCCTTTCCTTGGTATTTTATGTGTAAAAGAACTAGATTATATGTGGAATTTATGCTTGTTGTATCCTAATTATTTATGTTGTTTATATTCTGGTTATGAATATGTTTTACGACGGTGAAAATGTATGTTTCTCATCATTTTTTGATTTGTAAATGATTGAGCAATGAATATATGACCTAATATATTATAATGAAGCTAATGTGATAAGGCACCAATGCTTCTTAGTGATTCTCAGATAAGTATAAGATCCCTATGCTTAGATATGTTATTATGACCTGTAGAATGCATATTTGTGACATGTTTGATGAAATTCCTGTGATGGCTAGTAGGGGTCTAGTAAAGTATTTGTTTAAGAATTTTCATTGACATCATTGTCTCTACGTTTCATTTTATTTCTATAAATTCCATGAAGTTCTGGGTAGTGACTGGGTCCTAGCCCTGGAATTTAGCCTTAAATCTCGCAGTTGATAGCATAGCACTGGCATAAAAGGCGATAATCACACTTAGGTAGGCTCATGGGAGCATATGGAGCCCTCACTCACTTGGAGGGCTTGGAAAGGGAGCGACTGAGGTTCTAGGTCCTTGAACTGGTGAGTTTCCTTAGGGGCTGGTCATCTGGAAAGGTGGGGTAGCTCCTGGAGATCCTGTAGGATGTGTGTATGGTTAATTTGGCTGTGTTTTTTCAGTTCCACTTCCTTAAGATGACCTAAGAAGTTGAATTAGAACATAGTATCCTCTTGTCACATGTTTACCCTGGTTGGCTGGTTACTTGGGTGCATGTGGGAGGAGGGTGTTACAAACTACATCCAAAATTGAGACCAAAGAAGTTCAATAACAAGGGGAATAAAATATTTCCTCTACAACTCAAGAAGATCCAGGATCTGATTCAAGTGATGAAACCAAAATCTTAGCCATGGGAATGAAAGGTATAGCTTCTAACAAAAGTACTAGTTCTTCTAGCAAGCCTATTAAATCTCAAAATGATAAGGAAAGAAGTGATCTTTTTCATATCAAGGTCATTACAAAACATACAAAGGTTGATACATTATTTGATAGTAGATCTCAAGTCAATCTTGTCTCTGAAGAAATTATCAAGAAACTTAATTTAGATATTACACCTCATGCAAAACCTTACCCCTTGGGTTGGGTATGTGATGATACCAAATTGCAAGTGACAAAAAAATGTAAACTCAAATTTCACATCACTGCTAATTTTATAGATTAGGTAGACCTTGATGTTGTACCACTCCATATTTGTGGGATTGGCTTAGGGAGTCCATATTTATATGACCGAAAATCCATAGTCTATCATCATAAGAACAAATATCATCTTTTCAAAAATGGAGAGAGCACATAGAAAAAAGGTAACTTATATCTTGTTAATGCTAGTCAAATGAAATGGCTTATGAATGCTAGTAAGAATTTTGTGTTTTTTATGTTTAAAGCTAAAGATACTACTGAATATCAAGATTCCTCATGATGGTATTCTAAAATCAAGCATGAATTGGTGTAATTGTTTAACACTTATGACAAGATGTTTCAAGAACCTAAAGGGTTACCTCCAAAAAGGTGGATCCAACATGAGATTCAATTGCAAAAGGATGCACCACTTCTGAATATTGGTGTTAGGTACCTATAATAATAGTTTAGTCCCCTTATTGTTATTATTAATGTAGCCTCCATATTTTTATTGTTGTGCCCCATAGAAGCCTAATATTGTTATTGTTATGCTCTTACATTATTATTGTTATGTAGGCTCTGATTAAATTGTGACCCCTTAGACTCCTATATATAGAAAGGAGGTATTTTCATTTGAATCATCCAAGAATTTTTCATTTATGTAATATAAAGGAGGTTTCCCCCTCAAAGAGGACAATTTTTAAGTCATTTATCTATCTTTTGCTTTGTTTTTTGAGTTGGTTGCATAACATTCGGTAAGAGAGATTTGGATTCTAGGGTTTTGGTGCTTCAAACATGTCATCTTGGAATTTTCGTTGTAATTTTTTCTATGAAGTTTCACAAGCCAAAATTATAACCATGTGGATCCAAACTCTCGTTTAACTTCGTGTAGGAATTTCAGAGCTTGGTTAGTTATAGTTTATGGGATATGTTTCAAAGAAGTTAGGGTTTTTGTAGGCTTCAGAATTCAATATTAAACAGGTGACCTAGGGAAAATCCTCATAAATTTCTCTTTGAGCATCGGATTTGAATTTAGTAAAAATTGACCAAAATCACATGGAATTTAGTTTTTTGTGTATCATTTTTAGGGTCGAAGGTTGAAACAGTGACAAGTGGCACTCTGTACAAGTTCACTCTACTCAACAGGTCCATAATCAGGTCATTGTGGGAGATTTGGCATAACTTTATCTTGAAGAATCCAATTTTTGTTTGAATTATGGTATTGGAAATAAGACTCAGAGGGCTACCAGAGGACCAAATTTCAGATCTTGGAGAGCCAAAAATACAAACATACAACACTTTCAATATCTAGCTCCAAAAACAAGGAAAAAGGTGTGTATTTAAAAAGAAAAAATTGCAAAACTTTTGTTTAAGCAATCAGTTTGAAGTGATTCAAAGGGCATAGTGAGGCATAAATATTGTTTGATTCCAAAATTCCTCGAAATAAAAAAGTGGATACACCTAGTAAGAAACCAAAAATATATACTATGACACATGAAGAAGAGGAAGAATTGCAACATGATATATCAAAATTATGGGACCAAGTGGAAAAAATTTCTCTCTCACAAAGAGTAACCAAAAATAAATTAGAAGATAAGATGGACGGTTTAGAGACAAAAATGTAATGCAACATGGAAGGTTTGAAGCATGATTTAAAATCAGACATGGAATCTCGGATGGATGGTTTGAAGAATGGTTTAAAAGTGGACACGTAAGGTTTGAAGGAATATTTGACAAAGTTGTTAGAAGAAATGCTTACTAATGGTGACAAGGTACTCCATGAAGATCATGATGAGGATAAAAGGAATACAAATTATGATTTTAGAGACTCCAATGTGGGATTTAAGAACTATCACATTCTAAAGATAGATATGAGGAAGTTTGATGACAAGGTCCGGGTAACATGGATACTATAGATCGAGCAACATTTTGATCTACATCATGTGAAACACACAAAAAAAGTACAGATTGCATCTTTATATTTATAACCTAATCAATTTGTATGGTATCAATGGATTTGTTCTCGTAAATCACTCGTCACTTAGTCAATTTTTATGGAGGAATTGATAGCACATTATGAGGATATAAAGAGAAACAACTTATTTATGCAACTGATAAATATTAAACAAAATGATTCAATTGTAGAACACATCGATGATTTCCAATTGAATATTAGGGTAACTGATATTCTAGAGTAGCATAGGATTTATGTCTTCATAGGGACCTTAAGGATAACATCCAACATGAGGTTCACCTTTGGGAACCTGATTAATTAGAGAAGGAATTTAGGGTGCAAGAAAAATTGAAAGAAAAATTATGGCAACAAGGAAGTCTACCACTCACAACTATAAAGATGGAAGTGTTGTTTCTTCTAGTATTCCACAAACTACAAGTTTGACACCACACAAATTCGAAGAAAAATGATCAAAAGGGATTTGTTACAGTTGTGATAGAAAATACACTGAAGGTCATAAGTGTGCTGAGAAGAAATTATTTTACCTAGATTGTGAAGAGGAGGAAGAAAAGGAACAAGAGACATCAAAAGAGGAGGATATACACTAGGAACCAATGCTAGAAAAAGAATAAATAAATCCAACCATATCTTATAATGCATTGGAAGGAATTACCACTCCTCAAACTCTGAAGATGGAAGGATATATCAAGAACAAAAAGGTAATAGTGTTGATTGATTCAGGTAGTACCCATAATTTTATTCATCGTAAGGTAGACAAGGAATTGAATTGCCTCCTATATCCAACACCACAGTGTCAAGTCATGGTTGTAAATGGGGGAACTATAAATTTCTTTAGAAAGTTCTATAATATCAAGCTAACCATGGGGGAATATGTATTGAATAATCCAATTCTTTCCATTCCAATGGGTTGTGTTGATGTTATACTAGGAGTGTAACGATTACAATATTTGGAGATGATAGCTTTTAATTTTAAAGAACTTTTCTTGATTTTTCTTTTAGCAAGGAAAGGGAGTTGAATTAAGTGGTATTGCATGGAAAATAGGAAATATAATCAACTCTAATGTCACGATAAGGTAAAGAAATAAAAATGGGGCGTAATTGAACAATCATGCCCACCAGATATTCAGACATCGAAATCATCTATTTCTCTAGATCTCCAAAAAGTCTTGGACAATCATTCCAAGGTATTTGAGGCTCCCAAAGGCCTCCCACCTATTCATGATCATGATCATGCTATTCATTTGATTCCAGGAAGTGTTCCGCCAAACATCAGGCCTTATAGATATCCTTATGCCCAAAAGAGTGAAATTGAATGTATGGTTGTAGAAATGCTAGAGGTCGGTATAATTCAACCTAGTCAAATTTATTTCTCTTCTCTAGTAGTATTGGTGCATAAGAAGGATGGATCATGGAATATGTGTCTGGATTATAGGGAACTCAACAATCTCATTATTAAAGATAAATTGCCCATTCCTATCATTAATGAATTGTTGGATGAATTACATAGAGAAATTTACTTCACCAAGTTGGATCTTCATTCAGGATATCATCAAATTAGAATGAAGACTGAAGACATTCTGAAAACAACATTCATAACTCATGAGGGTCATTATGAATTTTTGGTCATGCCTTTTGGCCTTACTAATGCACCTTCCACGTTTCAAGGATTCATGAATTCCATTTTCAAATCCTTCCTTAGAAAAAATGTGTAAGTATTTTCTATGATATACTAATCTACAACAAATCTTGGAAGAATCATGCTCAATATGTTTATAGGTTGCTCAAACTATTAGAGGAGAAATAATTATATGAAAAAACCTCCTACTCTTTCTTTTGAGTACAAGAGGTGGAATATTTAGGTCATATTGTATCTCATGATGGTGTTAAGCTAGACCCTAACAAAATTAAATCCATTAAGGAATGGAAAATCCCCACAACCACAAAGAATCTTCGAGGGTTTCTCAGGTTGATAGGATATTATCAAAAGTTTGTTAAAAATTATGGGAGAATAATAGCACCTTTAACAACTTTATTGAAGAAACATGAATTTCTTTGACTCTAGAAGAAACTAAGGCCTTTGAGCATATTAAAGAGGCAATGTGCCAAGCACTAGTCTTAACTATGCCAGACTTCACAAAAAACTCTATTATGGAATGTGATTCCTCAGGAAATGGAGTTGGTGTTGGTTTAATGCAAGAAGGAAGACCCATTTCTTTTGAAAGTCCTCCAATTAAAGGAAAGTATTTACACAAACCTATATATGAGAAGGAAATGTTGGAAATACTTCATGTGCTAAAGAAATGGCAGCCTTACCTGATGGGAAGATGCTTCAATGTAAGAACATATCATGATAATCTTAAATAATTTTTGGAACAAATATTTTCCTCATAAGGGTAGTGAAAATGCATCACAAATATGTTGGGATACGATTTTGAAATCATCTACAAAAAAGGGAAGAAAAATGTTGTTGCAGATGCACTCTCAAGAAAGGATGAGGATGTGGAAGCGTTTCTTTGTTCCATTTCTATTATCCAACCTGATTTGATAATCGAAGCAAGGTATCAATGGAAGAATGACGAAGAGGTGTGGACGCTCATTAAAAAGTTGCAACAAGACCCCAGTACCTTTGATACATTTAGATGGAAAAATGATTGATTATGGTACAAATATTTCTTATATCTTTGTAAGAATTTCCAACTCAAAGAAAAGATACCATTTGAATTGCACACCTCTACCTTAGCACGACACTCAAGATTTTTAAAAACTTATCAAAGGATCAAGAAGGATTTTTTTTGGGAGGGCCTTAAATCTGATATTCAGGAGTTTGTGGCAGAATGTTTGGTTTTCAAACAAAATAAAGTTGAGACAATTAATACCCTAGGTTTGCTGCAACCTTTAGCCATTTCAAGTTAGCATTGGGAGGAGGTATCAATGGATTTCATCACAAGTTTACCCAAGTCTGAAGGAAAGAGTATCACCATGGTGGTAGTTGATAGAATTACCAAGTATGCACAATTTTGTGCATTATCTCATCCTTTTAATGGAAATACAATTGCTACTACATTTATGGAAACAACTCAAAAGCTACATAGAAACCCAAAGATTATTGTAAGTGACAGAGATTCCATTTTCACTAGAAATTTTTGGATGAAATTATTTTCTTGTCATGGTACTCAATTAGCTCATAGCTCATCATATCATCCTCAATCTGATGGGAAAACTAAGATAGTGAACAAATGTTTGGAATAAGGATATCTTTGTTGCTTTGTATCTGATAAAAAAACACAATGGGTCAAGTGGTTACCTCTAGCTAAATGGTGGTATAACACTTCCTTCCATACTGCAACAAAAATGAACCCATTTATGGAACTTTATGGATATCACACATCGTCCATCACATCATATTTAAGAGAAAATTCTAAGGTTCAAGCAGTGGAATATCACATCGAGCATTAACAACAAGTTCTCCAACTCTTAAAGGATAACCTTTCTCTGGTGCAGAATCAAATGAAACAATAAGTAGATCAACATCATAGTGAAATAATTTTTGACATAGGTAACTGGGTAATTTTACATCTACAACCATACAAAAAAATTGTTCCTCAAGCAAGTTAAGAAGGATAATAAATTACCACCCAAGTACTATGGTCCATACAAGGTGTTGCAAAAGATTGGTACTATGGCATACAAATTGGAGCTACCTGCATATTCTAGAGCACAACCAATTTTCCATGTTTCATGCTTAAAGAAGGTTATCGGTGACAAGGTCCCATTTTAAACAGTATTTCCAGAACTTGACGAAGAAGGAAAAATAATATTAGAGCCTAAAATGGTCATGGAAACAAAAACCTGACAACTATAGAATTGATCATTTTTGGAGTATCTCATTAAATGGAAGAACTTACCCATTGAAGATTGCACATGGGAGGATGAGAATTTGATACAGAAGCATTCAGAACTACTCAAGCATTGTGGACAACACTATTTTTGAAGGAGAGGGGATGTTAGGTCCCTTTAATAATAGTGTATTCCCCTTATTGTTATTGTTAATGTATCCCACATATTGCTATTTGTGCTCTATAGAAGCCCACTATTGTTATTATTTTGCCCTTCAATTATTATTGTTATGTAGGCGTTGATTATATTGTTACCCCTTAGACTCCTATATATAGAAAGGAGGCCTTGTCATTTTAATTATCCAAGAATTGTTCATTTATTTAATGTAAAGGAGGCTTCCCCCTCAAAGAGGATAATTTTTAAGTGATTTATCTATCTTTTCTTCTATTTTGTGAGTTGGTTGCATAATAATTGGCATGCATAGAATGTTAGTTTTGGATAATGCAGAGGTTAAGAAGTAAATTCAAGAGCTGCTTGAGAAAGGGGTCATCAAACCTAGTACATCTCCTTTTGGTTCTCTTATTATTTTGGTTCCAAAGAAAGATGGTACATGGCACATGCGTGTGGATTTCCAAGATTTGAAAAGATCACAGTAAATAATCACTATCCTCTTCCTCGAACTGATGATTTTCTAGATCAGTTAAAGGATGCTATTTATTTTACTAAGTTAGACTTGAGAAGTGGTTATCATCAAATATGGATTGCTGAAGAGGATATTTGGAAAAATGCTTTGAAGACAAAACAAGGTCTGTTTCAATGGTCAGTTATGTCTTTTGGGCTTTGCAATGCACCTATCAAATTCATGAGAGTTATGAATGATGTATTGTGACCATTCCTTAATGATTTTGTCATAGTCCACTTAGATTTTATTCTGATTTTCAGTAAGACTCATGAAGAGCATATCAAGCATGTAAAGAAATTTCTAGGTGTCTTGGAAAAGGAAAATTTGTATTTGAAGATGTCTAAATGTGAATTTGGGAAAACCACTTTAGTTTACTTGGATCATAGGAGGTGGTGAATTGAAGATTGATCCCTCCAAAGTTGACATTATTGTAAATTGGCCTAAACCCAACAATGTAACAAAAGTTAGGAGACTTTTGGGAGAAACCCAATATTGGAGAAAATTTGTCACTAACTTCTCATTCATTGCAACACCATTACATGCTTTGACAAATGTGAAGTAGGTCTTTTAGTGGGGAGGCAAGCCGCAAAAATATTTTGAGATTCTTTGAATGAGAAAATCAATACAACACCCATTCTAGCACTTCAAAATCTTAAGAAGCCATTTGAAATTCAAACTGATTCAAGCAAATATGCTATGAGATCAATTTTGATGCAACATGGTAAACCAATATGTTATCATTCTAAAACCTTTTCCAATGCAGTGATTAACTATCCAACTTATGATAAAGAATTTTATGATTTGGTACAAATTGTGAAGAAATGGAAGCATTATTTGATGGGTAAAGAAACAATTATTCATACTAGCCATGAACCTTTGCAATATTTACAATCACAAACCAAGCTACAAAAAGCTAGGCATTTCAAATGGATGGGATTCTGTAGAAATTTCATCTGGTTATAAGGTATAAGAAAGGTATATACAACAAAGTATCCAATATGTTATCAAGGCCTATTGTTAATTCATATGTCATTCTTAAGCATAAATCAATCATGCATGAAATTTATTTTGAACAGTATTCTCGAGATGGATATTTTAAAGATGTTTATGCAACTTTGAGTCAAGGAAATCATGTTGAAGAATTGGATTATCATGTTCATAACAAGTTGTTATATCATCTTCACAAGTTATTTATTCCACAGGGTGAAAGCGTTAATGTCATAAGGGAAGCCCATACTTCTCTTATTGTTGGTCACTTCGGTGTAGGAAAAATAGTGGCTCAGTTACAAATGCATTGTTATTCACCTCGTATGAATGAAATTGTATCAATATATGTAAAGGATGTTTAATGTGTTCTACTAGCAAACAAAGAAATAGGAAATTGGGCATTTACACTCCACTTCCTATCCCTTCTCGTCCTTGGAAAAGTATTTCTATGGATTTTTTTTGGGGGACTACCAATGTCTAGGAAAGGTCATGCTTATTTATATGTTGTAGTGGATTGTTTCAAAAAAACATGTGTGTTGATGTTTAGTAAGAAACGTGTTACAATTGAACAAACTGCAAAAATGTTCTTCCAAAATGTGTGGGTTCATTTTGGGTTACCTGCTTCGATTATTTCTTATCGATATTCTCAATTTATCAAGAAGTTTTTGTCAAGTTTAAGGGAACTCATGGACACAAATTTGAAGAAGATAACAACATTTCATCCACAAATCGATGGTTAGACAGAAGTAGTGAACAAAATAGTAGTGCATCTCCTTCAAGGATATTGTGGTAAGCATCCTAAACTTTGCGATGAGAATTTGCATTACATCCAACATGTGTACAATCATGTCAAACATTCATCTACACAAGTATCTTCATTTGAATCATGTTTGGGTTATTTTCCAAAGTTTCCTTTGGATTTGATCTTTGGTGAAGATATTGTAGTATATGGACATAGTGACATGGACAAAATCAAGAATTTCATTGAAAAAATCCAATTAGTGCATCAAAGGGTACAAGAACAGCTAGAGAAAAGCCAAGTCAATTACAAAGAAAGACATGATAAACATCAGGTTGATCATGATTTCCAAGTGGGAGATCATTTTTAGTTGTACATAAGCAAGGAAATATTACAAGGTGAAGGTAAAAATCTCAAGCTAATTAGATATGGTCCTCTAAAAATCTTGGAGAAGATTGGTAACAATGCTTTTCGATTAGATTTTCCACCTTACATGCAAATTAATTCTGTTGTGAATGTGGAAAAATTGAGATTGTATAAGCCTCCTATGATTTTTTATCAATAAGAGAATGTTATGATTCCATCTGTAGAATATTTTTCTCCTAAATATTTGAATGAATTACAGGAAGACATTATTCTTGATAGGAGGATAAGAACTTCACACAGAGGGAATGTGAAGTATCTTTGTGTGGGGCTCAAAAGAACCAATCCATGCAAAGAATGGTAGATCAATATCGAGAAAGTGAAGTAGCTGTACACTTACTTACTTGATGATTAAAAATAGACATTTTGTGGTTGATAAGCTTCCGGTGGTGAGGAGTGATCCATGGGATAAAAAATATGCTAAAAAATGAAACTAGTTATAATCTCCAAAATCCAACACCAAATTGTAAATCTCGTCGTTCTGAATCCAACGACTTCAATTTCCTCAATCTGACATCGTATGAAGAAGTTATCGCATTATGAAGTTTTTGGCAAATAGTAGAAAACGTCAAAGTGTAGGGTTGACTATGTAGTCCATACGATGACATGACGTTGATGTCAGTAGGTTGATTGGGCTGTATGGATGACATATGGGTCAATCCCATGATGACACTTAGCGCAAGGTTATTGGTCATATGCTTGATGTGGTAGACCAATCACGGGCCACCACATGGACCAATCAAAGGGCACCATGTCACTCTATGAGAGGTTGCCATGTGTCCCTGGGAAGTAGAATTTTTTTATTTTATTTTGCTAAATGAGCCTCTTCCAGGCGTGAACACATGACCTCTAACAAATAAATCATCTCCCATACCATTAGGGCTACCGTGACTCTCGTTTAAACTACATCGACGACTTATATTTAAAATACAATAGTGGAGCAGTTGGGGTAGTGGGCAGGCTGATGGGCACGCCCAACCAGCCCAGCCCATGGTCTTTGACACAAAATCTGACCACCAGCAGAGTGGAATATTGGGGGCAGGGCACCTCGCACCCTGCCCATGCCCAAGGCCCAAGACATATGGTAACCACAGAACCGTGAGAGTAGCCAGGGAGACGACGTGACTTATGGCCCACTACCCTCGGTCCTATGGGATCTAAATGACCAAGTATAGTGGAAAATGGGAGGGGCTTCGTCCTTATATTAAAAAAATATTTTTTTTATGCCAAAAACCAACGTAACCATTGCCAATTTTTGCAGATCAAACTTGCGACCTCAATTTTTGCAGATCAAACCTGCGACCTACATGATGCCAACCTCAGTGCCTACCAATTGGGCTTGAGAGATTTTATTGAAAATTTTAGCAAAGCCAAACCTTATTACAAAGCAGTTTACAAGAAGTTTGGAAAAAAGAGGCCTTTCTTACTCAAATTTTAATCTTTTTGAGCTCAATACGATCCTAGACGAGGGTTTTTGGGCATTATGTACACAATGGCATTGCTATTTTAGTCGATTGAAGCTTATACAACGATGTATTGAGCATTTGAGCATATAATAAAAAAGGCCACCATTGGAAACTAGACGTAGAGATGTAGCCCAGGATGGGTGAAATTTCTTATCAATTTGTTCTATTTGATGTTACACGCTTTTCCATTTTGAAGTCTTAAAATTGTGCAAAACTTACTTAAGTTTGTGTGCTTTTGCAATCATGATCCATTGCCTAAAAGACATAAGCTAGCTCACAAATCATTTCTTGAAGCCTTCAGTTTTTAATTTTGGATCATTAATAGAAAAGAGATGTTTGTTATCAAATACAATGTTTCCTACTAATTTTGTTATTGATTTACTTTTCATCATTTTCTTTTCAATGGGATACACTTCATTTCTTTTTAAATTAGTATAAATATTTTATTTTAAAAAAAAAGTGGCAATTTTTCACAAAATAAAGCCAAAAATTTAGAAGAATTGTTTAAATTATAAACATTAATTGTTGTGATTCCACAATCTGATTATAGTGGAGATTTCTCAATCAATTGAATCCACTTATGTATTCAAAATTGCAATTTAAGTGTAATTTGACCAGCATAAGATGATTTTAAAGATGATAATAAAAAAAATAAAAAATGTTTAGAATTATCCTTAATAGAGTACTTAAAGTGTTGATTATCAATATCCATATAAAATTGGTGCATATGGAATCATATCTATAATAAACATTAAATTTTAATAACTAACCACCATACAAAGTTCTCATACTATCTTATATATGGGTTATATAAAATTTATGGATGTTAGTGTAGGTTATTTGTTTGAATTTTGAATTATTCAGGTGTAGATTTTAAGGATTGTTATCATTAGAGTGATTTTATGTTGTAGAAATGGATTATTATATCTTGGTACGAAGGAATTGTTGTGTGACTTTGCTTATTCCTATTATAATTTTTTCTGGGGATAGTTATATGATTCTTTTAATTTTATTTATAGAATTTTAGATATTTATTTTTTATAATTTACTAATTTTTTTATTCAAAATCATTAATATGCAAATTTCATTATTATGATTAAAAAAAGAGTTTTTCTATATTTATTATTATATTACAATCTTCTCCTCTTATTTCACACATGATGTTGTTTTATTAACCAAAATTAAACTCAAAGAAGTTGAAATGAAAAAAACAAAACAAAACAAAACATTACTCACCCAATCTTCACCATTGTTCTAAAGAGTTTTGTTTCATTAGATTTAACCAACATAATATTTCAAAATATCTAATTTTTAATTTACACAAGAGTTCACATAAATCTAGCCCTTTAATTATTAGAGATTAAAAATATCTTAATTTAATATTTTGACTGATAAGACTTAAAATTATTAGATATCCATCTTTTTCCATCAAATCACCATGGTTAATATATTTTTTTTACTGCTGGTGGTTTCCAGGCCCATCATTTTAGTAAACTATGATATCCACTCATGGTATTTAAAAAGTGGAAGAAAGAAAACTAAAATCCAATCGTACAATTAGCTTCTACCATATACAAGTATTTGTTAGTCTTTACCATAGTGATTTATATTACTCACTTACCATATCCATCTCAACTTGTCCATTTCATCTCAACTTTGCCTTTGTATAAATGATGGAGTGCTTTAAGGCATTAATTTGAGACATTTCATTTCAACTTTCCCATTTCCTCTAATCCTGAATGAGTGGGATAGTAAAAAAATGAGTACCTGTAGACAATGTTCTCCTCAGAAAAGTCAACTTGCAGCAGGACCCATCTGATCAAATTTCTTCGATGTTGCCACTGGTTACCTCAAAGAGGTGAAATTGCAGCCCCAACCCAATGAAATTGAATCTTCTGGAGGCACCGAAGGCCCAAGTCTTATCGAGTCTCCGTAAAACCCAAGAAGGGCTCAAACTTGATGCATAAGTCCACAGGAAAACATAACAAGACCTTGCTAAAGCCAAAGGAAAACTATATTTTTATAGTTCACAAGTTCCAGCTACACCAATCTCATCACTAATCCCCGTAGTCAATATTATGTTTTTGTTTTAGGGTTGCCCATCATTTCTAATGCAACTACACTACCATTTCCTAGGTCTCCCATCAAGAAAAAGTAGTTAGTCCACTTTTTGGGTTAGTCGAATCAATCATGAGTGTCGTAGTCAACCAGAGTCATTCACCAATGGTAGGTATACGAAGGACCTTATGCTAAAGAAGCTAAGGGCATGACTCACAGAAGGAAAGCACCAATAAGAGAAGGAAATCCACACCGAAGGTAGGGAGGTAGACTGGGAAAAACCCATTCTATCCTCCAAACTATCGAAGCCCAGTGATATCGAAGGGAGTCAGCTTACTCATGATTCATCATAAATTTACAGTGGATCCATGGTTCATACGGTTACATGCTATTTTTGGTTAATTTTGGACACTGGTACCCACACATCGCATAATTAGTTGGGCACTGCTTATCTGTATATCTTCTTGCCTTCACAACGCACACAACCACGACACTTCCGACCTGAGCCCCAAGTTAATTTCCATCATTTTTGGCATGTTTGTTGCATCCGCAAAACACCCACAAACTTAGCAGCAGTACGATGATTTCAGAGACAAGAATATCGAGCTATTGATTCTCAAAACCCTACATTCAGGGGTCAGGGGTTACATTTATGAGCTTAAGGATTGATGTAGACAGGTCGTGCGGACCTGCTATAATGTTTACCTGGGAAGAAACACCATTGTTAATCAGAATCACCCCATATTTCCCGCACTGGATTGCCCACCGCTGAATTCTCTCTATGTATAATATCATTATATTGTTCGTACTAGACTTCTTTCCTTTTCAAAACGCCATCAACTAGACATAATAATTTAGGGTAAATATCTCATATTTTTTAGTAGAAATACCGCTTCTCTCTTTTCGAAAATCAAAATTTTCCTTTTTTATTGTATGTACATAGGTATTAGGATCTGATCAAATTAGAAATTAGAGGTATTCAAATCCTCAAGATACACGATCCCTAGTAAGGAATCGACTTAGGTTTGGGCAACCTCAAGATTTTTAATACCTCATCTCTCCACTGATCAGGGTTTTGTTAAAGATATGGTTCTATCATTATGTTTGTCTGGTTCTCAATCTTAGCATGCCATTAAAAATGGAATTTTCTAAATCCGTGTGAGTGAAAAAAAATATTTTCTAAATCCAAAATTTTGGAACTCTTCGTTTATGAGAGCTCAAGGATAAACAAAGTACCTTGGGATAGAACCCATACTTCGAGTTTTCCTTTTATGCTTGTGTTTACTAGCAATACAGGAGTTCCAGTGCGTAGATTTTTCTGCATGGTTTAGTTCTATACTGGATTCTCTTAGCTCATTAAATTGGAAATTCAAATCCACTCTCACAAATTATGCTTTGTTTTTAATTAAAAAAAATTATTATCTTAGTTTCATCCATTTTACTTTCACTGTCTTCCCTCATATGGTTACAGTGAGTCAAACTAACTACTAATTTATGAAATAATTCATTCAAGGTACTATTTAACTAGATGTGGTAATATTATACCGTATAAGTTTGAATTGCATGTTGGTGTTAGTTCAATGGTGTATTTATCTTATAACGTATTTGGTGTAATTATCTAAGTATTGGTACCTAGGAAAGTGCTCTCACAAACACACTATCACCATGAGATCGAATCATCTCAAAAGAGAAGGGCCAATTCAATCTTATCTGGATTGATCAAATGAAGTGGCTCAAATTTGATGTTGGTGTTTGAAATTGTGAATGTGGGACACTGGTGGATATTGGTATACTAAGGGAAATGCTTGAAGCATATAAGGAACACAAAGTAAAGTTTATTTTTTTTGTTCACAATGATACTGCAACTGGGGTTAAAAGTATTTAGGCAAATATAAGGAAGGTGTTTGGTGAGTATGACCACTGGTGTTGATTTGATTACATTTCTTCAAAGTATTTATTTAGCATTTTACAATGCCACTTAATAAATCTATTTCTTACGAAGAAGAAGAATTAGTTGAGGGTTAGAAAATTAGATATAATGAAGCCATCCTTATCTTAATTATAGATTCTAGAATATTCTAGAAATATTACAGATAAGAGAAAGTGGCTATAAATAGGCCATCCTTATCTCGACTGTAGATCCTAGAAATAGATGGGTAAGAGTGAAGTTGACTATTTGAATTCATTCATGTCCATCAAATTTTTGGAATTTGCAATCATGTTATTCTCATACCTATTATCATAAAAAAATTGACCTTGTTTATTTTTTTAATAATAAGTTCACTTATAACTATGATATTTAGAATGGGAGGTTGCAGATGATTCATGCATATTTCTTTGTTTCTTATGGATGATGTGTCTTCTATATGTGCCATTGACTTATATATGGATGAATGGGGAGTAGATGTAGTGGTAACAAGTTATCAAAAGGTTTTGTCGTTGCTAACATGTGTTGGTATTGTGTGTGCAAGCCCAAAGGACTTAGAAGTAGCAAAGACTACAAAGTTGATAAGGTATTTTTTTGACAAAATGACTATTTGAAGTTCTATAAGTTGGGGATGTATTGGCCCTACACACCATCAATTCAACTCGTATATGGACTACGAGAAACTCCAACCTTATCTTATTTGAGGAAGGCTTACATATCATCATTGCAAGGTACACTCACTTAAGAAAGGCGACAAGGTAATTTTACTTTGGCCAATGCATGTTTATTTTTCACTTTTGAAATGGTAATGCTCATAAAATCTATAAGTTGGCCTAAATTGTCACCATTTTCCTTAGTGCGAAGATCAATTATAATATTTCATCTAAAATTTATGCAATTTTTCCTTTCACCTAACATTTTTCAGTATATATATTAGAGCAATAACAGTATAACATATATTTATGGTCTGGTGTTATTGAAGTTACTAGTGTTGCTTCTTCAAATTGGATTGCCAAGCTTGTGGTGGAAGCATGGTGGTTGAAGAACTACACTCAAAAGGAGGAATAGTATAGTGACATTGTTACAATTGTGGTTGTTCCCCCTTATATTAATAGTACAAATATTGTGAAAGGAGTGTGGAAGAGATGCAATTTGAGTTAGGGATTGGGGTTCAATAGAGTAGCAGGAAAGATGTTCAGAATAGGACACATAGGAAGCCTGAATGAAATAAAATTATTCCTAACATAAATATAGGTGACATTAAGTAATATGGAATAATTAAATAATGCACGTAGAAAGGAAATTTCATATAGGTATCTATTGCAAGTAAATATTTCCATGAGAATATTATTGAGTAACCATTTCTTTCTTGCTTTTCCCTTTAGGACCAGAATCCTGAGACAGTGAGAATGTCTTTATTTTATTTTGTAGGGACAATTGGTAGTAAATCTATGATTTATGGACTCCTAACACCTATAAAATAATGACCTTAACCAATAGAATTTTTCCATTTGAGGTTGTTAACACCACACCTACAATCACGATCAGAGAATGGATTATGTTTTAGAATATATTGTGATAGAGAAAAAATTAACTCTAGATTTCAAGTCACAAGTGATTTTGTAACACACCCCCTATTTCTTAATATTTCTTTTATTTATGTGTCATCAACTTTTTTGATACTAGTATCTCTCTGGTTCAATTGAATAGTATTTTTTGACAAAAGAACTAGCTATCTAGTAAACTTGAAATCGTGTTCATCCTAAGACATCACAAATATGTTATAGACCTATGATAGAACACTTTGTTTTTGCATTATTTAACTTTCCTTGATTTTTAATTGTTTCCCTTTTTGCTATTTACTTCCCTACACAAACTACTTGCAAATTCAACCTGTTTATCAAGATTTTCAACACCCCAATCCCTAGAATGGGTTTCTACAACCTCCTTAAACCAAATATCTTAGAAGAATGTTGGCAATCAACACAATGTAATTACATTTCTCTAGACCAAGGTTTCCTCTAGGATTCCTAAAATTATTAGTCAAAAATGATGTATAACAAAATAGAAGATCATTATTGTGATTATATAGACTGTCATGGTGAAGGTTTAAAGGGGTTCTCCTCTAAAGAGAGAAGTTATGTATTGCTAGAAGATTTTTGATTGCATCAACAAAAATGTAAACCAATCATTGGAGAGGATGAGGGGATGCTTAAATGCTCATTTTTGTCTTTGTGATGGGAACTCTCTCCTACATATTTTCACTTCACCTATTAAGGAAATGGAAAACATTAACCGAGTTTTTTTATAATTTACAAGTGGCCACCTATGCATAAACACATATCAAGGCCCCTCGATGGGGTCATCATGCCAAAAAGAATTGTGTGTGCACAGGATGTATGAACACAAGCTTTATTAGTTGAAGATAATGGTTGGAGGCATTAAAATTAAGATAGGCTACCTATTCAAGGAGTTGTCTCAGGCCCTCATCTTGGAACACAACTCATCATCTTATCGGTAATAGTCTATAGTAAAAAAAATGACAGTTTAGGATAAACTAATCATATAATGCAACAGCCAGTGTAGAGAATGTCTTCTCCTTTCCTTGGAAGCGAAGAACAAAGCTAAACACCAATGCCAAAAATAAATAGGCCTATGTTTATCAATTTGCAACCCTATAAATATGTTGTAATAGTGCATAGATTCAATGGTAATTATTATATTTTGGCTTAAATATAAATTATTGTACATGAGTTTCCATGAATTCCTCATATTTCTTCCATAGGAATCATCAACTGTAGCCTCAAGCAACATGGAAATAAGAAGGTCACTCAAATATAAATAAGCAAAATATTTTTCGTCATTATTTGCTTCCCTCTATAAAATATGCACATGAAGTATGAGACAAAATATCAAATCTGAGAAGCTCATGGTTACGGCTTGCTGAATGTTCTTTTCATGTCCATGAATTCCACTCTTGTTTTCTATTGCACTATCTCCTATAGTTACTCAACTTATATTGGATATAGAATTACTCTTGCTAGAAGCATTCTCACATAGAGTGCCTAACTGTATTCTAAGGAAGCCTATTATTAAGTGACTCAGTGCTCTCTCACTTTGATTTCTAGATAAATGAAGGATGACGAGAAGAAATATAATAGAAAATGAATCAAGATGGAAAAGTTTGTCACACTGCTTTATTCCTAAATGGATGGTGTTTTCATTACTAAACCTTCACATTATAAGGATAACAAGAAGTTTCTAATAAAAATTTACAACAATTAAAAGATGTAAATGTAACCATACAACAAGTAGAAAAATACCTTAGTCTTTAATGGTTTTATATACAAGAGAGCTCCACATCAAACATCGTGTTCTACTCACTTCAATTACCCATCTACAAATGAGGGGAGAATTATCTTTTAACATTCAAAATAAGTACAATAAGACATGTGTATATATGTGTATTACTGATCATTTTATTTCTCTGGAACCTACACAAGCATCGTGAAACAAATTGATATTGTGATGCACCAACGGGTGTATACTATGTTTGGAAAATTCCACTTAGAAACCCTTATCATCTACAACCCCACTAGTGTTCAAGTTCCATATTAAATTCATAATCATTGTGGTTTACAAACCAATCAAGATGATTTCACTCAACTTTTGGAATGGGGATATGGATAATGCTACCAATGTGTTTTCCATTTTTTGTAACCCAATATTACATCAAATGTCTCATTTACACTCCAGTTCAATATTTAATATTTTTGGGTTAGCGACTGCTACAAGATGAGGATATTAACAATATAGTAGAGGCAATTTTTGACAGGTATTTGGAGCTTACATAGACACTATCATGCCTTATTTTCAACACAGTAAGGAGGTTGATCCATATGCTACATAAGAAGTATCTTGGTTTTGGTTGCTAATGTTACTTTTTCATATTTCTTGAAATATCAATCTTAAGACTATGATTATTTTATTGGCCTAAGAAAAAAAATCATTAAATTTGATTAGAAGGTCTCCAAGTAACATCCCTCAGTTGATACCACTAATATGTTCATCTAGAATAAGAGTTCAAGCTAAATGATAAGCATTGCAGCAAACATAATTGGAGACAGTAAAGATATATATGTTTATGGAAAATAAATTGAGACATGATCGAGTATATTTTCAACAAACTAATAGTTTACTGGGATTAATACCGTAATAACTTACAAATCTAGTCGGCATGGATTACCTATCATCATCCAATAGCAAGTTGAAAAGTGATTTTCGAGACATAAATTTCCAAATCAGTGTGCCTATAGATGAAACACCCTATCCCTCAATGTAGTGTTGAAAACTTTTACAATTGAGTGGTTGCAACCACCACTCATCTTTGGTACATGCACCGTGGGAAAATGGTGCTCCCCATGAAACATTATTCAACATGCATTTACAATTTCATGGTCAAATGATGAGAACTTTGGGTAGAAGCATCTAGAAAAAATCATTTATGGGTTTATTCAAACTCTATTTTAGTAGTATATGATGGATTTCTCCAGCAGGATTCCTCTAGAACATTGTATTATGAGGGCGACATAGAAGGTATTTTTTTTCATATGATCACATGGAGAAGATTAAGTAAGGTCTAGAAGCATCTACACATCATCTTTGGAGGTTTTCTTGACATAATAGGATCTAGAATACCACTTGGATCAAGTCTAGGGGAAGACCTAGCAATGAAAGAAAAATTATATAACCCAAAAAAACCATGAATACTGAGCTAAGGCTAAAACATGTTCCATTACAAAATAAACCCTTAAAGCTTTAGGGTGTTTGGAGTTTTGTGTAGGAACTCTTGGAAATAATACTGAGAAGTGGGGGGGGGGGGGGGGGGGGGGTTGAATCAGTATTATCAACTTACTAAATTTTCCTTTTCATAATCAAATTTATATACGCTACTTCAGTGAAGGGAACTTGCATGTGCACACAACTATTCCTAAGGCAACTACTGTATATCTAGTGAACTTATGATTTAGTTAATTCATCATATGTTGATCTTTAATCAGTGCATTAGTACTTAATTAACCATTTAAACAGTAACCATGTGTAGTAATAATATAATAAGCAATCACACATAATAAACACACATGAACACCAAGATTTAAGGTGGAAACCCAATGTGGGAGAAAAACCACCTGATGTTGTCGTCTCTATCTTCTTTTAATATAAGAAAAACCTATTTGCAATCTTGTACTGGTGCAGACTCATACCAATACATAGGCACCCACCTGCAAATGGCTACAACCTTCTCTCACTCTCCAACTTCTACTGGAAGGGAGCTACAACCCCCTATCTCGTGTACTAGCCGATATGCTTACTAGTACGTAGGTGCCAGCCTACAGAAGGCTCCAACCTTCACTCATTTTCCAGCTGCTACTGGAACGGAGCTCCAACCCCCTGGAGCTTGTACTAGCTGATATTTTTACCAGTACATAGGCATCGGCCTACAGAAGGCTATAATCTTCTCTCTTCCTCCAGGGACCACGTTTCATAAATTTTCAGACTAGATACTCCTGGTACACAACAACAAAATATGAAGGCCACATTTCATCCAATTTTCATACTAGACCCATCAGAAACATTGAAGCTCAAAATAAAGCACCACTACAATACAACCAATCACTAAAAGCCCGTCATCATTGAAGAAAATCATAATCAATCAATCTAAACATTCAGAAAATTGTCACCAAAACACAGTGACCAGAATATAGAGCAGAACCTAGAACTCTATGTCAACAACCAAAACCAATTGCAACTTCAAACATCATATTTCATAATGTATACGCTACTTCGAAGTATCAAACCAGCGTGTATACATGCCTTCGCCAAGGCGAACTAGCATATAGATCTACAAATACTAACTTAAAACTTCCCAGTTGTTCCAAACTATAGTGGGACCCAGATCGTAACATTTACAGAATAAAACATGCATAAGAAATCAGATCTATCCCAAACAATTTTAGATCATACAATGATAAGTCATTTAAGGTCTCATGATCTTGATCCAACATTATATCCAAGGTGCACAAAATATTTCAGATCATATCATAATCATAGCCCCTGCAACATAAAATATACTTCAGATAGAAGTATTCCTGAGAAACCCTTTCACCTGCACGCATGGCCCTTTAATCTTCTCCTCCTTATATAGTTTTGGCCTTCATCAATACCTCGGACCAAACCAACCCTTAGAGTCTGTGGTATTCTTGGATGGGATCAAATAGTTGTTACTCCACTCAATATTGTGGGATAATACCATGGTATTGACCCTTGGTATTCTTTACTCTTGAATTTCCTTGATTTTCCAACACATATGCGCTTTTCATCCTGTGAAAGTGCATGCATACATATACGCGCCTTTTGTTCTATGGACCACATGTATATGCTACTTCGACAAGTGAACCAACGTATACTTCTTAATCCATTATCTTTCTTCAATCTATGGAGTCTAATCTGTAATCCTTTACTGTTAACGAGTTGCACTGTGAACTACCTTCTATGTGAGTTTCCATCAAGGACAACACCTATATCATAATGCCAGCAATATCCCCCTTTTGAATTGATGGAAACCAAAACACCAAGATACTCTCCCCCTTAACATCAAGGGAAAATGGTGGACCAAGATATTCTCCCTAGTAGGGATTCTCTACACATGGTGAATTCTCTGATCATGCTCCTCCTAAGCTTTTACTGGAATCTCTCATGGATGTGAAATGAAGTACATGACTCTATCACTCAACTAAGTGAGTCTGACCTTCCTATCATCAATAAATCATACATACATAAATAACCCAACCAAGTGGGGATATACCAAATGTTCGTACATGATTTAAAAAATTGCAACTATTACATCATCCTTCCCATGCATAGTGGGGTTACATTATAGGTCATTACATGACCTTTACATCAAATGATATACACAACAAGGACTAAAAATCTAAACAAGACCATGATAGTCATCAACAGCTATCACACACCATATATGATCTACACCATAAGCATCCGTCAGCATTATCAAGATCAACAGCCTATAAATTTCCATCATCAAAAGATTCATCTAAATCAAAACAACTATGTGGATCAAGCAATATAAGCATCATCATTTACCAAGGTCTTCTAATATAATGCCAACAATGCATTATTAGAAGCATATGTTCCCCCTGAGCCTGTGCCAGTCGTTCACTATCAGAAATGATCATTGCATTTGTTAGTAAGAATCATCAAGGCATCATCATCAACCAGTTATTCATCAAATTATTAATAGCTTATGGTCCCCAAAAACACTATCACATATCATCAGCAGACTGTAATCATGATCAATCAGAATAGAACAGATAATTGATAATCGATTGAACCATATCAAACCCCTTTTCCCGAGTCTGTCCTACAACTTTTTCCTCAAAAAACCTTGTACGTGATTGTGTAGCTTCTAACTTGTGTATATACGCGACTTGTCTTCATAATAATTTTGTATGAGAATTGGAATAATGAAGATTTACACTTTCATCTCCCCCTGGGTCTGTTATTTATGTATACTGAGCTATTCCACATCTTTTTGACAACACCACATCTTTTTGACAACAATTCCTTCTTCTTCAATACCTTGGATTGTGATTATGTTTGCTCCTTTTGGTATGGTGGCCAAAATTTGCTCCTGCGTTCCTTTGCTATATGTCCAAACTTGTTACACACATAACATCTTACATGTTTCATATTTCTTCTATCGCAATAAATAGGTTTGTGACCAAACATATTGCAAGAAAAATAATATCCCTTAAAGTACCTGGAAATTGATGATCTTTCTGTGTGACGGTCTTGAACCATTCTACTTCTGCATCTGGCTGCAAAATGTCCAAAATTATGACATATAAATCATTCAACATTATTTTTTAGAGGAAATAACCAATTATCCCTTACATAGTTGGGAGGAAATGATTTTCTTTGAAGTATTTCTTTCCTTGGTTGTTTATGGGGTTGAGCTCTTATCTCCTTGTTGAGCATTTCATATTTTGCATTAAAGTTCCTTGCCTTATCTTGTGAGCTAGATTCACCTTCAATAGTTTCATGAAAACTAAGACTAGTCTTTATATTAGGAGAACGCTAAAATTTGATGATTTTATCTAACGTTTTCGATCCTTTAGCAAATCTAAGATTCAGAGTTTTTGTTTTCTCATGTTCTTTTCTTAGACTTACTACTTCACATTCTAACACTTAATTGTGCTTTTCCTTTTCAGTGAGCTGATGTGTCACTGTGTCTATGACTATATCATTTTCTGCCAAACAGATTTTGAGTTGAGTGATTTCTTTAAGAAAATCTTCCTTTTCTAAGTGTTGTAGTGGCTACAACCACCCTAAAACTTTTTTCCTTAGCTTCATTTTGGAGCCTCCCTACCTACCTTCATAGCAGCATGTCTTGCTTCATCAAGTACACAAGCTCCAGTGATTTTCTTGCAAAGAGATAACTTGTCGATCAAACCTTGATGCATTTCCCTCATAGGCTATTCATCTGGACTTGGTCCAGGAGCAGGCTCAGCAGATCCTTCAAGAATTTGCACAAATCTGGAGGGAAACCATCCTTCCCTCTAGAAATTGTACAATCCTGACTTGCAGCCTGTTGGGCCGCATAATTGCACAATTCTGTTGAGCAAGCTTCACCCAGAAAATTGCGCAATCCTTCCCAGCTGGGCTGCTTAGCCCAAAATTTGCGCAAATTTGGGCAGCAGTTAGTTGCTCTGCCCAGAAATTGTGCAAATCTTCTGAGCAACCAGCCCAAATCCCAACCAAAAATGTCCATTTTTTCCTAGCAATTGAGCGGTCTCTTGCATGTGCAGCTGAGTTGACCGGTTCCCTCCAAGATCGAGGAAAAAAAACTTGCATGCACGAGCTACTTCTCCCAAGGCAACATGCAAAGGAATCCCTTGGTTCAGAGATCTATTTTTGGGAGTTGGAGGTTACATGCAAGGATCATTTCAGAAAACTCCCACCAAGTGTCACTTTCCCTAGATTTGTGACATGTGCGTCACAACCTTGATTTTATAAAAAATCATCAACCAGACACTACAGAGCTCATTCCGCACATCAATCTTACAGCACTGACATCCCATATCACATCTAGGAGCTATCGACACATTCAGCTAAGTTGTTTTGGGGTAAGCCCACTTTCCATATCTTGTGTTGCATTTCTGGCGCTTTTTGTGTTTCGCTTTGTGTGAACATTGTCTGCTTGATTTTAGAGAGTGCTTTCTATTGTTTTGATACATACTAGATTGTACTAGCACCATTTCAGTTTTCGTTGCTATCTCACTATTGTCACATGCATGAAATTGTTTTGCACGAACGGTCATTGATTCGTTGACTCGCTTCACCCACATGCATGTTCATCTGTTTACCGAATATTTCATTCAATGTTTGCATGCACTATCAATCACTTCAGCTTTCACTTAGTGTCACCACACATTCACTATCATATTTGCTTCAGTTGCTCATCGACGAGTTTGGCCAACCTTCGCCCAGACTCTACCTTCACTAGGACAACATTACGCAATATGGGGAAAGAAGGCTCTGTCTTCCTCTCCAGAAATGTGCATCTCTACCCAGGAACTATCCATGAGGACTATTTTGCGCACTTCTGAGGGACAGTGACTGCTAGCCCAGAAAATTGTGTAATGCAATCACTAAGCCTGCAGCCATTGCCAACTGAGATTACGCATTGCACAATTCTAGTAGTCAATAGCCAGACTGGACTGTGCATTACGCAGTTCCAGCAATCAGTTATCTTCCCAGCAACATAGACTGTGCCTCGCTGTTATAGACATTTTTGGGCACTGTAACCCCAAGCATAAAATTTCCATAAACCAAGGGCTCCTAAGTCCCTAAAAGTGTTGTTCCAACCCCTAAAGGAACAAGGTCAACTGATTACAACTTCTCCCAGAAGTTCTCCATGAAAAACTACTCAGAACTGGTTAAAACAGGATCATTTCACCTACTCCATAGGCAAAGTGCGTTGCATCTCACCTAAGTACACTCAGTGGGTGTGTTGCATTTAAAAAAGCCCTTCTATGGGGTGCGATGGGAGAGAAGAGACAAATGGCAATGTCACTCCGTGAGGTGGAAAAGCATGGAATCCTCCAGAAACTTCTCCTGTGACATTTGCCTCTCTGAATCCGACCAGGGATGAGTAAGAGATCATCAATCTCCAAGTGGAAGCAAGAACTATTAGAGGGAAAACACTAATCAAATTACAAGCTGACTCATCTCCCTTACAGACATCTATATATGGATCCCTCATCTCAGAGATCTAGAGGCTGGAATTTTGCATCTTGTAAGGAATTGCTGTTGGTTTCTTGAGGCAACATCATAGTGTTGGGTGATCTAAACTTTGTATGAGGTGAAGAAGGGATTACTTGCTGAGAGGATGATGCTGGGTGAGAGCAACTGGTTGTAACTCTCTTGGCTCTTTCTTGATTATCAATAAATCTATTCAAGTTTTCCTCCATACTCTTGTGTAATCTATGTTTTGTGCATTTGTATGGTCAATTTACATCTGATCCTAGATTGTTTATGATAATAGATCCATGTTCTTGTATAGTGTTATGCTGCTTTGATTCTACAGGTACTCTGTGAAGCAGGGTATATGAGAGAGCAAGTAGCAAAGGACTATTAGAAGAGAGAGGAATCGAGCAAGGAACCAAGCGCAAGACAGAGGTTGGTCTCCTTTATTCTTCTCTCATCTATCTTTCATAAAGGGAAAAGAAAGTAGTTTTACTTTGTTTGTTTCTAAGGTAGCTACCACACCTTAGTGGGATTAGCAGTTCTGCATAGACACTTTTCCCTGTAACAAAATGGCGACTCCGCTGGGGACCGACTAGGTTGTTTGTTTATCTACATTTGTTTACTTCATAAACTTACAGACGGAGCCTGAAGTTGAGCTAGGTAGCTTTAGAATTGCATTTTCTATGCAAATGCAAAGTAGATAAATGCTGCTTCAGTCAATCTCCGGGTTTTGTTTATGAATTAAACAACTGATTTGCAAACTCTCTAATTGCCCTTGCGGTGGCTCTAGTAACCTCCTTAGATCTACCCCGGTTGTTGATTTACTGATTACCATTTTCTCGGCCAAAATCCCTGAACTGAACTGCAAACTGTGACCCGGAACCCAAGCAAAGTCTCGTCCCTGGCCCAGCACACTATCTGTTCTGTGAATCTCAAATTTAGCGCACTTCCCGAGTGTAGAAGGTGCGTTTCATTTCAGTTTCACTGTGTTACAGGTGCGCTGATCAGACTAGGCATTGTTCCTAAATTTTGGTTTCTGTGTTCATTATTTTCAGTTCTATTCATGAGTTTTGCTGCCTGTAGTCAGTACACCTCTGTTTGAAACCCCTTTCCTTGCTGTTATTCCGCCTCCATTGTGCAAAGAATTGTAAGTGTTTTTGTGTATTTGTTGAGTCATTTTCAGTTCTCCTTTGCAAAAAAGTAACGTAATTGTACTGTCGTTTCTTGATTTGAAAGTGTCGCAAGTGTCGTTTTCAGTCATAGAAGAGAGTCTAATTGCTCTTGATAGTCGATTATCCTGTTACTGTTGTATTTGATCTGAATTAGTAGATTTTCTAGTGTCGAAAGCAAGTTTTCATTTCCAAATCGTAAAGTGTTGTCATTGTCTTCATTTTGATTTTGAAAAGAAGCTCGTTAGTAATTGTCGCTTTGAAAATAATTCAGATTTGTGCATTAGCTTTCTTTTTATCATTCACATATTAAGAAGGCTGAAAACAAATACATGCATGTGCATTTGCATTTAGACTGTTTGATTGGTTTGATTTAGGACGGTGCATATAGTGTGTGCTCTTTGCTCCTTATTGAAAGAATATTGTCTCTCTTTCCTCAGTAGCTAGGATTTTCATTGCACAAAGAAGATAAAAGACTGTTTATCATCTTAGATTGCATTTTAGGAATTGTATATATACATCACGCGGTGAACCTGAAAGGCAAATTTCTTAAGCAAGATCAACTATAAAATAAATTTAATGAATCTAACAACGCTTTGGAACCTAACGCACAACATCTAGAAGTCTAGGCTAGAGACGTATTCCAGCGTCGTAAAGCCTGGTAACTGTTGTTCTCACTGTTGGTTGGGTGATTCCTCCACTTTGAGACGATAAGTGCCAGTACGGACTTGTGCTCCCACGTACCGTCGAGTATAGTTTGGGAGACCACAATAGGCTTAATCCTTTATCCATAGGAAGCCGTGTCTACCGCCCAATCGATCGCAATGCACTGAACACAGCATTCGGGAAGATTAACTGCCGTACCGTAAAAAGTATTTTGCAATTTTGTGATTGGTTTGGTAATCCCTCTACCTAGATTTCCATAGCAGTCCCTTTCATTCCTTTTCAGACTCCTTAATGGAAAAGGTCCATATGAGCACTTGTCACTTCAAGCTCATTAAAAGTCGAAGGCGACTAGAGTCATCTTTTGTTTTTTCTCGACTCTTTAAAATTGAAAAAACAAGTTGTGTCAAAGCGTCTAAAATTCATCTAATTCAGAAACATACTTCCCCTTGATTTTTAGTTGATCGAGTAATTCGCAATCGTGGAAGAAAGTCAATTGAAACCCCGTCGTTTGCGGAGGCTTACGAGTCAACCGTCTTTGTCTCCGGAATCGAAACTGTTACGGACAAAGAGAACTCGTTTAACCAGTTCCAAATCTCCTGGTAAAGTTAGAACAAGTGTTCCAATGACATCAGAGACTCTGATTACTCCAAACATTTCTGGTATCCCTGCCTCTACAGAAGAAGTTCAGCAACCACCGAAGGACAGTAGTACTGATCCTAGTCTGAAGGTAAACACTTGTGTTACTGAACCAGTTTCATCTACAACCGGTTCGGAGAGTGTTGTTCCCCAAACATCTGTCGCTACAGATTCCATACCTTCTTTGGCACCAGAAATATTTTACGGACCTGACGATCTACCTCTTCCACCTGGTCTGATTGCTATAGAAGAGATTGTGGAGGATCCTCCATCTAGTACTCCATCGCAATTTGGAGTTGGGATCACTTTGTATCCTTCTTCATCAGAAATTAGTCTACCGCCATCAGAAGCTCGTGTAGAATCGCTAGGTAATCTTTTGGATAGGCTAGAGATGTCTGAACAACCGTCGACATCTAGGACTATGTCGTCCAACACAGCGACAGCAGAACTTCCTGTCGCCACTCCAACAATGTTCGCCGGTATACCATCTATCCCAACTAGCTCCCAATCACTGGAAGGAGCCCACTCAGGGTCTATTTTGACAGTATGGTTCGTTCCTGTTTGTTCATCTGGAATAGTATCCAGAAACTCTTATGTTGAGTCTCAACAAATTGATCCTTCAGGATGTCAATTTGGGCAGTCTGGTCCTCAAGAGCAAACCATTCCTTTAAGTACCGGATTACCACCATATGGGGGGCAATACACCCTTTCATTGTCTCCTCCAGGAGGACAGCCATACGGGAGTTCACAACAAAATTCAGGTTATGTTGGAATTACATCTAGCGGTTGGGTACTGATAATACCACAACAACCAAGAGTTGTATATTCGATGCAACAATGTTTACCTATGTCAAGTATACCAACTACGCCAACTATTGTGACGGTATCGCAAGTACAAGCGCTGCCTGTTGTATGCCAACCTCAGGTTTCTCAGGTTGTAATGCAACAGCCTCTTGACCCTGCGACTCAACCACAATCGTCGACTGGTGGAATGACACAGGCCAAAACAGGTACAATTACCCCTCATCTTGGTCAAACAGTTAGTATCGGGCAACAGCACATGGCTTCACAACCATGGCTGGTGCAATACCAACAACCGCAATTCCAACAAGTATACCAAGGATCTGAGCAACAAATCTTTGCAAATAGTGGGCAGCCGTATATTCAAAATGGTCAAAATCAACCATTCCACAATGGTTATGCCCACCAACCTTACCAAAGTTACCAGCATCAAATGCATTATGCTGGTATGCAAAGACCAACTGCTCAGGTGATTCCATCTTATCCTGGGTATGCTTCGCCTAATTTGAATCAACAGTTACCCTTCGTGGCGACTTTAGAGTTACCGGATCTAAATCGGTTAACAAATGATCCAATTGCTTATGCCCCTTAGTGGCCAGTGATTCCGCATAAACTTCCGTCAGATATTCCTAAATTTAATAGAAATCCGAGTGAAGAGCCATCGAATCATGTGATGACCTTTCATCTATGGTGTTCATGAAACACCCTAAACGATGATTCGATTAGGCTTCACCTTTTTCAGAGGACGTTAACTGGTGCAGCACCAAAATGGTATATTGAATTGCCCAGAGCTTCGTTTGACAACTTCACTACCCTAGCCACAACCTTTTTAACCCATTTTCAGTTACCGATAAGGTACAAAACGGGAACAGAACTTCTTACCAATTTCAAACAAACAACGGCCACTCACATATCTGATCATATTCATGAGTGGTGAAGTCGTCGTAGAATGGTAAAAACGTATGTTCCTGATCAGCTTTTGGCTGAATGGTTTATTAAGTCTTTGTTACCTTCCATTACAGAAGATGTGGCAAAAGGGGGAGTCATCCCCGAAGAGCAGGTTATTGCTTGTGCACAATATTTAGACTTGATTTACACTCAGTCTGGCACGCTCTACGATAAAATACCTGACGCTCCCAGACTATAATTCTCGGTCCCTCCTCCTCCTAAATGAAACAATGACTCTCATGCCGAAGATGGTGTGATTGGCGCAACAGACACGAAATCGAGAAAGCCTACATCTAAAAAGGCCCGTAAGATTTCCAGTCAAAATGCAAAAGAAGAACTTCTTGCCTTGGAAGTAAATGTCGTCTCGACAGATAAAGGCAAAGAAACCAAGCAACCAGGAGGCAAGAAGAAAAGCAAAGGGAAGAAGAAGAAACAGGGGGGAATCATCACCTGAAAAATCTTCTACAAACCCTTCTGGAAATAGGAAACCAAATCGTCCATGCTTTATATGCGATGAGGATCATTGGACAGCAGATTGTCCACACAGAGCTGAACTTAAAAAATTCTTCAAGAATTCAAAAACCTCGACAGTATTAACTGAACCGTTTCCAAATCCAGGAACAAATCTGGTTGACAGTGGAAATGCTTCCCCGTCTCAAGTGCTAATGTTGTCGGTTTCCAAACAACAAAATGATGCTTTGATATCGACAGGGAACAAAGATTACGGGAATCCACATCTGTCGAACAACAAGGATAAAGATCAACCTAGTAGTTCGACAACAACTTCGATAGAAGTTGCGCCACCCATCATCCCTGAACTGACAATAAAACCGCCAAAGGGAGTGGTACACAAGTCGACATTTAATCCTCGTGCCAGAGCAGCACAACATTATAATATAGTGGAAGATTTGGCCCAATCGCCATCCGCTATGTCGACACTTGAGGTACTGCAAAATTTCCCATCCCAAAAGCAGGCTTTATTATCAGCTATCGGTGGGATAGACCCAAAGGATTCCAATCTTGTATCCTTTAATCATAAAGGATACGATGCTCAGTTACCGGCTCAACTAGCTTTCCTCGTTCAAGTGAAAGCCCTCAAAAAACTGTTCATCGAACAATTATTGATGAGGGGGCATCTACATGTATTATGTCGATGAGTTGCTGGAAAACTTTAGGATCTCCAACCTTGTCGTGATCTTCGACGACATTAAAAGAATTCGACGGACGAACATATACCCCATATGGTATTCTAAGTAACTTGAAGGTTGAACTAGGAGGGAAAACAGTAGAAATAGATGTTGAGGTAATCGATGGAAACCTCGATTACAACATCCTATTGGGAAGACCATGGATATATGCTATGGCGGCTATTGTGTCGACCTATTTTAGGAAAATTGCATTTCCCTTTCAAGGAGGAATTACAATCATCGATCAACAAACCTTCCTCCCCAATGGTTCTCAAGTTACGGGAAGCATTCCAATGATCCATGGAAGCCCCCATTCTCTTCAAAATATCGTAGTAGGCCTACTAAAAGACCCTATATTAATGGGAACTTTTGCACTTCCACCTCCCATCAATCTGACGGAAGTAGCGTCGGCAGGAACCTGCAATATGATATCTTCGATTCAAAAGATCTAAGAAAACGATATAAACATGGATCATGAGCAGGTATTGCCTCCAAGCCCAACGGAAATATTGTAGCAATCAATATTCCTAGCATGGGAGGCAAACCCAAGTCAACGCTCATCAAGCGTTTGGATAGATAGGTCTAAGAAATATGGCACCCCTTCAGATCCTTGGTCGCGAGTGCATTACACCGACGAAGGAATTGTTCAATCAATGGTAATTGAGGGGGCACCATGGGAAGATTACCACCATCATTCCCTTCTTCCGGATTGTGAAGAAGATACTCCTGATGACCTTTATCATCCTTCAGTTTTTTATTTCCTATCAAAGACTGTAAACACGGTGGATTCCGAGAGAAACTTGTCCAACATCGAAGAGACTATCGCCATAAATATCTCGACCAAAACAGATGTTGTAGAGAATATTTATGTTGGCAAATGTTTTTCTCCTTCAGAACTGGAAATATATAACGCTCTTTTCCACGAATTCAGAGATGTCTTTTCTTGGTCATATGAAGAAATGCTAGGCATTGACTCGAGTATCGTTGAACACGAAATTAAGATGTATCCAGATGTCAAACCAATACGACAATGGCTACGGCAGGTGCGCCCCAAGAAAGCCGCTGCCATCAAAGGTTGAAAAGCTTCTCCATGCTGGTTTCATTTACTCGGTTCCTCTAACCGATTGGGTATTGAACATTGTTCCTGTTATGAAAAAACAAGGAACGATTAGAGTGTGCGTCGATTATAGGGATGTAAATCAAGCTTGTCCAAAAGACAACTACGCTACACCCTTTATTGACCAGATAATTGATGAATGCGCTGGATGTGAAATCTTTTCATTTATGGATGGATTCTCTGGGTATAATCAAACAAATATCCACCCACAGGACCAGTCGAAGACTACATTTATTTGTCCGTGGGGCACATTCGCATATCGAAAATTACCCTTTGGTTTAAAGAACGCATGGGCAACATTTCAGAGGGCAATGAATTATGCCTTCCATGACATCAAAAACATCGTTCAACCATATCTTGATGATCTTTCGGCTCATTCGCGAAACCGGACTGATCATCCGCAACATTTAAGAGCGATATTTCTACGTTGACGACACTACAAGATACGACTCAATCCACACAAATGTGTGTTCTGTGTCAGTTTTGGTCGTTTACTTGGCTTTGTAGTCTCAAAGGATGGGATTCGTCTCGACCCATGTAAGGTTCAGGCAATCATAAATTTTCCTCCACCTTCGAATTTGCTTCAGATTCAGAAACTCCAAGGGAAAGCAAACTTTCTGAGGAGGTTCATTCCAAATTACGCCGAACTTGCTAAAGGTTATACACGTCTATTGAAAAAGGAAGTGCCCTTCATCTGGGATCAGGTTGCGCAAGCTTCCTTTGATGCTTTAAAAGAATCCCTAATGAAAGCATCATTAATGTACGCTCCCGATTATCAAAAAGACTTTAACCTGTATCAAGTTGCAGTGGATACAACCATAGCAATGGTTTTAGTTCAAGAAGACAACGGAATTGAACATCCTATATATTAGTTGAGTAAGAACTTAAATGATACAGAAAGCAAATATTCTTATGTTGAAAAGCTAGCGCTCGTAGCTGTTCAAGCGATACAGAGATTTCGACACTATGTCCTCTTTCGAAAAACTACCATTCTGTCAGATTGCAACCCCATGACTTATATATTGTCGCGACAGTTGCTCGGGGGAAAATATTCAAAATGGATAGCAATTCTACAAGAGTTTGATCTGGAATTTGTAAAATCCAAATCAAAGAAAGCCCTTGTTTTCGTAGAATTATTATGCGATCTCCCATCGTCAAACATCCGAAGAAACTATCGTGGATGAATCTTTGTTTCTGATATCTTCAAGCAATCCATGGTATGGAGATATAATCATCTATCTCCAAACACAAAAATATAGGCCTAATACCTCCCACTCTGAACAAAAACGTATTCGATACCAATCAAAAGACTACATGATCGTCGGTGATATGCTTTACCGTCGTGGTGTCGATACAGTTTTGAGGAGGTGCCTCACTCATGAGGAGGCCGAAAAAGTCCTGAATGATTGCCATTTAGGCGCATGTGGGGGGCATCAATCAGGTTACGCTACAGTGCAAAAAATTCTACGAGCAGGATACTTCTGGCCAACAATGTTTAAATATTGCATAACCGCAGTCAGAAGTTGCCATGCCTGTCAAATTTTCGATAGAAAAACCAGAAGACCACCCACACCTCTGCAGCCAATAGTTGTTGTTGGGCCATTCGCAAAATGGGGCATCGATTTAATGACATGTAACCCCACCTCGACTGGGGGGCATGGGTATATCATAGTCGCAGTTGACTATTTTACCAAATGGGCCGAGGCGATGCCTACATTAGATAACACTGGTGAAATAGCTGCCCTCTTCTTTTTCAATCATGTAGTCGCCAGATTCGGTGTCCCATAGGCTATAGTCACAGATCATGGATCGCATTTTCGCAATCACATGATGGTCGAATTAGCTGCCAAATTAGGGTTGTTTCATGACAGCTCTACTCCATATTACCCGCAAGCCAACGGACAAGTTGAAGCAATCAACAAGGTCCGGAAGCGCATGCTGCAAAGGATGATTAGAGTTCACAAAAGGAGTTGGCACCTGATCCTGTACTCAGCTTTGTGGGCATACCGAACATCGGTAAGGAATGCAACCGGGTTTACACCCTTCCAACTGGTGTATGGCCTAGAAGTAATCTTACCGGTTCAGTGTGAAATCTCGTCCCTCAAACTCGCAATCGACCTTCTCCCTAGAACTTCAGAAGAAGAAGCTCATTTCTTGGAACTAATCCAATCGGATGAAACCCATCGTGATGCCGCTTTGGCTAACGAAGCCCATAAGAAATGAGTCAAGGCGCAGTTCGACAAGAATGTCAAACCCCGTGTCTTCTCAGAAGGTGACTTGGTCTTGCTTTATGACCAAGAATCCGATAAATTGGGAGCAGGAAAATTCAAGTTTTTATGGATGGGCCCCTATATTGTTAAACGAGTGTTAGCAAAAGGAGTCTATGAGTTAATGGATTATGACGGGATTCCACTGGCACAACCTCGTAACGGGTTGTACCTTAAGCGTTACTATGCGTGATTCAGTATAGTAACCTATATGCTTTTGTTACGTTTTTGTTTTTGCTAAAGTATTTGGTTTGGTCAAGTAATCCAATTTTTACATTTATTGCAGATGTCAAACCTATTGGAGTCATGTGTTGGATATACCGACGGAGCAAGTCGTAGTTCGCAGAACCTATCTTCTGCGGCCTGGGCCATTTTTGATCCAAGCGGCGAGTTAGTAAGTTTCAGAGGGGTATGTATTGGTCGATCAACGAATAACATCGCTGAATATAGCATGTTGATAGAACTTCTCTCTGATGCCATCACACATGGCATACATCGACTGATTGTCAGGCTAGACTCGCAACTCGTCATACTACAACTCACTAGTATCTACTCTGTCCGAAATCCAGCTATTTATTGCATGTTCCTAAGGGTCAAAATTTTGGAAAGGCAATTTGATTTTGTTCAATATTAGCATATTTCCAGAAACTTAAACACATTAACCAACTCATTGGCAAATTATGTGTTAGATAGACATTTGCAACATTTATAAAAAGAAGCATCTCATCAATATTTGCAGCAGGATCATGTAACTTAACCAAAATAAAACTCCGAAAATCGAAAATATATATATAACTGTTTATGGTTTACACATAATGTTCTGTAACCAAGACAAAATTGGTCAAATGACCCAAAACCCAAAACGCTAGGGGGCACCCTAGTCTAATGATGCTCGTGATAACAAGTCACCGCCTGTGCAATCATGCGTAAAAGCCTAGTCCATCGACTTGGCACGCTAGTAGTATGTCGCTGCAACCTCAAAGGCAGCTCGTCAGTCCTCACATCTGGAATACTGAGAGTGAGGCCCTTGACCTGATCCTGTAATGTTGACAGAGTCTCGGCCACATCAAGGTCGCGAAAGATAGCCCTTCCAACAGCCTCTCCTGCTGGGGCGGCAGTTGGCACTCTCAGGCATACTACTGGCCGAACGGGACCAACATCTTCATGAGCACATGAGTTCTGATTAGTCTTGATAGAATAAATCACAAGGACATTATAAAAGAGAAACAATAAACAAGATTATGGTCAAAGAATTTACCAATGGCACCCCACTGTTCGCCAGCCGGCAGTACCAAGTCTGGGTCACCCCGGAAGTCCATACCAGCATATGGATACTCAGAATAAACCATCTCCTGACGATCAAACCACTCGAAGAAGGTATCAGAAAAGGAAATCTGAGACTGACTAGCATGCCTAGACATATGGTCGACCCATCTCTGCATACGTGGTTCAATCGGTGGAGGTAAACCAAGTGCAATATACTGTGGCTGCATCAGTGGTATCTTTTCCAAGGCGAAGGCGGTCAAAATAGAACCATATCCAAAGTTCTTCAACCTCCCACTTTTCACCTTGGTCAACTGTTCTTTCATCACAAGGAGTACTGCATCACACCAGTTGAACACCTTCGGTTCGAGACATTCCAAGGCGTACTGCATATAAGATCGGTTGGCCACATGAAGAGCTGCACCACCAGCCATCCTACTAAAAGTGAACAGAATGGTCCTCAAAGACCTGTCAGTGACATCTCAGATGATGATCTTGCCGTCTTTACTCGGCTGAGATCCCTCTTTGCAATACCTACGAACATAATCTCTCACAGATTCACCTCCACGGGCCGAACCTGACAAAGAGATGGGGGCACCCCGCCTCGATAAGCCGGTCAAAAAATAGATGTCCACTACAGTCAAGGGGATGGATTTGCCCCTAATCTGGAACATCTGGCTGGTAGGATCCCAAGCATTGAGCAAATACTGCAGCAAGTTGATTTTTTGTCTCATGCTAGAAATGCGGAAAAACTTCAGCAGGCCACAGTTCCGTAATGCATTTAGTGTAACTGGATCATGTAAGGCAAGCATGTCATCTTCTTCATGCTCACGTTCTTGCCATGTAATGGTCATCTTGCTCTAATGAATCTCTGAAAACAAACAAGAGAAGAGCTAGACCCTGATTTGGTGAGAAACAAGCAAAAATTTCCATTGAAAACTGTGCATAAATTTTCTCCCTTGCGCTCATCGCACCTACAGTAGTGTTCTGGGTGCGTTGCATGTCAATTGGCTAGTGGACAGGCTAACATCCAACGCACCTTTCGATACATAAAGGGTGCTGTTATCTCAAAATCAGGCCCTGGAAGGCTGCAGACCAGGAAGACTTTAAGTAACTATTTCAAACCTACTTTAGGTTGAGGCTTAGCCTCCTCAACCTGAGAGGGCTCTCTCTAGATGGGTTAATGATTTTGATTAAGATAAGATGGCTAACTCTTTGTGAAATAACTGTGACAAATATAGATGTTGGAAAAACATTAAACAAGTTTCCATTGGGCCTATGGAGTCAACAACACCTCAATAAACAAGGATCTTGACTTTACATAGAAGTCAGGGCATTCAGCATTTGAATATTCAGAACATAACTCATATGAAACCACAGTTTATAAATGCATACAGGAAATCAGAGCACAATCAGTGAATTCTGAGTGATTATACATTTATACAACTGTAAAAAATTTAGGAAAGGACAAGATCACACATTCTAAACATAGAAATCCTTCATGAATCCTGAGAAGTAAAGCCAAATTATATTACTGAAACTCTGTCTTTACATAAGCCAAATACAATGCTCTGTCATAAAGTTTTCCAACACTCATTACATTGTTTTTTCAGCTATATATAGAATTCTTATTCTAACTGATCGAGATTCCTCCTCCAGCATGAGGGGAATTCGATAACTACCTCTAATGACACCTATCAACTATTTAACTAACTAATAAATACAATAAAGTGCTGACTGGAGTTTTTTTAGAGTTCTAAATCTACTATGACTCTAACTCCATATTATATGCATGATGGCTTCTCCTCGTTCTTTGACACTTGGTCCTCTTTCAGTTTGGCTGAGATGGCTGAGATGGGTATTTAATGCCCCATGTTGACCTTGGATGTTGAAACTTTTTAACTGCTCAGAAATATTAGGAGGTTACCCTTGCTTCTCGGCTTCAGTTTTTCCAAAATCTTTGAATGCATAGAAGCATGTTCTTTAGCCTTTAATCACCCAAATTGTAGAAGACTGCCACATCTTTGATGCGTTGTAAGCTTTTTTCATGAACATGTGTACAAGCAAAAATTTCTTGCAGGCAAATCGTTTGATATATTTTGAACTGTGATAAAGGGGCTTTACGACAAAAATTCAAAATTGGATTTGAATATTCAACCCTTTTAAACATCCATCTGTCTTGACCTGATTGACTGTTGTTAGCTCCAGCTGATGTCTTGCACACTCTTTAGACGTTTCCCTTTCAAAATTCCCGCTTATAATTCAAACTACTTGATTTGCGTTAAAAACAACATCTTCAGCAGTTTCGTAGCGCACTACGAAACTACTGAGTTATTTGAAAGAGTTTGCCTTTGACCCGAGATCTTTATCAACCGAGTATTTGATTGCCAAAAAACACCCTTCGACTTTCCACATGTTGAACAAGGATTATATTTCTTCAGAAAAATAAGATTAAGCAAATTTGTCAAAAATTTGAAACAAAACCTTTCTTGAAAAGAAAACTCATTTAGCAGGTAGTTGGCTTAGTTGTGTCTTCAAATCTTCAATTTGTTTCCTCATAGCTCCTTTCCCAGCTCTCAGTTGCATATTAATCCTTCTGATATACTTGGCTTCTTTGATTGCTGGTACTGTCCAGGTGTGAAATTGTGCATGGCCATCAACCACTGAATTCAACTGAGCTTTTACAGCTTCATTTCCTTCCCATAAGGTTTTATAATATTTTGCATGTATGGCTGCATGTTTTCTAGCGGCCTTCTTCAATTTAGCAATCTCATACTTGGCTGACTCTAATTGGCTCTTCAAGGCTGTTATATTGTTTTCTTTAACTGTAATGAAGGTTCTGCCTATGTCTTTTTGTGTTCCTTCCCGTGTTTCCTCTGTTCTCGGCAGTGCTTCCTGTACTTGCTGGAATCTCCTTGTCATAGGTCTTCTAGGTTTAAAAATGAATTCTTCAGCTGGCTCATCAAATTTAAGCCTTTTTGAAGCCTTGGATTTCTTGGTACCTTCTTGCTCTGACTGCATCAATTCAATTTGGACTGGTAGAGACTCCTCGAATTCAATGGCCTGTAATAAATCATTCAAATTTTCCTTTGACACTGTGCTCTCTTCAACTGCTACAGCTTTACCTTTTTCCTTATTTATTTGACTTCTTGTTCTTACCCTTGAAACTGCTTCAGATGTGCTTGTTTCAGGTACAGTCTTTTTACCCTGAGCCTTTTCCTTAGTTGATTGCTGAGGTTGATCTTGAATGATTAGTGGCTTCACTGGTTTTCTTAGTTGTGACTTTGGAACCCTTTTAGCTCTTGCTTCTTTTTGGAGCTCAGCTATTGTAAAATCTCTGGCCGGTTGTGGAGTGAGGCCAGTCTTGCTTTGGAATCCAGCCATAAAAATAAAAGAATTCCAGTCTCTGTCTATCTTTTGGAGGCCATCTAAAACCAGCAGCTTGATCAAACCATGATGAAACAAAGAGGTTTCAGAATCCTCTTTTCTCAGCTGTACTTTATCACACATCTTACTCAAACTACGGAAAAGATAAAACGGTAAATCTATGGAGACCTTCCCGATGAAGTGCAAAAGTAGTTTGAAATGGTAAGAATAAACCTTGTTATATCTTCCTTCACAAGTCAAATATTTCTGTATGCAGGTGAGTAAGAGAGCATAATGTTCTTTGACATAATTCTTGGGCACTCCTCTACTTAAATCTTCATTTACATGATCATCCTTCAAAAACTCTTTGCAAGGATTCATGTCAAATTTGAAATTCTTGAACCATTCCTCTTGTCCTCTTGGGATCTCTGTCACAGCAGATATCACCTATGGAGAAACCTGCACTTCTAACATGGCTACCTTTGAATTCAAACCAGTGAAGTTAAGTGCAAATTCCTTAGTTACCTGTGCATGACCTCCTTGTAATTTTTTGCAAAAGTTCCAGCACCCGGCGTTTTTAAACGCTTTCTTCACCCCTTCATCTCTCAGCGTTATATCCAGGCCCTCGGGTTCAGTCCTTAGAGGTTTACCGGATCTGTGCTCTTTTTTCTCCATGGATTCTTCCAAATCTTCGCACACAAAGACTACCAGCTCCGGTTGGAATTGTGATTCAGCTTCTTTTTGAATTCAGCCTCGCTTGATTATCAGGCTCGCTTGATTATCAGCCTCACTTGAATTTTGAATCTTTCCACTTAAAACCTTTCAAGACATAATCTTGCAGATTTGTCATTCATGCAAGACTTACAGCCATCATTAAGGCTTATGCACGGTGAAATTTCTTGGGAATGATAATACATGCGTATCAACAGATCTAGTGGTGGTGATAGTGGCAATGAGCGTTAAAACGTGATAGGAGAGATATATGAACTGACATGAGAAGACATGGCTGATGACTCACCTAACGGACTTGATATTTCGGGAAAGATTCACTGCGGAAGTACGAATCCATGATTTCGCAGCGCTGTTAGTTTTAAATTTTAATGATGCGCTGCGAAACTGCCTAATCATGATGCGCTGCGAAACTACTAAAAGACACGGTGGCTCACATAAGACACAGAGGTGGCTACAAAACAATGATGGGTAGAGGGGAACCAATGGGAGTTGAGAATGACTTGAGTTAAAAACTCTTTAAAACTCCAAATCCTAAGGGAAGAAAATTAAAACTAAATTAAACTAACACAGACCTTTGTCATCGGGCTAGGATAGAAAATTATATGCATCAAATTTTTAGTTCTAAGTGATAACAGTGGCTCCACTTGGGATAGTGTGCTCCTGTAGTACACTAAGAACTCGCAGGTCCAGTGCTTTGTCCAACTTATGAAAACTTAAATAGAGTTGACAAGCATCCCTTTCTAGCTTTGTGGGCCTTCACCTCGGGCTTGAGCTTCCTGTTCAGCTTGTCATTTATTTGCAACAAAGAAACACTAATAAAACGGTTATATACAATGCTTGTGAGAAACTTGGCAGAGATTCAATCAATTGTAATGCTTTAGGAACGTGTCATTAACAGGTCCTCCAGCATATGGTGTTCCATCAATCTCTTGTAGAATGTAGGTGTTATTTCCATGGAAAGCAGAAATTTGATATGGCCCTTTCCACAAATTTTCAAATTTACCATGTTTACCTTTCTCTTCAATTCTAGCTTCCCATTTCAGGACTTTATCATGAATCTGGAATGTAACTTCTTTGATCTTTTTGTCAAATGCTCTCTTGATCCTGTTTTGGTTTTGTTGATGACTGTCAAACACCTCGTTTCTTTTCTCTTGTGGAGCTATTAGCTGATTGATCCTTCGTTGTATAGCATTTGGTTCCTCTTCTAGTCCTTGAATCAGCTTCATTACTGGTACTCCGAGGGATGTGGGAAATATAGCCTCTGCCCCATATACTAGCTCATATGGTGATGTTCCAATGGACCTCTTTGTGCAAATCCGGTCAGCCCACAAAGCATATTTCAGTTTCAAATGCCAAGCTTTTTTATTTTCTTGCAGCAGCTTCTTAATGATTCTCACAAGACTTTTGTTTGATGACTCAGCCAAACCATTTCCCTGTGGATAATAAGCAGTAGAATGTCCAAGGGAGATGTGATACTGATGACAAAAATTAATCATTCTTTTTGACTTGAAAGCTTGAGCATTGTCTGTAATGATCTTGATTGGGCAACCAAATCTTGATAATATATTGTTTTCTAAGAAAGAAATAATCACTGAATCATTTGCTTGCCTTGTGGGTATTGCCTCTATCCATTTTGTAAAGTAATCGGTGGCTGTGAGAATCCAGCGATGCTGTCCTGATGAAGGAGGATGTATTTCCCCTATAAAGTCTAATCCCCACTGCTGGAAAGGTGCTTCAACATAAATAGGAACCAAGGGCATTGGCATAAGCTTTCTCTTTCCTTCAAACACTTGACATTCATGGCATGTGGCTATCTTTTTATAGATATCTCTAAACATAGTTGGCCAAAAATAGCCAGCTCTCAAGACCTTGTTTGCAGTGGCTTTCCAATAGTGATGTCCTCCACAATCCCCTTTATGAAACTCATCAATTACCTTATCAACTTCTTCTTCAATGAGGCAATTTAACAATATTCCTCCTGCATCCTTCCAAAACAAATTTTGGTCATACACAAAATATCTGAGAGATTTCAATTTGGTAAACCGAGCTTTGGATTTTGAAAGATTATCAGGAGCTCTATTATGCTGCAAAACAAATGCTATATCCTTGTACCATTCTGAGATCAAGAATTTTTCATTTATCTGGACCAATTCCTCTTCATTTTCAGAAATTTCTGAGATTTTTGTGCTTAAATTAATATCAATACAGTCCAGATTTGATTGAGTCAACAATTTGGCTAGGCCTTGACCCTTTACCAACTTGGTGGGTTTGATCTCAATGTCATACTCCAACAGTTTTGCTATCCACTTTCCCCTTTTTCCATCTGGATCAGCTTGTGTAAGAATATCTTTTATAACAGCATTTGGCACGTATGCAACAATGTGAGAGTGCAAAACATAAATTCTGAAATCCTTAATTGCTTTCACCAATGCATAGGCTTGCTTCTCTAAGATATTATATTTCAATTCAGCATTGGCCAATGTCTTGCTAAAGAAAGAAATGGGTTGTTCAGTACCTTGACTTCCTTTTTGCAATAAAACTCCAGCAATTGTGTCTTCAGAAGCGAATGTGAAGATAAGGAACTCCTTGGTAAAATCCGGGCTGATGAGTACTGGTGCTTGAGTAAGTGCCTTCTTGATCTCTTCAAATGATTTCTTTGCTTCAGCTGTCCATTTAAAATCTGCTCCTTTCTTTAACATTTTTGTTATGTTCTTGACAACTTCAGCAAAATTAGGAATGAATCTTCTAACAAAGTTTACTTTCCCAAGAAAGGATTGAATCTCCTTCTTACTCCTTGGTAGATCTAACCTTTGAATTGCACTAACTCTATTAGGATCAATCCTAATTCCTTCTTCAGAAATAATATGACCAAGCAGTTTGCCAGAAGTTAAAGCAAAAATACTTTTGGTTGGGTTTAGAGAAATACCAAACTTCCTACACTTCAGTAGGACCCTTTCAAGGTGCTTTAAGTGGTCTTCTTCTCTTTTTGAAAAAACTGTGATATCATCAAGATAAACCACCACTGATTTGTCCTTTTCTTCAGCAAAAGCAATATCCATTGCTCTCTGGAAAGTTGCTCCTGCATTCATGAGGCCAAAGGGCATTTTTGCATACATGAATGTTCCCCATGGTGTAGTGAAAGCTGTTTTCTCCTGATCATCTGGGTGAACAAGAATCTGATTGTACCCTGAGAAGCCATCAAGCATAGACATCCTTTGTGAACCAACAATGTTTTGCAGAATGAAATCCATTTTAGGGAGAGGGTAATTATCTTTCAATGAAGCTTTGTTTAAGTTCCTGAAGTCTATACAAATTCTGATCTCTCCATTCTTTTTTCTGACTGGTACCAAGTTAGCAAGCCAATTTGAGAATCTGATTGGGACAATAATTTTAGCATCAAAAAGCTTTTTCACTTCTTTTTCAATCAGTGGCATTAGAAGAGGATTAATTCTTCTTAGCTTCTGCTTAAAAGGCTTTTCATTCTGCTTAATAGGAATGGTATGCTGTATGATTGAAGAATCATATTGTTTCAAGTCAGCATAGCTCCATGCAAAAACATCAATGAATCTTTTCATCATCTCAACATATTTAGTCTTCATATCAGCTGAAAGGAATTTTGAAATCTTGACTATTTTAGGCACAACCGAGTCACCTAAATTACAGTTTTCTACTTCCTCTTCATTAGCTTGTAGTCTTGGTGCTTTGAACACATCGTTTTGATCAAATAATTTTTCAAGAGGAATGAGGCCTTTAGGAATCAAGTTATTTTGTAACTGTAAGACTTCAGAACTTTCCTTTGACTCTATTAACATATTCTGCTGATCTATCTGATTGTGCTCAAACTCTTCTTTTAATTCAATGAATTTCCTTACCTGCTGATCATCTTCAAACACTTGCCAATTTGTGATATTATCCGGTATGACTGGTCTATGGCGAACCTCCACTTCATAGCTTTCAGAAGAATGCTTAGGAATAATAAAGAGACTGGCTGAAACAGCAAGAGAATCTGCAATAGAGTTTTGATCTCTCGTTTTGATGCTGAAGGAATAGGATTGAAATTTTTCCAACATCTCCAACACTAAATTTCTGTATGCTCTCATCCTTGCATCCTTAGTTTGATATGTACCTTCTACTTGTTTAATTACCAGTTCAGAATCTCCACAAACAGCAATGTTTTTAGCTTTCAACTTTATCAAGGTTTCCAAACCTAAAACCAGAGATTCGTACTCAGCCATATTGTTGGTACAATCAAAGTTTAATTTGTATGAGAGAAACTTACTTTCTTCAGTTGGACTAGTGATCCAAATCCCAGCTCCTGCCCCTTCTTTTCCTGCTGATCCATCAAAGTATAATGACCAGCAGCCCATGCTGTCTCTTTCATCTCCTTGCTGCCCTTCTTGACACTGATTTTCTGCAGGTTCATCATGTGATTCTTTTCCAACTGATTCATTGAAAAGGATAGCTGATCCAAGACCAGTATCACATGAGTAAATAGGAAAATTCTGAGGCTTTTCTTTGCTGCTTACCATGTAGGCCATCCTGGTTTCGCGATACAACCTCCTTTGTTCACCAAACACTGGGATGGTAGCATATGTAAGATCCATCTGCATTGTGCCCTTGATTTTTGCTGCCCATGACCTTGAAAGAAGCATCCCAAACTTTGGTGGAATGTCTGCAACAACAATGTCCATAACAGTTGTTTTTGCTGGAATTTGTGTGAGCCCCACAACAACATCTTTTATCAAACCAATGCAATGGACTCTTTTTGAATCAAAGGAAAATAAATCCTTATATGGCCTAGTTACCTCTAACCCCAGTCTTTCCATGATTACCTTAGGCATGAGATTATGTGATGCCCCCGAATCTAACATAGCATTATGTAGAGTCATATCATGAATGGTAATGCTTATGTAGAAAGGGGGAAACTCTTCATTTTGTTCATCCTCAAGTCTTGGACCCAAACAGATAATAGGATTATCTTCTTGTACATTTAGGATATCAGCCACTCCTGGTTGTGAATTAAGCATTTCAACAATTTTGCTTCTGTATTTGTCTACCTTGAGAATTTCATTAAAAGGGACTGATATTTTAATTTTTGCAATCTCATTCTCAATATTAAAAACAGAAGTAGTCTTGTCAATTTCTTTGGGAGGAGAAGAAATTTGAATATCCTTTTTGTCAAGAGGAGAATCATCTTTACCTTCAACTACCTTTGATTTTTCCTTTTTATCATCAGCTGTCCTTGATGTATTCTTCTTGAGCTGTGCTTTGTTTGCTGTAATAGGAACATCTCTATTCCTAAGATTATACTGCTTTTGCATCTCAAAGATAGCGTGCTGATAGCCCTTTAAAAAATCTGAAGGCTCTTCTCCCGATTTTATCATGCTGGACTCATCATGTTCCTCCTTGGTCAAGAAAATCCCTAACACTTCTTCATCAAAACAATGGATTGATTCCTCAGGGACTTCAGGTTCATCTTCTTCATCTACCAAATTTTGCTGGAAGGGAGGTCTCACTGGAGGATCTGCCTGCTGATTTCTGTTGTCTCTTGGCCTTTGCTGATTCTGAGGTCTTCTGAACTGAGGGTTCCTGAATTGAGGTTCTTGCTGTGCTGGAGGAGCAGAAGCATTTCCAAGAGCTAGTCGGTCCATCAATTTCTCCATGGTTTTCATCATTGTTTCAAACTTGTCTTCTTGAGCTGAGGTAGAAGGCTTCTCTTCTTCCTTCAGCTTAGTCTTTTCCATCTTTGATTTCTTAGCAGCAAGCATATTCACCTCTACCTTAATTGCATCATTTTGCATGTCAGCAAGAGTGGCAGACTCTCTTTCTCTGAGTAACAGAGAGAAATCTGAATCAAATGATTCAGCATATCTCAACTATGCCAAAGCTCCAGGAGGTTTCAAATGAGCTGGAATAGAATTGTATATTTTATTAAACCTCTTAGAGAAGTTTTGGACAGTTTCCTCTGGAGCTCTCCTAAGATTGTTGTATTCAGTAAGGGCTTGGACAGGGTTGGTTCTGTTTCCCCATTTCCTTAGAAAACTGTCTTCAAATTCTACCCAGCTATGAATACTTCCGGCTCTAAGAGCTTTAAACCATTTTTTGACTTCCCCAATGAAGGTTTGAGCAAACAATCTTAGTTTTACATCTTCATCATCCACTTCTTCCCTGTCAACAAAATCATTGAACCTATCCACGTGTTCCTCTGCTGTAATATCTTCATCTCCTCCCCACGTTGGAATTCTGGCAGCATATTTACTAGGAAGATCATGTAAAACAGCAGGGAGAGCTAGAGGAGCATACCTAGCAGGTATAGCCATAATGAATGGAGGAGCAGTGACAACAGGTATTGTATGACCAGTGGGACCAGAACTAGTGTGAGATAGTGTCTGAGGACTATTTGGACTAACAGAGGCAGAAGATAAAGTACTAGTACGAAAAGGGCTATTTGGACTTTGCAAACCACTGACAAAGGAACTCCAATTTGGGAGAGGTAAACCAGTTTTGGATTTGAGCAAAACTTCAAAAGGATCAAGCTCTTTGAGTTGGTTCAAATCTTCTTCTTCTAATAGTAATTCTGAAGTAACAACCTCCCAAAACTCTTCCTTATCTTTTTGTGACACTAAGGATGAAGTATCAATGCCTCTTTTTTGCAAATCTAAAATAATTCCAATAAGCTCTTCTTCGTTCTCAGACCTCAACAATACCTCATGAATTTTATCATCTACAATTTTATCTTCAGGACTTCTAGAAAATTCAGGGAACAAAGATTTTGATACAGATGAAGTACCTGGTATATCAGGAAATCTTTGCCTGCTCCTTGAGATGGTGTTGGGATTATCCACAGGAGTAGGTGGATTTGGGTCAAGATTACTCCTTGTATATCTTCCTCTCGAAGCCACCTTTTTTAACTTTAGGATTGTATGGAGTCACCAAGGTAGAATGCAGCCTCGAAAACCTTCTGAGCTCCTGCTACCTTCAGAAGTTCAGCTTCATAATTTCAGGAATGAGTAATCTTCAGGCTCCCGGCAGACGCACCAAAATGTTATCTCAAAATCAGGCCCTGGAAGGCTGCAGACCAGGAAGACTTCAAGTAACTATTTCAAACCTACTTTAGGTTGAGGCTTAGCCTCCTCAACCTGAGAGGGCTCTCTCTAGATGGGTTAATGATTTTGATTAAGATAAGATGGCTAACTCTTTGTGAAATAACTGTGACAAATATAGATGCTGGAAAAACATTAAACAAGTTTCCATTGGGCCTATGGAGTCAACAACACCTCAATAAACAAGGATCTTGACTTTACATAGAAGTCAGGGCATTCAGCATTTGAATATTCAGAACATAACTCATATGAAACCACAGTTTATAAATGCATACAGGAAATCAGAGCACAATCAGTGAATTCTGAGGGATTATACATTTATACAACTGTAAAAAATTTAGGAAAGGACAAGATCACACATTCTGAACATAGAAATCCTTCATGAATCCTGAGAAGTAAAGCCAAATTATATTACTGAAACTCTGTCTTTACATAAGCCAAATATAATGCTCTGTCATAAAGTTTTCCAACACTCATTATATTGTTGTTTCAGCTATATATAGAATTCTTATTCTAACTGATCGAGATTCCTCCTCCAGCATGAGGGGAATTCGATAACTACCTCTAATGACACCTATCAACTATTTAACTAACTAATAAATACAATAAAGTGCTGACTGGAGTTTTTTTTAGAGTTCTAAATCTACTATGACTCTAACTCCATATTATATGCATGATGGCTTCTCCTCGTTCTTTGACACTTGGTCCTCTTTTAGTTTGGCTGAGATGGCTGAGATGGGTATTTAATGCCCCATGTTGACCTTGGATGTTGAAACTTTTTAACTGCTCAGAAATATTAGGAGGTTACCCTTGCTTCTCGGCTTCAGTTTTTCCAAAATCTTCGAATGCATAGAAGCATGTTCTTTACCCTTTAATCACCCAAATTGTAGAAGAATGCCACGTCTTTGATGCGTTGTAAGCTTTTTTCATGAACATGTGTACAAGCAAAAATTTCTTGCAGGCAAATTGTTTGATATATTTTGAACTGTGATAAAGGGGCTTTACGACAAAAATTCAAAATTGGATTTGAATATTCAACCCTTTTAAACATCCATCTGTCTTGACCTGATTGACTGTTGTTCGCTCCAGCTGATGTCTTGCACACCCTTTAGACGTTTCCCTTTCAAAATTCCCGCTTATAATTCAAACTACTTGATTTGCGTTAAAAACAACATCTTCAGCAGTTTCGTAGCGCGCTACGAAACTGCTGAGTTATTTGAAACAGTTTGCCTTTGACCCGAGATCTTTATCAACCGAGTATTTGATTGCCAAAAAACTCCCTTCGACTTTCCACATGTTGAACAGGGATTATATTTCTTCAGAAAAATAAGATTAAGCAAATTTGTCAAAAATTTGAAACAAAACCTTTCTTGAAAAGAAAACTCATTTAGCAGGTAGCTGGCTTAGTTGTGTCTTCAAATCTTCAATTTGTTTCCTCATAGCTCTATTCCCAGCTCTCAGTTGCATATTAATCCTTCTGATATACTTGGCTTCTTTGATTGCTGGTACTGTCCAGGTGTGAAATTGTGCATGGCCATCAACCACTGAATTCAACTGAGCTTTTACAGCTTCATTTCCTTCCCATAAGGTTTTATAATATTTTGCATGTATGGCTGCATGTTTTCTAGCGGCCTTCTTCAATTTAGCAATCTCATACTTGGCTGACTCTAATTGGCTCTTCAAGGCTGCTATATTGTTTTCTTTAACTGTAATGAAGGTTCTGCCTGTGTCTTTTTGTGTTCCTTCCCCTGTTTCCTCTGTTCTCGGCAGTGCTTCCTGTACTTGCTGGAATCTCCTTGTCATAGGTCTTCTAGGTTTAAAAATGAATTCTTCAGCTGGCTCATCAAATTTAAGCCTTTTTGAAGCCTTGGATTTCTTGGTACCTTCTTGCTCTGACTGCATCAATTCAATTTGGACTGGTAGAGACTGCTCGAATTCAATGGCCTGTAATAAATCATTAAAATTTGCCTTTGACACTCGGCTCTCTTCAACTGCTACAGCTTTACCTTTTTCCTTATTTATTTGACTTCTTGTTTTTACCCTTGAAACTGCTTCAGATGTGCTTGTTTCAGGTACAGTCTTTTTACCCTGAGCCTTTTCCTTAGTTGATTGCTGAGGTTGATCTTGAATGATTAGTGGCTTCACTGGTTTTCTTAGTTGTGACTTTGGAACCCTTTTAGCTCTTGCTTCTTTTTGGAGCTCAGCTATTGTAAAATCTCTGGCCGGTTGTGGAGTGAGGCCAGTCTTGCTTTGGAATCCAGCCATAAAAATAAAAGAATTCCAGTCTCTATCTATCTTTTGGAGGCCATCTAAAACCAGCAGCTTGATCAAACCATGATGAAACAAAGAGGTTTCAGAATCCTCTTTTCTCAGCTGTACTTTATCACACATCTTACTCAAACTACGGAAAAGATAAAACGGTAAGTCTATGGAGACCTTCCCGGTGAAATGCAAAAGTAGTTTGAAATGGTAAGAATAAACCTTGTTATATCTTCCTTCACAAGTCAAATATTTCTGTATGCAGGTGAGTAAGAGAGCATAATGTTCTTTGACATAATTCCTGGGCACTCCTCTACTTAAATCTTCATTTACATGATCATCCTTCAAAAACTCTTTGCAAGGATTCATGTCAAATTTGAAATTCTTGAACCATTCCTCTTGTCCTCTTGGGATCTCTGTCACAGCAGATATCACCTCTAGAGAAGCCTGCACTTCTAACATGGCTACCTTTGAATTCAAACCAGTGAAGTTAAGTGCAAATTCCTTAGTTACCTGTGCATGACCTCCTTGTAATTTTTTGCAAAAGTTCCAGCACCCGGCGTTTTTAAACGCTTTCTTCACCCCTTCATCTCTCAGCGTTATATCCAGGCCCTCGGGTTCAGTCCTTAGAGGTTTACCGGATCTGTGCTCTTTTTTCTCCATGGATTCTTCCAAATCTTCGCACACAAAGACTACCAGCTCCGGTTGGAATTGTGATTCAGCTTCTTTTTGAATTCAGCCTCGTTGGATTATCAGCCTCGCTTGATTATCAGCCTCGCTTGAATTTTGAATCTTTCCGCTTAAAACCTTTCAAGACATAATCTTGCAGATTTGTCATTCATGCAAGACTTACGGCCATCATTAAGGCTTATGCACGGTGAAATTTCTTGGGAATGATAATACATGTGTATCAACAGATCTAGTGGTGGTGATAGTGGCAATGAGCTTTAAAACATGATAGGAGAGATATATGAATTGACATGAGAAGACATGGCTGATGACTCACCTAACGGACTTGATATTTCGGGAAAGATTCGCTGCAGAAGTACAAATCCATGATTTCGCAGCGCTGTTAGTTTTAAATTTTAATGATGCGCTGCGAAACTGCCTAATCATGATGCGCTGCGAAACTGCTAAAAGACACGGTGGCTCACATAAGACATAGAGGTGGCTACAAAACAATGATGGGTAGAGGGGAACCAATGGGAGTTGAGAATGACTTGAGTTAAAAACTCTTTAAAACTCCAAATCCTAAGGGAAGAAAATTAAAACTAAATTAAACTAACACAGACCTTTGTCATCAGGCTAGGATAGAAAATTATATGCATCAAATTTTTAGTTCTAAGTGATAACAGGTGCGATGGAGCCAGGGTGAGTTTTTCAAACCCCAGAGGCTCAGAAAAACCAGAAATCAAGCTCAAAATGCAAAATGGAAAGGATGAAATGAAAGAGCTCAGGTTTAGCTCCTACCTGGTCTAGACGGCGCCGAAAATCGTCCACAAAATCTCCCGGAATCAGCTGGTGAAAAATCAAGGGGGAAAGCACCTCCAAAGCTCCAACAAGCCAAAGTTCAAATGAAATGGTAAAATGAGAGGTAAAAGCACTTTTAAATTACTTTTACGTAATTCGAGTAAAATATTAGTGTCTTAACTCATTTTTTCAAACATATATTGTTCGTTTCTAACTAGTTTGATGAAGCAATTGAGCATGCAGTACAACCTTTAAAAGAACAAAGCTATTAATGGTAAAGTCAAGAAATGACCGTTAATCGAGCAGTTTTAGCACATAGTTCAAGCTCGTTAAAAAATAAACATAAGTCATGAGCAGATGTTTCCCCCAGTTTTTAAGCTCAATAAAAAAAAAATGAACCGATTTCCGGTAAATAACCATCGTGAATGTAGTACTTCAGCCTTTAAAGCCTTGGTCATGTTCTCACCATCACCTCCACTCTGTATTGGCCGATCATTCACCTCCATTTGATTGTTTACCCCTTTTGAGGAACAACTGCAAAGAGTGATCCTATTAGCCATCCTTGTAACACTGCTGTGATTGGATAATTCCAAAGTTTACCTGGAATCAGCTGCTACCCAATTTTATCACTCGTTCCTCAAAGACGAGTCTCCTTTAAGCTCTTTTCAACTGACTCGTAAAATATGAAAAGATTGCTGAGCCATTGGCCTCTCCAGCTCGTTAAAGGGACCGGAAGTGTTATCCCTCCTTTAGATTTTAATCTTTTTGGACCTGAGGGATTATTACACAAAAAGATCGAGCGCTTGTTTTTTTCGGCTCGTTAAAAGTATCAAAAATTCATCCCTTCTGTATTGTTTTATACTTTTTCGGACTTAAGGGATTAGATGACGAAAAAGGATTTTTGGAGTTTCCTTTACGTCCCTTTTCAGACTCTCTAAAATTGAAAAGGACCGAGTTATCTTTGTCGTTAAACTCGTTAAAACCTAATAGCGACAAACTTGTCCATAGCAGACAAGAACGAGTTTCAGTATCGCTAGGCTCGTTAAAACATAGCGATGGGTTTGCCCGAAGGGCGAATTATAGAACAAGCATATGTTATCCTCCTCAAGCTTGACAAAAATAAAGAGGTACTGGTCAGTAATGACTGGGGAAAAATTGGGAAGAAAACTTGAAGAAACTTTGTTGGTAGCAAGTCGCTCTTGAACATGACACTTTCGCTCCGCATCCAAGTCGGGTTGGGTTGTTTCATTCACCGGTCACATCACCATGGTCACATCACACCATCCACATTTGGGGTTAATGCTACCAATCCATCATGTCAGTGTCGCCGATATGTTCAAGAGAAGTCATTCAGAGAATTCACCTGTGTCTCACCCACTATAATACATCTTCTTTCATGACCGCCACCCTAAACCTTATATCACCAGATCGTTTTCACCTCCATTAAAATCATTTGCTCCATTCCGTGTCATTGATGTGGGATTCACTAAGGCCCTCCTATGACAGATCACTTCTTGTCGACATCAGCTCATTATCCAAGAAGTCGATCTAGGGACAACCCTTTCAGTACTTTGATGCTTGCATGCCTCAATGGCAAGTTTCTCACTTCCGGTGATAGGTTTACATCATTGGCCTTCGACCGAAAGATTTTGCGTGGTGTTCGACACCAAGTCCCTTATTCACACCATGTGAATTGTACTGTAGTACCTTGAGGGTCATCATCATTATCGGTGATTCCTCTCGCGCCTGTTAATAGCTTACATCATTGGCTGGTAATCAGGTGATGTCTTTCCATGTTCGACTCCAGAACATCTCTCACATGGATCGACTTGTACTTTGAGTGAAGATCGAATGAGATTGAAGACCCCGGATCTAGTTTCATCCATCTGGGCTGCGATATATATTCAGAAAAATAAAGACAGCGAATGTACATCATTGCTGCACAGATAATCATCTAATCAAAGGGATGATGGCTCTACCAGAATCATCAGTCTACACTCAGACGATTGTCTGTCCTATGTACATGAAAATGAATTTATAAAGCTGAGCATGGGGATGCCCACGTCAGCTAGATCATCAAAATATTATGAAGATAATGTACTGTATTGTATCTTATTACAGGTCTCCTCCCAGCTTGAAAGAACTTCGGATCCTCATAATAAAGCATTTCACCCGACATAAAAAAAAAAAAAAGATTAACGACCTCATGCTTTAGGGGGCAACTGTTATAGACATTTTTGGGCACTACAACCCCAAGCATAAAATTTCCATAAACCAAGGGCTCCTAAGTCCCTAAAAGTGTTGTTCCAACCCCTAAAGGAACAAGGTCAACTGATTACAGCTTCTCCCAGAAGTTCTCCATGAAAAACTACTCAGAACTGGTCAAAACAGGATCATTTCACCTGCTCCATAGGAAAAGTGCGTTGCATCTCACCTAAGTACACTTAGTGGGTGCGTTTCATTTCAAAAATCCCTTCTATGGGGTGCGATGGGCGAGAAGAGACAAATGGCAGTGTCAATCCGCGAGGTAGAAAAGCATGGAATCTTCCAGAAACTTCTCCTGTGACATTTGCCTCTCTGAATTCGACCAGGGATGAGTAAGAGATCATCAATCTCCAAGTGGAAGCAAGAACTATCAGAGGGAAGACACTAATCAAATTACAAGCTAACTCATCTCCCTTACAGATATCTATATATGGATCCCTCATCTCAGAGATCCAGAGGCTGGAATTTTGCATCTTGTAAGGAATTGTTGTTGGTTTCTTGAGGCAACATCATAGTGTTGGGTGATCTAAGCTTTGTATGAGGTGAAGAAGGGCTTACTTGATGAGAGGATGATGTTGGGTCAAAACAATTGGTTGTAACTCTCTTGGCTCTTTCTTGATTATCAATAAAGCTATTCAAGTTTTCCTCCATACTCTTGTGTAATCTATGTTTTGTGCATTTGTATGGTCAATTTACATCTGATCCTAGATTGTTTATGATAATAGATCCATGTTCTTGTATAGTGTTATGCTACTTTGATTCTATAGGTACTCTATGAAGCGGGGTATACGAGAGAGAAAGTAGCAAAGGACTATCAGAAGAGAGAGGAATCGAGCAAGGAACCAAGCGCAAGATAGAGGTTGGTATCCTTTATTCTTCTCTCATCTATCTTTCATAAAGGGAAACGAAAGTAGTTTTACTTTGTTTGTTTCTAAGGTAGCTACCACACCTTAGTGGGATTAGCAGTTCTGCATAGACACTTTTCCCTGTAACACTCGCATAGTCTTGGCAATCAGTCTCCTGACCTCCTGACAGAAATTGCACGACCTTCATGATCAATCACACAGGTATGTTGCAAGTCAGTTTTCAAGTTCATTTTGGTTTTCGACTGACAGATTTCTTGCCATCAGTGTTGAGATGTCTCCAGGTATTGCAGGCGTTCATCTACCTCTCAGTAGCATAGGTACAATGGTTTCCGGGAGAGCAGAGTCAAAGACACCGTTCAGAGCACACTTGGGGATGCAGTCGATCAAGTGTCTATGAGTTTTCCTACTCACGAAGACATCAAATTGTTCATAGACAAGGACATCAAGATATTACGGTAGAAGCATCATAGCGAGTAACATCATGAACAATAGCTGAAGGTAGCATACTGGATGCAACGAATTCAAGAGGAAGGTTGTTGACAACATAGAGGCGGAACAAAGTTGCAAACTCAAGCAAATCCAATGACAATGAAAGAAAATTTGGAGAATCGGGATATGAGGTGATGGTGCGACATGGAGATCGTGCGAAGATAGAGAATGGATCAAAGAAGGAGTTGCATTGGCTGAAGAAACAACTCAAGGAAGAACATGAGCTGCACAGACAAGCGAACAAGTTGCAGCAGGAACATGAATAGCAGGGGGCACAACATGCACTCACAGATGAAAATGCTCCCGTATAAGTTATAGATCCATCCTAGTAGCTGGCACAGAGCAGACATGGTGAGCAGTGTTGTTGATCACCTATAAGGGATTCTACACCATGCATTTCATTGTGTGCATGCATGTAATCCAACACATTCAACACACTCACCAAGGTGAAGACAAGAAGAAAGTCCATCTGGAGATGAACGTGTAGTTAACAATTGACGCGCATGACCACCAGCACACACTGGAAGATCAGCATAGACACTATGATTTAGTGTGTTGCCAGTTCAGTTTCACAAAGAAGACCATGCTCATGCTAGCAGATAAGTTGGATGAAGGAGCCACACCAATGCACCCGGATGCAATGAAGGAAAGAGTTTGCTTCAACAAGATGCCACGATGGGGTACATGCACACCATCATAGAGGACCAAGCTTGGCATCATCTCACCACCTTCATCATCACAAGCATGTCAAAGAGTTGGTCTCACCTCAATGGACTGAGTATTAGTGATGTCTTGCATGGCTTTCTCAAGGCATTTTGTTTCACATGAGCACATGTTCATTCTAATGTAACTTCATGTCAAGTGGAAATTCAAGTGTCAATAGTTGGATGTAACAGTCATAGAGTAGATGAAGAGTCATGAGGGTAGATGAATTGTCACAAAGGGGAATTTCAAGGGTCACCCCACCCTTTGCTATAAATAGAACCTCATAACTCATTGTAAAGGCTTTTGGTTAGCCAAGCTTCGATAGGAGTATCTTAGAGAAATCTTGGACAATGTTGTAATGAGCTGTGGCTTCTCCACTGCATAGAGCTAATACATCTCTTTGGAGGAGCAAGTGGATGTGGCTGTAATGTTCCACTATTGGGACTAGTGGTTGGACATGGATGTATTGTATGACTAGAAATTACAATTATTTATATAATAAGAGCCAACACATTTCATGCATATGTTGTATTGTATTCTATGCTATTTGGTTTACTCTAAATGATATATTTATTTGTTTTCTTACGCATGCATGCATGGACTATTCTGTAAGAGTATGTATGAATCTTTCTGAAATGTGTTGTTGGTTTAACCATCACTTTGGATTGCTCGCTAACTCGCTTTCCAGCTGGTGATGCATCTTTGCTCATTTGTCCCTTCTAAGTCGAGTACTATTACAAGTTTCCAAGGGGCGCACTCATTTCAGCCCCAATGTGTTAGAACCTGTCATGCACCTTCCTCATGTCATTGCAGCCATCACACCCTTGTTACCAACATAGTCATCTTACTTACCTCTGTGCAAAATTGCGGTCAAGGCATCACCATATGACCCACTGCTGGGAATCCTACACCAAATAGTCTAAGGTCTAATTGGGACTTCTTACTGAGGAGATCCCCTTACATGTTGGTGGGTTCGACACCATCAACATTTTGGCTCTAGAAGGAGGGCTAGATGACAAGCTGAGTCCTCACTTCTATTTTGAATCTCTACATATCTATCATGACTAACTACTGATTTTCTCTTCTTGAGTGCATGTATTATGGAAACAACTTCATTATCTCAGAAAATTTCTTGGATAACTTGTCCCATAAAAAATTTAATGGTGGAGGCCACGTAGCCTTGGTTAGGCACGCAGTTGGCATTGTAGGCTCATGCGAAAGACATGGATTCTTTGAAGAATACATGAGTTGCGCACTATTCGTCTACATGCTTCGAGGGCACCCAATGCACTAGTGTGCCATGCTGCCTGGAAAATCTATTCATTCTCTTGCTCATATGGTTGCAGAGATAGACTGTTCTTTCAATCACTTTGACCGTAAAGCACAACAAAGAAATTCTGAAATTACGAAAAGTACCCGTTGAATCATTGAATAGTTTCACACATGCTTTTGTAATCTTACATACACATTCCTCGAAGATGAAATTGATTGGGAATTTATCGATGGGAGATTTGAGTATCTTCTTTACATATTTTAAAATCCACAATTCTTGAAATCACCAAATCCCACTCATACTCCAGTGATGGAACTACGTAATCATGAGCAGGAAAAATCACTATCACAAGTGGTCGTTCGCCTTCACCTCATCAAATAGCTCCACAACCACGGAGTGATGTGGGAGATCATGCACATACCTCTATTGAACTGACACATCCTCCCACCCCACCTGCTCTTCATATCTATGCATATTTGGCTTGCAAGCCTGTTGGTTATCATGTGGATTCATTCCCTCGACCTCCGTCCTCGCATTCTGTTGATCCTCCAAATTGTGTTGTCTTATGTTCTTCCATTCCGGACTCCTCAACTGTTGTGAACGAGGATCAAGTTGTCAATGGAGTTGGTGTTATGCAGCCAACCTATGCCATCCTTCATGATGAGTGTGTGCATGAATCTAAAGAAGAGCTCATACATTTTATCCTAACATCCCTTATGATTCTATCACTGTTGATTTCCCCTGTGAAACTCATTTCTGGATGTTTCTACTTCCGATCATTCACAGGACACATTGGATGTCAGTCTATCATTACATTGTGGAGAGGACACATATTCCTCAGAGAATCTGTCCAATCTATCATCTATCTTTTCTGAAAACACATAGGGTGAATATCTTTGCTTCCCATCTACCCCTCTGCCCGATTCATCAAATCATGAGGATGTCAAAAAACATCTTGAATTCTCTGATCTTGGTCATTGTGATATATCCACTTCATCATTTGATCATGATTCATCCATTGTTAATCTGTCTAAGACACTAGTCTACAATAATCTATCTGTCAACAAAGTCTAAACCCCACAGACTATCGAGGCACTTCAGCCTGAGCTGATGGTTATGTCAGGCCCTCGCTGTCCTGAGGTTGGTTTCATTTCAAGTTAGGAAATTGCTTAAACACTTAAGGCTCCTCATCACTCTCTTCTTTTCATTGAAGATCAACCAAACACCTAGATTTCACTTCCTCCACTCGAACTGCATGATCCCATCATTCATGCATTGGAGGAATCTTACCCAACAAGCACACATGCACAACATAAGTGGTATGCCTTTCTCACATTTTCTTGCATGTCACTGTTAAGATAATGCACACACTCAACATCTGAATGCAGCGTAGCATAGCACAATGGCAACTCCATAGAGTGCATGTCATGCACTTTCACTCATCTCTGTTCTATGGTCGCTTGTAATCTCAGAGTGTTTATGTCTTCATTGTTATATCTTTCTTGTTTGCTGGTTCGTATAACTATCTGGTTCGTGAACCATGCCTTCACCAACATGGGTCAACCAATGCACTGGTGGCTACATTGAAAGTATCACTTTATGTGAGATGGCCCATGCACTGTTAGCTTAGGAGTAGGAGTAGTGGTTGCTTTCAGTCTATTTCCTTGCATGCCTATTTTCTTACTTTCTTTGTTGGTTTGTTTATCTACTTGCTTGTTTTCTTACTAGCTTTTCTTTCACTTTTTCTTCTACTTCTGCTTTTCTTTGTTGTTATTTTTCTTGTTTTTCTCATAGGTTAGTTTCGTATGAAACCATGTATGACTCTTGAAACAAGCTGGGTAAAGTATGAGAGGATTTGTAAAACTATCAACATTTGGTTATCTGTTGTCTGCTCTCTTATGTAAGAACTTGTTGTCTACAGTCCATGATACATCAATGGAAAATACATACTGTTCAAAGTAAACCTTGGGGAAAACATAACGCTTGCATTCTAACAAGTATCACCTGCTCTAGTCGGTTGTTTTTGGGTTAACCCTTGTCAACTCAGTCAAGTAGAGTAAGGTGAGGGGGAAAACCTTAACAAGCACATCAGAGATAAAGTAAACTACTTCTTTTCTGGAACAATCTCTTGCGCTCTTAATAAGTCGAGATCCCTCTTCTGCCTCTTAAATGAATAAGTGTTATGCATATTTGAAATAAATGAAAAAATGAAAAAATGAAAAGTGAAAATATTCAAAATGAAAATGAATAAGGCGAAAGAAGAGAAAGGCTTCCTATGTAGAGAGGTGATGAAAGTAACTCTGTTGGGGTACTAACCAGGCTCATTGGCAGTGGAGCCATGCTTGTGTTCCTATGTGACTTTGTTAGGGTATTGTCGAGGCATGCTGGCAGCGAAGCAACACCAGAAATGAAACTAAGACGCTGACGACTATACTGCTTGTGCACCAATATACCCCTCAACCCCAATCGAAACAACTGTGTTTCCTTGGCTTGGAATGTGTGTCTATCAACTAAGAACTTGGCAGATGCTAGATCTTACAATTGAGATAGTGTGAAACCAAGAGAAGCTGAGAACTGAAAAATACTTCCGCAAGTGTTAGACTTTCTTTTCACGAACAAGGTCCATTCAGAGAGTTGTAGTTCTACCAGTGTGCTGCCAAGTGTTGTAGCGGCTACAACCACTATACCAAATCTTTCCTTAGCTTCATTTTGGAGCCTCCCTACCAACCTTCACAGCAGCATGTCTTGCTTCCTCAAGTACACAAGCTCCAGTGATTTTCTTGTAGAGAGATAGCTTGTCGATCAAACCTTGATGCATTTCCATCATAGGTTGTTCATCTGGACTTGGTCCACCAGTAGGTTGAGTAGCTTCTTCAAGAATTTGCACAAATATGGAGGGAAACTAGCCTTCCCTTTAGAAATTGCACAATCCTAACTGGCAGCTTGCTCGACTTGAGAATTGCACAATTCTGCTGAGCAAGATTCACCCAGAAAATTGTGCAATCCTTCCCTGTTGGGCTACTCAGCCAAGAAGTTGTGCAAATTCGGGCAGTAATTAGCTGCTCTGCCCAAAAATTTTGCAAATCCTCTGAGCAGCCAGCCCAACTCATACCCAGAAATGTGCATTTTCTCCCAGCAGTTGAGCAGTCTCTTGCATGTGCAACTGAGTTGAATGGTTCCCTCCGAGACTAAGAAAAATAGACTTGCATGCATGCCCTGCTTCTCCCAAGGTAGAATGCAAAGGCATCCCTTATTTCAGGGATCTATTTTTGGCACTTGGAGGTTACATGCAAGGATCATTTCAAAAACCTCCCTCCAAGTGTCGCTTTCCCTAGATTTGTGGCATGAGTGTGACAACGTCAATTTTATAAAAACTCATCACCCAGACACTACAGATCTCATTCCTCACATCAATATTGCATCTCTAACATCCCACATCACATCTAGGAGCTATCGTCGCATTTAGCTCAGCTGTTTTGGGCTAAGCCCACTTTCCATGTCTTGTGTTGCATTTCTGGCGCTTTTTGTGTTTCACTTCATGTGAACACTGTCTTCTTGTTTTCAATGAGCACTTGTTTTCGTTTTGATACATACTAGATTGTACTAGCACCATTTCAGTTTTCATTGTTATCTCACTGCTGTCACATGCATGAAACTATTTTTCATGAATGATCGTCGATTCAATGACTTGCTTCACCCACATACACGTTCATATGTTTACTGAATATTTCATTCAATTTTTGCATGCACTATCAATCACTTCTACTTTCACTTAGTGTCGCCATGCATTCACTGTCATATTTGCTTTGAGTTACTCGTCGGCGAGTTTGGCCAACCTTGGCCCAGACTTTGCCTTCACTAAGACATCATTACGTAATCTAGGGAAGGAATTCTCTGTATTCCTCTCCAAAAATGCGCTTTTATACCCAGGCACTATCCTCTAGGATTGTTTTGCACATTTTAGAGGGACAATGACTGTTGTCCTAAAAAATTGCGCAATGCAATCACTGAGCTTGCAACCATTGTCAACTGAGATTACGCATTGCGCAATTCCGGTAATCAGCAACCATACTGGATTGTGCATGGTGCAGTTCCAGCAATCATTCAACCTCCCAACAGCCCAGACTATGCCTTGCATAGCCTTGGTAGTTAGTCTCCTGACCTCCTGATAGAAATTGCACGACCTTCATGATCAGTCACACATGTATGTTGCAAGTTAGTTCTCAAGTTCATTTTGGGTTTCGACTGATAGATTGAATTTCATGGGTGTTTCCATGTCTCTAGGTATCATAGGTGTTCATCTGCCTCTCAACAGTAGAGTCAAAGACACTACTCAGAACACACTTGGGGATGCAGTCAATCAAGTGTCTATGAGTTTGCCTACTCACGAAGACATCAATTTGTTTGTAGACAAGGACATCAAGATATGACGACAACAGCATCATAGTGAGTAGCATCATGAACAATAGCTAAAGGCAGCATACCGGATGCAACGAATGGAAGAGGAAGGTTTTTGACAACATAGTGGCAGAACAAAGTTGCAAGCTCAAGCAAATCCACTGATGATGAAAGCAACTTTGGAGACTTAGGCTATGAGGTGATGATGTGACATGGAGATCGTGCAAAGACAAAGAGTGGAACAAAGAAGGAGTTGCATGTGCTGAAGCAACAACTCAAGGAAGAACATGAGCTGCACAAACAAGAGAATGAGTTGCAGTAGGAACAGGAACAGTAGGGGGCGCGACATGCACTCACAAATGAAAATGCACCCATACAAGTTATAGATCTATCCGAGCAGTTGGCACGGAGCAAACGTGGTGAGAATTGTTGTTGATCACCTGCAAGGGATTCATCAACATGCATGTTGTTGTGTGCATGCATGCGATTCAACACATTCAACACACTCACCAACACGAAGACAAGAAGCAAGTCCAACTGGAGCTGAGCGTGTAGTCGACATTTGATGTGCATGACCACCAACACTTATTGAAAGATTAGCACAGACACTATGCATTAGTGTGTTGCCGGTTCGGTTACACCAAGAAGACCATGACATGCTAGTAGACGAGTTGGGTGAAGGAGCCACACCAATGCACTTGGATGCAACGGAGGAAAGAGTTCACTTCAGCAAGGTGTCACCATGGGGTGCATGCACACCATCACGGACAACCAAGCTTCGCATCATCTCACCACCTTCACCATCACAAGCATGTCAAATAGTTGGTCTCACCTCAACAGACCTAGTGTCAATGATGTCTTGCATGTCTTGCTCAAGCCATTTTGTCTCACATGAGCACATGTGCATTCTAATGTAACATCGTGTCAAGTGGAAGTTCAAGTGTCAATAGTTGGATGTAACAATAATAGAGTAGATGAAGAGTCATGAGGGTAGATGAACTGTCACAAAGGGGAATGTCAAGGGTCACCCCACCCTTTGCTATAAATAGAACCTCATAACTCATTGTAAAGGCTTTTGGTTAGCCAAGCTTCAATAGGAGTATCTTAGAGAAAGCTTGGACAGTATTGTAATGAGCCTTGGTTTCTCCACTATTCAGAGCTAATACATCTCTTTGGAGGAGCAGGCAGATGTGGCTGTAATGTTCCACTATTGGGACTAGTGGTTTGACATGGATGTATTGTATAACTGGAACTTACACTTCTTTATATAATAAGAGCCATCATGTTTCATGCATAAGTTGTATTGTATTCTATGCTATTTGGTTTACTCTAAATGATATATGTATTTTTTTTCTTACGCATGCATGTATGGATTATTCTGTGTGAGTATGTATGAATCTTTCTTAACTGTGTTGTTGGTTTAACCATCACTTTGGATTTCTTGCTAACTCGCTTTTCAGTTGGTGATGCATCTTTTCTTGTGTTTCCCTTCCAAGCCAAGTACTATTATAGGTTTCCAAGGGGTGCACTCATCTCAACCCCCATGTGATAGAACCTCTCATGCACCTTCCTTGACTCACTGCAGCTGTCACACCTTTGCTACCAACAGAGTCATCTTACTTGCCTCTCTGTGAAATCACGGTCACAGCATTACCATGTGATGCATTGCTAGGACTCCTACACCAAACAGTATTAGGTCTAATTGGGACTTCTTACGAGGGAGATACCCTTACATGTTGGTGGGTCCAGCACTGTCAGCACTAAGGTATCATTTTCATATGCCATGAGTAGTTTAATATCTTGATCATCTTCATCACTATTAGACATGCCATCACTATCTTCATGAGTATAATAACTTCTATTACCTTCTATATAAATCTTTCCTTTGTCATGAGGGAATTTAGCAGCATAATGACCAACTCTTCCACAAGCAAAGCATTTCAAGGGAATCTTACCTTTGAATCTTTCGAAACCCCGGTGAGGTTTCTTCACAAAGTTTACCTCTTCTTCTTCTGATATATACCCTCATTCTTTCAGATCTCCCTCTACTTTTCCTTTTGCATAAGCTTTGAAAGCGGTTTCTCTGATTTCTGATGGACCTCCTTTCCTCATTTCAAAGATAGTTAAAATTCCATGAAGTTGAACAATAGTAAAAAATTGTAGATCTTGCTTTTCTTCAATGGAAAATACTTTTGACTCAAATTTAGAAGACAAAGGTCTCAAAAGTTTCTCAACTATAGTAGCCTCCTTTATTTATTCACCCATATTTCTCATATGATTTACAATCCCATCTACTCATAAGAAATAACTAGAAATAATTTTATCACTATGCATCTTTAGAGTTTGATACTGGATTTTGAGAGTTTAGAGTTTAGCACGTTTTACCTGGGGCTCTCCTTCATAGCTCTAAATGATTTTGTCCCATATTTCCTTGGCTATGTTGAACTGCATGACTTTGATGAATTCTTATTATGATAGACTTCCCAATAAAGAGTTGAGGGCTTTGGCATTGATTTCATATGATTTATTTTTTGTTGGATCTATGGGACTGCTGCTAGATATTTGTATCATCTTTCCATAATTGCCCAAACATCAGCTCCAAGTGACTGAAGATAAGCTATAGTTCGTGTTTTCCAATATACCAAGTTGTTCCAATTGAATATTGGTGGTCTGATAGATCCCATGCCTTCATGATTGTTCATCTTGAAATATCTCCCTTCAAGCGATCAAGCTTCTTATGAAGGACCTGCTCCGATACCAATTGTTGGAAATAATATTGAGAGGGGGGCATGAATTAGTATTATCAACTTAATAAATTTTCCTTTTCATAATCAAATTTATATATGCTACTTCAGTGAAGGGAACTCGCATGTGCATGCAACTGTTCTTAAGGCAACCAACATATATCCAATGAAATTATGATTTAGTTAATTCATCATATGTTGACGTTTAGTCAGTGCATCAACACTTAATTAACCATTTAAACAGTAACCATGTGCAGTATTAACAAAATAATCAATCACACATAAGCAACACACATGAACACCAAGATTTAAGGTGGAAATCCAATGCGGGAGAAAAACCACCTGTTGTTGTCGTCTCTGTCTTCTTTTAATATAAGAAAAACATGTTTACAATCTTGTACTGGTGCAAACTCATACTAGTATGTAGGCACCCACTTGGAGAAGGCTACAACCTTCTCTAGTTCTCCATATTCTACTGGAAGGGAGCTACAACCCCATAGCTCTTGTACTAACTGATATGTTTACTAGTACATAGGTGCTGGCCTATAGAAGGCTCCAACCTTCACTCATTTTCCAGCTACTACTGGAAGGGAGATCCAAACCCCTGGCTCTTGTACTGGCCGATATGTTTACCATTACGTAGGCACTGACCTACAGAAGGATACAACCTTCTCTCTTCCTCCAAGGACCACATTTCATAAATTTTCAGACTAGATAATTTTGGTACACAACAACACATTATGAAGGACACGTTTTATCCAATTTTCATAATGGACCCATCAACAACATTGAAGCTCAAAATCAATCACCACTGCAATACAACCAATCACTGAAAATCCATCATCACTAAAGAAAATCACAATCAATCAATCTAAACCTTTAGAACACTGTCACCAAAACACAGTCACCAGAACACAGTGCAGAACCCAAAACTTTGCATCAACAACCAAAACCAACTGCAACTTCAAACATCATATTTCATAATGTATACCTACTTTGAAGTACTAAACCAACGTGTATATGCACCTTCACCAAGGCGAACCAGCGTATAGATATGAAAATACTAACTTAAAACTTCCAAACTATTCCAGACTACAATCATACCTAGACCATAACATTTCCAGAATAAAACATGCATAAGCAATCAGATATATCCCAACCAATATCAACTCATACAATCATAAGTCATTTCAGGTCTCATGATCCTGATCCAACATTGTATCCAAGGTGCGCAAAATATTTCAGATCATATCATAATCATAGCCCTTGTAGCATAAAATATACTTCAGATAGAAGTATTCCTGAGAAACCCTTTCACTTGCACACCTGGCCCTTTGATCTTCTCCTCCTTATATAGTTTTGGCCTTTCTCAATACCTCGGACCAAAACAACACTTAGAGCCTGTGGTATACTTGGATGGGATCAAATAGTCTTTACTTTGCTCAATATTATGGGCTAATACCATGGTATTGACCCTTGGTATTCTTTACTCTTGAATTTCCTTGGTTTTCCAACTCATACGCGCTTTTCCTCTTGCGAAAGTGCATGCATACTTATACGCGCCTTTTTTCTGTGGACCCATGTGTATACGCTACTTGGACAAAGTGAACCAGTGTATACTTCTTAAACCATTCTCTTTCTTCAATCTCTCGATTCTGATATGTAATCCTTTGTTGTTAACCTATTGCACTCTGAAATGTCATCTATTTGAGTTGCCATCAAGGAAAACCCCTGTATCATAATGCCAACAGGAACTACAACTGACCTAGTAAATGTGCATTTAACCCTTCCTGTTCTTGATATTGAGACAAATAGTAGGATTAATCCACCCCCTTGCTCTTTACATGCACTGTCTCTTCTCCTTTAGAGATGAAATCATCTTCATGGAGAGAGGAATGGGAGTCTTCATGATGGTCCCAATTTGATGGTAGGTCTTCACGTTTCTGTTTATTTTGACATTAATATGATAAAAGAAATTCCTACTACAATAATGTAGACAATGGAAAACAAAGATTCATTTAACATGAACATATATGTGTCCTACAAGGAGGATTCATTGCGTCCTTTTAGACACATAAGCCAGAGTGTAGAGAAAAAAGAAGACCTTATAGCTTCAACATAAAGGAGTAGGATTATTACTAAATACCTCCAGGAAAAAACTCATATTATTAATAGGAATCACAACAATGAAATGACATATAAGGTAGGAGTAATACTTACATTTTAATAGTAAAACTAGAAATTGAGGTGGGGAATCGAAAGTTCCACCCAACCACATATGAGCTCCAGCCAAATTCACTTGTAGTTGTCACCCCCGAGCTAGATTCTAGAGTGTGAGTGTGAATTTCTTGTGGGATGAGACTCTAGAGGACAATCCTCTCCACCTTTAGCCACATTCATGGGAATCGAACTATGCCACATTATTTAGAATCAAACCACTACTCCTCCAATATTGAACTATCCTCTGTTCCATGATTGTATTTAATAATTCATCATGCTAAGATTCCTCATCTCATTCTAAGAGAGTATTAACCCCACCTAGAATTATTTAGATGCAAACTAAATCTCCTCCTGTACTTGACTTCCTCCCCAATGTAGTAATACAAGATTATGCTTAGAAGATGAAGGAGATTCCCCCTCCTCTTGTTGCCTCCCCTCCAAGGCCAGGAAAGAAAATGAAGTCATCCTACCCTCCTTCTTACAATAGTTATTTGATTCCATTTCCCATTGTTGTTTCCAAACCTTACCCAAATCATGTGAGCCAATCAAAACTGCTCCAACTGTACCTTATTTTTTCTAATTTTTTTTCATTTGCTAGCCTTGTCATCTATAGTATTTTTTATGTGAACTCGAAAAGCCTTGTAGGTCAATCACCATAAAACCACATATCAACCTCTATGGCTACCACCAAACTATTTCCCATCCAATAGGTTTTCCACCTCAACTCTAGAATCTATGTCCCCAACTCAACTAATTTAGTTTGATTAAGGTTACAATGTTGATAATAAGAGAAAATGTAACTCAACTATTACAATTTTCTAGTTTTATTAGGACCTTTTTATGATCAAGTTAAAATTGCATGCATGTAGGTCAGTTCCTCAAGGTGATAGAAAACCCAACCCCTTCCCTAGCTCAATTACATTCCCTAATTCAAGTTTGGGAAGTAATTTGTTGTAGAAATTGTGTCACAATCAAATGGAATAATGTGAGTTTTAATTTTTTACTACAATCATAGTTTAAGTTTAAGGGAGGTTGTGATTTGATTAGCCAAGGGTATAAGGATATAAATAATGAGAATGAAACTTCCATATATAGTCCCTTTTAGCTACAAACGTTTTTCAAAACACATAAAAAAAATATTTTTCTTATTGTTGAGCATGAATTTAGGGCATGGATGGCTTTAGAGGACATCTACTAGAAATTCATGAGAAAATTAGAATTAGTGCTACACCCTCATAACACTATAAAGATGAAAAAGATTCCTATGAATATAAAAGTTAATGCCACATTAGTATCCATATGAATATCCTACTTTCATGGCACTTGGTAGAAGATTTAACTTCCATTGTTATTTATTACAATTTCATACGATTTTGATGCTCTAACTTTCAGGCTAGAGTCAAGATTGTGCTAATGCCTTACATATATTCTCTTGTAATTATGGTTGCAACTTATTATCAATGAAACCATTCATTCTGATCTGAATTTATGAAGGAAAAAAATGAAGTAAACAGAAAAAAAAAAGTTACAATGAAAACATAACTTCCATTCATTAATAACAAAGTACCAAAAACTATTTACATGCATAATGGAAATAAACTAGCTCAGATGATGATAGCTTATCTTTGAGAAGAGATGTGGTGGCTACATGCCTTTTGAATTGTTTTACAATGAGGATTGGAGGATTATTTATATTAAGAAACAATGGAAAACCTTAAACATCCAAATACCTAACCCTAGGAGATGAAGCGCCATAACTCTATGGACCCCGTTAGGGTAAATTGGTACATCAAATTCTTGGGGTCGTAACTTTGGAATATGATATCTATTTGATGCATAAAATACCTCATTAGAAATATCTATATGAGGAATACAAATTTCAATTGAAACCCCCTACTAAGTGTAATTGTCTTGCGCATGTTCTAAAAAAATGCCATTTAGGGCTTCAAAATGGCTCCAGAAGTTCAGAACCCAAAAAACTACCAAAAATAGTAAATTGTGCTACAATTAAGGAAACTAAAAGTCAAAATGTTGGGGGTCCAATTGGAATAGGAAGGTGGCCACCAATATGCACTTGGATTATTCCTTCCCCCTTGGGAAGAAATGGTCCCCATTGATTTGAGTTCCTCCATGAAATGTGGAAACCTTTACTGAACTTGGTCCCTAGTGAGCCACTTTCTTTGGTGCAAGAGCTGGTAAGCTTTGACAACTTGATACAGTTGGATATTCTATTAGTGAGTTTTTTTATCTATGTGTTCATGATCTAATTAGTTGTGGCATCTTCCATGCAGTCTAGGTTGAGCTCTGTTGGTGTTAGTTGTTCTGCAATGTATGATGTCTCCAACAATGGTGGAAAGTATGACTGAAGGCGGTCCAGATTGAACATTGGGTGCAAGCCAAGGAAAGGGGGAATGCTAAGCTCAAAAGCATTGTCTCCCACAACTGTGGTGATGGTTTAAGGCTTGTATGAAAGTCGTCATAGTTTTCAATGAGCTCTGTCAATGCGTTATTTCTAATAATGAACCAAACTTTGTTTCCCACCAGAAACTTATGTGGCACCTGATGTTGATCATGTCGCTACTTTTACTTTGCATTGGACCTATCCAAGATATCGTGCACCTATTTGTAGACATGTTAGATGCATTCAATAAATGTGGTTTCTATATCAGCCTTGAATTGTACATGTGCGGATTCTATCTGTGTAGTCACATGAGGCATGGAAACATCAATCAGACACAATGGTTGAAATACTAGACCCACTTGAAAGGGACTATTACTAGTCGAGCTATGGAGATATATATTATAACTGTGCTGCAAATAAGGAAGGCTCTCATCCCAGGTTTGTGGATGCTTGGAGATATACATCCATAGTATGTGCACTATCATCCTATTGATGACCTTAGTCTGGCCATCATTATGGGGATGGAATGAAGCGAACTTGGTGAGATTGGTGTCCAATATTGTCCTGAGGATTGACTGAAATGTGCTCAGGAACTTACTATCCTAGTTTGATATAATGGTTTGTGAGATCCCAAAATATGCCCACACTCATTCAAAGAAGAGTTTCTAAATGTATTATGTTGCGATACTCTTCTTGCAAGCCACCAATATAGCAATCTTGAAAAATATTTCCACAACCACAAATACACAGTCATTCCCATGATTGGTAGAAGGGAGGCCAAAAAAATAATCCATGGAGACAGATTCCTAGTGTTGGCTGAGAGTAGAAAGATGAGTGTATAGGCCTTGCTTCTTGATGGATTCCTTGGAAATGGAATAAGAAATGCATGATCTGATATATTTTCCAACATTTTGTTAGAGTCTTGGCCAATAAAAATACTTTTATAGTATGACCACAATTTTCTCCACACCAATGTGTCCTGCAACCCAACTATAGTGTGCCTCCATAATCATTTTCGCACTGTTTCTTAAAGGAACACAAAGGTGGCCCATGTAGCATAATAATGTGTCTTGGAGATGGAAATCTAGACCTTGCTTGCCATCCACTAACATCTAGTATGTGGTGGTGAATTCTATATCATTCTTGTATAGTTACATCCATCCAGAGGTCTTGTGGCCACAAGAGTTGAGAACAATAATTACTACTACAACTGGTGGTGGACTAAGGAAAGCTATTACATGATTTTTTCTTTACTTTTCGTATTTAATGTTCAATTGGAATTGTTGCAGATATGTAGACCACTTCTGATGGTGATCATTTTGCAACTTCCCTTGTGTTTGTATAAATTGAAGAGGTCAGTGATCTGTGTGGATGACCATTTCCTTCCATATAATGGAATTTTTCCATTGCTAGCAAGGCTACACAATAGAATACATATATTTGTAATAGGTGAAGGTTTTAACCTTGTACATAAAGTACTTGTAAATGAATTCTTAAAACAAAAACATATACAATGGCGAGAACATAAAACAAATACACATATTTTCCCATGGATCCTAAAACCGGGAGTATTAGATTGATTTTTCATTATGTTCCTTTCAATGTTACAATGCATATATATAGACGCCAAAGAATTCATAAATCCTTATCCACTAACCCTAGATTAGAACATAATCATATTTCCCTTTATTGGATCTACAAATACCATGGGAAAAAACCACCCCGCCCAAAAAAACCATGGGTGAAAACCATGTGCAAAACCATGGGTAAGTCCATCCACCATCTTTGGGGGTACCCCCCATCCTTGTGTTCACATAAAATAAAAATAAAAAATCTAGGGAACTATGCCAGACCCCATGACACATGGAAATAATATAACACATATCCAACATTCTCCCACTTGTTGTTTTATTTCCACACAAGGGGTCATAGGAGAGCTTAGTTATTGGTCCAAGGTTACAATGCCCATTATTTTTAATTCTCTACACCAAGAAAAATTCTCAGTGATCATATACTTTATCAGTACATCTACAACATCCTTTAGGGTGTCCACCTTTACCATCAACACCTTTTTATCTTCAGTAATATCCCTCACAAAGTGATACTAAACATCAATGTGCTTTGTCTTTGAATGATAAGAAGGGTTCTTTGCTAAGAAAATTGTAGTTTTGCTATCACAATCTATATGTATAGCTTGTTATACAAACCCCATACCTGAACACAATATCTACAACCAAAATTCTTCCCTTCTTGCATGAGTGCCTACCATATATTCATCATTTGCAGTTGAAAGTTTCGCTACAAACTGTCTTTTACCCATCTAAATAACTTCTCCTCCAAAGAAGTTAAACACATACCCACTTGTAGATCTTCTCTGATCCAAATCTTCTGCCGATTTTGCATCAACATAGCCATGTATGTCCAAAAATATATCCAATCCTCGTCTTCCTTTGTAGCAGGGACCATAATCACTAGTGCCACACAAATACCTCAAAACCTGATTCACTATTGTCCAATGTTCCTTCCTTGGTTTTGACATAGACCTATTCAATACTCCCATTGCATGCACAATGTATTATTTGGTACAAACCATTGCATACATTAGGATACCAGCTGCACTAACATATGGAACATGGGATTTGTCCTCTCCCTCTTCCCATGTCTTCAAACATTGATAATTTTACACCTACAAGAATATGAACCTTCACTAGTTTGTTATCCTTCATATTAAACCTATGCAATATTGTCTCAACATACTTCTTCTATTTTATCAAGAGCATCCTCTTTTCCCTATCTCATTTAATTTCCATGCCCAAAATATAGTTTGCAGCACGAAAATCCTTCGTGTTGAATTTAGAAGATAACTGGGTCTTCAAATCCTAGATAAATTCTTTCTCATTTCCAATCAACAGTATATCATCCACATATAATACCAAATAAATAACATAGTCGAAAATTAATTTAAAATACACATAGTGATCTACTTTGCTTCTTGTGAAGCCAAGTCCCCATATATATGTATCAAATTTTTGATACCACATCCTTGGTGACTGTTTTAACCCATACATGTACCTTTTTAACCTACATATCAGTTCTTTCTTACCCTTCACCATAAATCCTTCAGGTTTCTTAATGTAAATCTCTTCTTCTAGATCTCCGTGAAGAAATTTTGTCTTCACATCCATCTCTTCTAACTAGAAATCGAAAGTAGCAACAATAGATAAAAATAATCTAATAGAAGCTAACCTAGCAACAAGAGAAAAAATATCACCAAAATCAATTCTCGACACCTAGGAATAACCTTTTGGCTACCAACCGAGCTTTGTGTTTCTCCACCTTGCCTTCTACAATTATATTCTTCTTAAACACCCATTTGCTGCCAATGGGTTTTCTTCCAGTCAGAAAATACACTAGATCCCAATCCTTCCATAGTTTTCCATCCCCTAAATCCACTTCCTCCCTAATAGTTCGAGGATCATCATCAGTAATAGATAAATAAAAATTTGAACAGAAAGAAAATGGACTATACTTATTAGGCTTCCTTCTCTCTTGAACTGATCTTCTCAAAATTGGAGTGTGTGGCTCTTCCTATTCTGATTCTTGTTCTGCTATAGAGTTTGATTCTTCCTCCTTCGGCTCAAAATATATTTTTTCAAGTTCCTTTGGTAGGACTTCATGTTTAATAACATCTTTCACCTCTCTAAACATCACATATCAATTGTACACAACCTTCCTTGTTTATGGGTTCCAAAGCTTATAAGCTTTTAAACCATCCTTATACCCAATAAAGATGCACCTTTCAAATTTACTATCCAACTTGGTTATTTTATCCTTTGGAACATGTACATATGCATCATAGCCAAATACCATCAGATGTGTAAGAGAGGTTTTCTTACTAGTCTATACCTCATGTGGAGTTCTATCCTTTGAAACTCATAAATTTGATCTAATAAATAGGTAACATTTAGTATCCATTACCTCTACCAAGAATTCCTATCCTAACCCGACACCACTTAACATGCTTCTTTCCTTCTCCATCAACATCTTGTTCATACTTTCTGCAACACCATTTTGTTGAGGTTTGTATGGAGTAGTCTTTTGTCATTCTATACCACACTTCTTACAGTAGTATTCAAATTCCTTCTTGCAGAACTCTCCACCATTATCTATCCTCAACACCCTAATCTCCTTCTCTGTCTAATTTTCCACCAAAGCCTTAAATTCTTTAAACCCATCAAAGGATTCGTATTTATTCTTAAGGAAATATATGCATGTATTCCTTGAGAAGTCATCTATAAGTGAGACATAGTACAAAAAAATCCCCAGCAATGGAACCGACACAAGTCTAGAGACATCACTATGCATAAGCTCTAATATCCCTTTCTCCCTCTTGGCACCAAAAGCGAAACTCATTGGATCTCGCTTCCCATATACACAATGTTCACAAAAATCAAAATCTAGAGATAAATTATAAATGTGTTCTACCATACCCTTACCATGTAGTATTCGAAGGTCCTTCTCTCCATTGTGTCCCAAACTTTGATGCGATAACATAGCATTTTCTCCACAGACTAGAAGATTTTCTGCTCCACCTTTAGGAACCAAAAAACTATTACACTAATTAATAAAAATACTTCCCAAGAACTTATAAAAAGTTTCAATTCAAACTCCTCGTATCAATAATAGTTCTCCTCAAGCCATCTTGCAGGTATATTTCTTGAACATTATTTTTACACCTGCATCATCCATCTTTCTTACAAAAAATAGTTTTATGGACAATGTAGGAATATGAAGAAGAGCAGGAACTGTTCTAATCCTTCCACCTTGCAAATTTAGCTTTAATTTTCTAGTTCCTATTATTATATCCTTCCTATCATCCCGTACAAGGACATAATTACCATCATATTTCTCGTACTTGTAGAACCACTCCCTATGGGGAATGAAGTGAAATGATGCACCTGAATCAATCAACCATGCCTCATGAAATACATGTGTACTTGAAGAAGAAGAAAAGTATACATCCCCACTTCATTTGAGGTGGCTTTTACCTCTTTGAAAGGAGAAGCAACAGATCGCTTTCCTTTATCATGAGTTTTAGATCTATGATTCTTTTTGTAGTGGCCCTCCTTTCTGAATTTCTAGCATACCTTTACATATTTTCCTGGAGATTTAGATCTCCCTCTAGATGTAGATCTCCTATTTGAGGACCTTTTTTTTCTGTTCTGGGACCTTCTTCTCACAGACAACGCATCTCCGTTCTGGCTCTTCATATTTTTCCATCTCATGTCCTCTGATAACAAGGATGAGAATATTTCATCAATCTTCAAGGTAGGTGTATTGATACCTATTGTAATAACTAGACTAACCCACGAGTCTGGTAGGGAACACAATATATTAATGCACTTAGCTTCACATAAAATTTTAATATAATAGATAAAAACTATATTACAACAATATTAGAGGCATTTAGATGCTCTGTCACCAAGTCTCCATCCTTCATCCTCAGGTTATACAAATTTTTCCACATGCACAGTTTGTTCACAAGAGACTTAAATTGATTCAAAGTCCCTAACATATCTCACAAAGCCTTTGCTGTAGCCTCCCCTGATACATTCAACAATATTGAATCTCAAAGACACAATGGTATTGTGTTGTTCACTTTCCTATCTAACTTTGCCCAGTCTTCTTCTGCCATTCCTATTGGTGTCAGACCTAGATATACAACAACACATTAATCTCTATCTACCAATAGATCCTCCATATTCCTTCCATAGTTCAAAACTCTGTCAATTTAATTTCTCGATCTCTATCTTTCCATTGTTCTCCATCTTCTTTCACTGCAATAATTGATCCCACAAATATCCCACTATAGCAGGGTCTACCATAGGGCTGATAAAAACCCCTTGATAGTGAAGGTATCCCCTTGAAGCCAAATTTATCTGATACCAAATAAGGGTTTTAACCTTATACAAAAATTACCTGAAAACGAATTCTTAAAAATATATATATATACAAGGGTGAGAACATAAAACAAATACACATATATTTTCCCATGGATCCCAAAACCAACAATGCTGGATTGATTTTTCATTATGTTCCTTTCAATGTTACAATACATATATATACATGTTGAGGCATTCATAAGATCCAAAACACTAGTCCTCGATTAGAACATAATCGTAGTTCCTTTGAACGAATCTACCAATGCGATGGGAAAAAAACCACCGTGCCAAAAAAATCCATGCACGAAAACCATGTGCAAATGCATGGGTAGGTATGCCTGCCATCTTTGGGTATGCCCAAATATTATTAGGTCCACATAAAATAAAAAAAAATTATGGGCACTTCCACGAACACCATGACACGTGGAAATAATATAACACACACCAAACAATATGTGAGGTACTTCTGAATTGTATCGTAAAGTGTCTCACTATGATAGGCCACTGGATGCCCTTGTTGGGTGAGGATTATGCCAATAGCATAGTCAAAGGCATCTATCTCAATTTGAAATGGTTGTTGCAGGTATGGAAATATGAGTATAGGTGCAGAGAAAAGGTGGTGATTCAACTCAAAGAACACATTTTTTTGGGACTCAAACCAAGATAATTTTTCTTTTGCTCAACCATTGGTAACCTAATTCAAAGTCCAAGTGATATGGGAAAATCCCAACATTAACCTCTAATAAAAATTGGCAAGACCCTAAAAGATATGAAGCTATGTTAGAATGGTCGGGGCTAGCCAATCCCAACTGACTTGGATATTGTCTGGATCCACATGAAAACCTTTATCATCTATCATGTAACCCACATATTGGATCTGGATCATGCTAAAGGTGCATTTCTCCAAGTTGGCACATAGTTTTTGCTGTGATGGGGTTTGAAGGAACTGTGGAATATGTTGCAAGTTCTCTTCCTGATGTATTCTAGATATACAACCATAAATGATTTGGTGAAGGGCCACAAGATGTCATCCATCAACCTCATAAAATTTGCAGGGGCATTTGTTAATATGAAAGGCATGACTCACCATTCACAAATTCCCTCCTTGAATTTGAAGGAAGTCGTTCATACATCTATGGGATCTATTGGAACCTAGTGATAACCAAACTTGAAATCTATCTTGCTGAAATACTTAGCCCCATAGAGCTAGTCAACAAGGTCATCAATCTGCAAGATTAGATATCTATTCCTAACAATTATTTTGTTCAGTGACCAACAATCAATGTAGAGCCTCTAGGTCCCATCCTTCTTTTGTACCAGTATAATTGGGCTCCCACAAGGTGAGGAAGTTGGTCAAATGTGCCCTTTTTGAAGTAGCTCCTATATCTATCAATTGATATATTCATTTTCCACAATGGAGCGATGGTATATCTTCCCATTGGGTATAGGTACTTCAAGAGTCATATTAATCGAATGATTGAACTTACAGTGAAATTTTACCCTTGTGGGTGAAGAGAAGATGTTCATATATTCTTCCACAACCTCATCCACCTACTTCTATTGTGCAGAGGAACCCTTCCTCGGGACATGGATGTGGCCATGATCTTCCCTTACTTTGAGAGAGAATAAGAAAGAAAACAAATTTCCCGATCTAGGAGATGATCTTACAAAATTGCTTAGTAGGGATCAAAGAGAAAGAAGTAGGTGGGGCTACCTCTGGTATTCTGTAAAACTTATTTCCCAATGTAATAATAATAGTGTGAGGCTTGGACTCATACATAGCATCACACTTCCATAAGTATGGTTTTCCTAATAACACATCACAAAATTCAAGAGGATCAATGTCACACAGTACCTCATTCGTGAAGGGTTTGATGATGTAGGGAAGACGACACTGTTGGATGACATTGAGATCTCATCCTTAGTGAAACCACCTAATAGTGTATGGTTGCCAGTGTGGTGTGGTCGGTAGGCCCAACTACTTAACAACCTCTAATCAGATGAGGTTATTTTGGCTCCCACTCTCGACAATGAAATACAATGGATACACCTTCACCCATATGCATGAGTGGAAGAGACACTCCTTCCTCTGGATATTTGGGTTTGATCTTCTAGACCTCGGTGGTGGGAATGGTGGTTCTGAGATATGCATAAATAATATGCTTCTATTTATCATTCCCCTTTTCAGAGACCGACTCAAATTCAAAACATGCATCTGACTCTGAATCCTTCAGCTCGGCTGCTAGTGACACTCACTTGTGTTGTGAGTGGGGCTCTTGTGGAGTCCACACCACTTCCCTGTGTCCTTATTTTAATTTGTGGTTCTATTATCTACTGGCATCTTCAAGGGGTTGTCCTAGGTCAACCTGCGTTAACTTTGTCCTTTGTTCTATAGTTTGGGGGTTCCTTTTCCTTGCTTTGGATTCGAAGATCCAAAGCCATTCTTCTTGTGTTTAAATTTATGCTTGATCTTGACAATGTATCAGTAGGCAGTGCCAAGTGAGGACATGTCTAGTAACTCCATCTCATCCTGGATATATTGTGTAGACAGTCGTTGTACTTGAGTACTAGGCGATACGCAAAATCCATAATACTCAACTTTGTGCGAAGGATATGAAAAATATATGTGAAATCTAGCATGTCTTGGTCTCTTACCTACTGCAGTGTGGTCCATTTTATGTACTTATCTTCATAGCTACCAATAGGGTAACATTATTCCTTTATGGCGCATTCGAAAGAATTCAAAGTGGGTGTGGGTGAAAATAGTGAGGATTCCCTCTCATCCCTCTACTCATAGTAGGTCTCCCACTAGTCCTTGTCATGGGAGGCAACTTTGAGGAGTGAAAAATTAATATTTTCCCTATTCGAAAAATCATGAACTGAAAAATATCCTCCCAATAGATTTAACCATTTAACTACAACATCTGTATTATGCATCTATCTGGCCTTTAAATATGGGAATTTCAAAATCGAACTATACCTTAAAGGGAGTGGTGCATCCAAGGTGGATGTTGGATGAAGATGTGTCGCCTCTCGGCATCCACTAAAGGATTTGGGAAAAATTTTCCATCATCTTATTCATTTGTCGCTCGATGGCTTCTTTAAGCAATATTTTGAAAGGATATCCTACTCCCTCATTTTTCTTTTCTTCCACCATGGGAGGTTGTCAGGGTCGGAAAGGCCAGCCTTGCAAAGGTTCAACCAGTTCAAGCCCTAAATCCTTATACCCTGATCTCCTTGGGGACATGTATAGAAAAATAGAGAAATATCATATCGCTCTGATACCACTAATCTAAATTTATAAATGAAAAAAATGAGATGTAGATAGAAATAGAAACATAGATCTACAACAAAAACATAACTTCAATTCATTAATAAAAAAAGTATTGAAAATTGTTTACATGTAGAATGGAAATAAACTAGCTCGGGCGATCGTAGCTTATCAATGAGGAGAGATGTGGTGGCTATATGCCTTCTAAACTGTATTATGATTAGGATTGGATGGTTATTTATTATTGAGAAATAATGGAAAACCCTAAACATCCAAAACACTGGCCCTAGGAGATGAAGCACCAAAAGTTTGTGGACCCCGTTGGGATAAATTGTTACATCAACTTCTTGGGGTCATAACTTTGGCATACAATCTTCATTTGATGCATACGATACCTTTGCTAGAAAATCCATCCAAGGACTAAAAATTTCTATTGCAAGCCCCTACCACAAGCTACAAGTTTTCCCACTTTCCAAAGGAATGTTGTTTAGGGCCTAAAAATGACTCTAGAAGCTCAAAACTCGAAAAATGGCCAAAAATAGTAAATTGTGCTACAATTATGGAAACTAAAAGAAGCAATGTTAGGGTTCCAAGTGGAATAGGTGAGTGGCAACCAATATCCATCTTGATCACATTCTATGGAGGGAGAGCTTTTAAGTAATTGTTTAGCTTACAAACATTTCTAACGAGATCACTGGCAAGTCATTTCAGGTATGGTATATAAGTAGTCCCCAACATTAACACATTATTATTTATGTATGTTGTAATCATGGCTTTTATTTTGAATGAAACTTTATTTGATTCTATGAACACATGGTTTTCTTTTCTCTCCATGGTAATCATGTTGTATTTGCATTGGGATGTCTCAATGGTGTTGAAATGGTATTGAAGGATATTGCCTATCTAGTGAAATTGGGTAGCGGAGTTGCAGCAACTATAGTGTACCTCCAAAAGACCACTCCCTTGATACCATCAAGGGTGTGATATTTATATAATTTAGCTAAGGACAAAAAACTTATCGGTTCACCTTAAATTCAAAGGTCGGATCATCACAACATCGCACATGTAAATGATGCAATCAACCTACACCATAGTTAATTATAGAACTTAAAAATAAAACTCACATTTTCCAATTACCCTATTACTTCCCTTTTCTTCTAATATATCAGCCCTAGTCAATTTTCTTCCTGGATATGACCAATAGTTAAGTAGTACACCAATATTTAAGTAGTAGGTGTACATATATTTGAAATTTACTCTAACAAAATGTAGTTATAAGATACATTTTCTATGTTGTGTATGATATTAGTTATTATTAGAAATGAAAATGAAGTTACATTATACTATACAACTAAAAAAAATAGAATACACTGAATACTTTTTTATAAACGTATTTCTATATTTGAACATTGTGAAAATGAAAGTATGGAAATTATTATGGTTTTCATTAATTGAGGAGACTTGAAGAATAGTTAAATTATGAAATTGAGTAAAAATATTTTATATTATTAAGGTTATTTTCCTTTGTATCGCAAATTTTATAAATTCAATGACACGAGTCACTTTGATAATACTACTACAAGAAAGGGGGTTTTAAGACTTTAATTTAAGATGAGATAACTTTTTTTTTCTACTTACATGAGTTCTTATGTCTCCAGCAAGGAGCAAAAGTAAGCAACAAACCAACCCTTGGGAAGTTAGTTCACCCAATACAACAAGCACCATTCAACGAGGTGTATAACCCGCTTGTAATAATACAAGCTACTAGATATCAGTAATTCAAATTCCAGAATGAGCGAAGGAGAAAAACGTCAAGTCTGAAAGGTGGAATAACAACCAACCTAAGCTAGTACCCATTCACCTAACCTTATCCAAACTTACAATGTTAGGAAGACAGAAAAGGGATATAGGGCACATGGTAAGGCTAAGGATAAGGATGAATGTTATTATATTATGTTGGATCTCTCATAAAATCAGAATGCAATGGCCTATAAGGGAAATTCATGAGGTTGGAATTCATCTAGCTCCCACTTAGAATATTTTCATCAAGATCAAGGCACTAGACTTTGTGAACACCTCTAGTAGAGTATAGGAAAAGAGGACTAGAAGAAGGTTGTATTGGTTGAACCCCTCCAACTGGATCATGTTGAGGCCTCAAGAAAGTATGTTATTGCAGAGTTTTCCCCAATGGATCATGAAAATTATTCACAAGAGGTTGCTTCCAAGAGAAGATCCCATGGGCTTGATCATATATTGTCCGAGAATGAACAACACTTACTAGGTTTTCCATAAATTTACTATCAAAAACATGTTCACCAACCATAGGAGGCTAGGAGGGACACATCCATTTAGTAACATATTAATTGTCCTTTGTACAAAATGATATCTAAGGAGAGGTTCTTTTGCAAAGGTACTCAAACCTTGATTTTATCCACTAGAGTATGCAAACAGAGTTGCAGGTGGTATTAAGGGATCACTTACCGAGCTTTAAAGTTGAGGAGGTTGTTGTATAAGGTTGTTTCTAGTAGTCTAATTCATTCGTTGAGATTGGACAAGTGGGTGTTTGGATGGAGTTGTAGCTCTAGGATTTTTGGAATTTTTTGTCTCGTTTACAACTTCATATGGTGGCCAACCAGAAGAAATATTAGGAAATCATTTCTTTAAACAAAATATTCTTTGCATAGAATGTACAAGAAAAAATGAGAGGATCCCACAATGATCAATTTACAAATCTATTAAACAATAATAAGTATTTCTACATACCTAAGATTAATTCCTCAATCCATTTTCATTGTTCAAATTGTGTTGCAAGTGACTACTAGGGCCTTCTCTCTTCGTTTTGTTGACAAGATCTTGTTGTGTGATATCCCATGGCTTGATATTTTATGTAATTCAATGTGAATTTGTGTGTTTTTGGTTAAGGGTGTTAGTTTAAAATACATTTGAAACTTATGGATAATAACTCATTATAAATTTGTAATTATGATGTTTTATTTCTGTAAATAAAGAAAATATGGAGAATTAGTTTTGAGTACAAATGGATGAAAGAGATGAGGTTGTGAATTATTGCAGTATATTTATTACCCATCAATAATTCATAGGCATCTAATCTGGATGATTAGATTTATTAAGGAATTATGTTATGGACAAGTAATTATTTCCTAAAAGACAGGGAATTGTCTTTTGGAGTGGGAAATAGAAGCTCATTAATGAGGTGATAACTACCTGCCACCTATTGGTGATGTGGAGGTAGTTATTAACCACCAAAAGAGTGGTAGATGGGGTTTTTTATAAAAATATTTTCTCTACTTTATTTTGTCTCATTCTAAGAGGAGAAGAAACTGAAGAGAACTAAGAAAATAAATATCAAAAGAAATTGTCAGGCCTATTATGCTTAAGGGGATGTTGGTTATTTGCAGTTTCAAGGTTGGGAGAGCCAAGTACTTGATTATTAATTCTCCGTAAAAAAAATCATGTCGGTATCTCTCTCTAGAGTATCTAATAGTTTGTCAAAAGGAAAGGAATTGGTTATGTTTATTTCTAGTTTGTATATAGTAGAAAAAAGGAAAAAAAAAATTGTTATAATTTTGGTGATTACGTTTCATTTCTATAATTTTGTATCAACTAAAGTAAGTAGAAAATGTGATTTGATACACTGATAAAACATTGTTCATATGTTTATATGAAATCTTGTATAGAAATATGAAAATAAACGAGAAGAAATAGTATGTAGAACACGGTATTGATTTGAAGAGTTTTTATTTTATTTTTGATGTTAGTTGAGAAACAAATTTAGAGCTAGAAAATAAGACTAAGGAAAATATGGATGCATATATATGTATGGATATATGTTAGACAAGGTACAAATTTTCAAAGAAACTTCCTATGGTAAAAAATTATACAAATGAGTAAATTCATCTTATATGTGTGTGTGTTTGTTACATGAATCTTTTGTTCAAATAATAAAAAGGACAGTAAAGCCTTAGTAAATTATTTTCTCTAAGAGAATAAAATTAAAACATGTATATAGAGTAGCTTTGTTAGCATTGTAACTCCTATTTCAACATTGCCGACAAAATGAGTAGCCATAAACACACATCGAAAAGAAAAGAGAATAGAATATATATAATGGTGTTGTTTACCAAAAAATTTAGAAACAAGTATTTTTGACGTTAAGAAGAAAAAAAGTTGTATTCAATAAGATGAGTAAGTTGGGATAGAGCCACACAAACTTGAGTACATTCAAATGGAAATGCTACGACTAAGCATGAATCGGTACCTATAAAATAAAACAGAAAGATAATTAGTAAATAGCAATAAGAATTGCACAAAATGCACAAAGAAGAGTCTAGCATTTAATGGAATAACTACGAGCAGGGTTATAACAAAATTACCGAATAATAAGTTACCTAAGTCCTAGTTCCTTCCCTACACATAAAATAAAAGTTAGCCATTATATGCAGAATGAGGATTAGTACTTATAAGCAATGTTTAATGTATAAAGAATAAAATATTGTATCAATAAAACTAAGAAACATGTAACTGCGTCAAACTAGTACATGGTTATTAACAAAAGAAGAACACATTAACAATTTTTGGAGAAAGGAAATGGTAAAGAAATAAAAGTTGTAAACGATTGTAACCATGTCCAAGAATTGAAACTAATAATTGGTAACCAAGGTTTGAGAAACCCCAAAATGAAAATAAAAACTACGTGAAAGAACAACGCTCACATTAAATAAGGAGAAATTTATGGGTGACATAGAAACTTGAAAAATAATTTGAGATAGTAGACATAGAGGGTTATTAAAGCCTTCGTAAATATAATTACAATGTTATAAGAAATTGCGGCAGTTAATTTATGGAATAATTATGTAAAAACAGGAAATAAGGATTTCGAAAACCCTTGAAATTTCCTTTTTCTCCAATGTTCCTAATTATAATACTCTTAAAAGGAGGGCTAACTATAATACTCTCAAAAAGAGGAAACAATAAATTGGTTCCTTTTCACTACTATTTAAGCATTGAATATGAAACTAGAAAATGTGTTCAAGAGGATAAGGGATTTTACTTGAATGTTGGTGGCGTATGAGGAAGTCCATTGAGTCGACAACCGTCATTAACCAGTCGTTAGAACTTAGGAGAAACTCTGTACCCAATGAACAACTATAATGGGATAAAATGTCACTAGAAAAATTTTGGAATGTTGTAGGAAAAACCCTGAAAATAACAAATTACATATCCATTAAAATGAGACTAGAAGGCAAGTGTAAAACCCCAACAAATATTTATAAAAGAATAAGTAATGAATGAAAGATATTCTAAAAAAATAAAATGCATGATGTTAGGTCTTTATAACACTAGTGTACCCCCCTTATTGTTATTTTTGTGCCCTTGTAGCCCCCATATTGTTATTGTTGTATCCCATAGAGGCCCGCTATTGTTATTGTTGTGCCCTCACATTATTATTGTTATGTAGGCTCTGGTTATATTGTGACCCCTTAGAAACTTATATATACAAAGGAGTTCTTGTCATTTGTATCATCCAAGAATTGTTCATTTATGTAATGTAAAGGAGGTTTGCCCCTCGAAGAGAATACATTTCAAGTCTTTGATCTATCTATTTGTGAGTTGGTTGCATAACATTAGGTATTAGAGCTTTGGATTCTAGGGTTTGGATGCTTCAAACAAGACATAGTGGAATTTTCAATATAATTTTTTTTCTACGAAGCTTCAGAAGCAAAAATTGAAACCATGTGGAGTCGAAATCTTGGAGAACCCAATGTAGAAATATAAGATCTTGGCCCACTACATTTTCAAAGATATGATCCAAGAAAGTTAGGGTTTTTGCAAGCTCCCGAATTCCATCTCAAACAGGTGACCTTGGGAAAGTTGTCATAACTTTCTCTCTGAAAATTGGATTTAAATTTTGTAAGAAGTGAGAGAAATAGGACAGACTAAGGGCTAAAGGTCAAAACAGTGACACATGGGATTTTGTAGAAGTCCACTCTATTGAATGAGTTTATAATAAGGTCCTCGTGGGATATTGGGAATAACTCTTTTTTGAATAATCCAATCTTAATCAGACTTGTGGGGTTAGAAAGAGGAATCAAAGGGCTACCAGCTGACAAAATTTATGACATTGGATATTCGAAAGGACATAGATATAGCAGATTCAATATTGAGCTCCTACGAAGGAAGAAACATGTGTGTATTCTTGAAAATTTGCATAAGTTTTGTTTGAAAAAATTATTTGAAGTGATTCAAAGGGAATAGTGAAGAATAAATATCATAAATTGATTCCCCAAAAAAAGAAAAGGGAAACACCTAATAAGCAACCCAAAATATATTCTATGACTCATGAAGAAGAGGAAGAAATGCAACATGATATATCAAAATTACAAGACCAAGTGCAATAAATTTCGCTCTCACAAAAAGTAACAGAAGCTAAGATGGATGGTTTGAAGAATGGAATGTAAGCTAAGATAGATGGTATAAAAAGGGGCATGGGAGTTTTGAATGATGGCTTAAAATTAGATATGGTAGCAATGATGAATGTCAAGATAGAGGGGTTGAAGGAAGGTTTGGTAAATTTTCTAGAAGAAAGGCATCCCAACGGTGACAAGGAAATCCATAAAAATCATGATGAAGAAAAAAGGAATATAAATTATGATTTTAGAGACTCTAATGTGGGGTTTAATAACCACCACATTCAAAAGATAGGTATGAGGAAGTTTGATGGAAAGGATCCAGTAACTTGGATACTACATATGGAGCAATATTTTGATCCACATGATGTCCAACCCTCACAAAAGGTACGTATTGCATATTTATATTTAGAGCCCAATTAGTTTGTATGGTATAGATGCCTTTGTTCTCATAAACCACTTGTCACCTGGTCAAATTTTACAGAGGAAATGATAGCATATTATGAAAATACAAAGAGAACCAGCTTCTTTAGGCAATTGATAAATGTATAAACAAAAGGGTTCAATGGCGGAGCACATTGAAGACTTTCAAAATTTGAATATTAGGGTAACCGATATTCCAGAGGAGCATAGGATTGACGTTTTCATAGGGACTTTAAAAGTTAACATCCAACATGAATTTTTCCTTTAGGAACTTGATTCATTGGAGAATGAATTTAGGGTGGCAAGAAACATTGACAGAAAAATTATGGCAACAAGGAAGTCTACCACTCACAACTATAAATATGGAAGTGTTTTTGCTCCTAGTCTTACAAAAACTACAATGTTGACACCACAACAATTGGAGAAAAAAACAGGAAAAGGGATTTATGATAGTTGTGATAGAAAATACACTAAAGGTCATTAGTGTGCTGAGAGGAAATTATTCTACATAGATTGTGAAGAGGAGGAAGAAAAGGAACAAAAAGCATCAAAATAGGAGGATATACACCAGGAACCAACCCTATAGAAAGAAGAAATTAAGTTGATCATATCTTGTAATGCATTTGAAGGAATTACCACTCCTCAAACTCTGAGTATAGAAGGATATATCAAGAAGAAAAAGGTAATAGTCCTCATTGATTCAGGTAGTATCCATAATTTTATTCATTATAAGATAGCCAAGGAATTGAATTTCTTTTTATATCTAGCACTAGAGTGTGAAGTGATGGTTGCAAATGGAGGAACTATATATTGCTTTAAAAAGTGCCATAATATCAACCTAACCATGGAGGAATATGTCTTAAATAGTCCAATGATTTCCATTCCAATGGGCGGTGCTGATGTTGTACTAGGCGTCCAATGGTTACAATCTTTGGGGATTATAACTTTCATTTTTCAAGAAATTTTCTTGAATTTTTTTTGGGAAAGAAAGGAATTTGAATTAAGGGATATTGCAGGGAAACCAGGAAATATAATAATCTCTAATAGCATGAAAAATATTCTGAAGAAAGAACAACAGGGCGTAATTGCACAATTATGCTCACTAGGGGTTCAAAATTTGAAATCATTTATTTGTCCAGATCTCCAAAAAGTCTTGGAAAATCATTCCAATGTTTTTGAGACTCCAAAAGGCCTCCCACCTATTCGTGATTGGGATCATGTAATTCACTTGATTCCAGGAAGTGTTCCTCTACACATCAGATCTTATAGGTATCCTTATGTCTAAAAGAGTGAAATTGAACATATGGTCGCAGAAATGCTAGAGGCTTGTATAATTCAACCTAGTCAAAGTTATTTATTTTCTCTAGTAGTATTGGTGCACAAGAACTATGGATCATGGCATATGTGTCCAGATTATAGGGAGCTCAAAAAGCTCACTATTAAAGATACATTTCTCATTCCTGTCATTAATGAATTGTTGGATGAATTACATGGAGAAATTTACTTCACCAATTTGGATCTTCATTCAAGATATCATCAAATTAGAATGAAGACTAAAGACATTCCGAAAATAGCATTCAGAACTCATGAGAGCTCTTATGAATTTTTTTTCATGCCTTTTGGCCTTATTAATGAACCTTATACATTTCAAGGTTTGATGAGTTCCATTTTCAAACCCTTCCTTAGAAAATTTGTGTTAGTATTTTTTGATGATACACTAATCTATAACAAGTCTTGGAAGGATCATGTTTAGCATGTTGACAGGGTGCTCAAACTATTGGCGGCGAAACAATTATATACAAAAACCTCCAAATTATTCTTTCAAATACAAGAGGTGGAATATTTGGGTCATATTGTATCTCATGAGGGTGTTAAGGTAGACCCTAACAAAATTACTGCTATTAAGGAATGGAAAATCCCCACAACCATAAAGCATCTTCGAGGATTTCTTGGGTTCACAAGGTATTATCGCAAGTTTGTTAATAATTATGGGAGAATAACGACACTTCTAACATCATTACTAAAGAAAGATGCATTTTCTTGGACTCCAGAAGAAATTAAGGCCTTTGAACATCTTAAAGAGGCAATGTGCCAAGCACAGGTCTTAGCTATCCCAGAATTCACAAATTCTTTTATTGTGGAATGTGATGCTTCAAGAAATGGAGTTAGTGCTATTTTAATGCAAGAAGGAACACCCATTGCTTTTGAAAGTCGTCCAATCAAAGGAAATTATTTACAAAAACCTATTTATGAGAAGAAAATGTTGGCAATACTACATGCACTAAAGCAATGATGACCTTTCTTAATGGGAAGGCACTTCAAGGTAAACACAGTTCATGATATTCTTAAATACTTTTTGGAACAAATATTATCTTCAGAAGAGTAAAAAAAATGGGTGAAATAGATGTTGCGTTAAGACTTTGAAATCATCTACAAAAAAAGGAAGTAGAATGTTGTTGGAGATGCACTCTCAATAAAGGATGAGGATGTGGAAGCATTGCTTTGTGCCATTTCTATTATCCAACCCTAGTGGATAATTGAAGCAAGGGATGAATGGAAGAATGATGAAGAGGTGTGGTCACTCATTTAAAAGTTATTGCAAGATCCAAGTGCATCGGATACATTTAGCTGGAAAAACGATTCATTATGGTACAAAGATCGCTTATATGTGTGTAAGAATTCCCAACTCAAACAAAATATTATTTTCAAATTTCACACCTCTCCCTTAGGAGGGCACCCAGAATTTTTAAAAACTTACCTTAGGGTCGAGAAGGAAGTTTTTTGGAATGGCCTTAAATCTGATATTCAGGAATTTGTGGCAGAATGTTTGGTTTGCCAACAAAATAAAGTTGAGACAGTTAAGACCCTAGGTCTACTACAACCTTTATCCATTCCAAGTCCATGCTGGGAAGAGGTATCAATGGATTTTATCACAGGTTTACCCAAGTCTGAAGGAAAGAGTGTCATCATGGTGGTAGTTTATAGACTTACCAAGCATGCACACTTTTTGTTATTATATCATCATTTTAAAGCCATCGCAGTTGCAACTATATTTATGGAAACAATTCAAAAGTGTCATGGAAATCCAAAGATTATAGTAAGTGACAGAGATCCCATTTTCAATGGAAATTTTTGGACGGAATTATTTTCTTGTCTTGGTATTCATTTAGCTCATACCTCATCTTATCATTCTCAATCTGATGGGAAAACTGGGATAGTGAACAAATGTTTGGAAGGATACATTTGTTGCATTGTATATGAAAAACAAACAAAATGGGTCAAGTGGTTACCTCTAGCTGAATGGTGGTATAACACTTCTTTCCATACTGCAACAAAAATGACCCCATTTATGGCACTTTAGGGATATCATCCAGCATCCATCACATCATCTTTAAGAGAAAATTCTAAGGTTCAAGCAGTGGAAGATCACATCAAGCATCGACAACAAGTTCTCCAACTCTTAAGGGATAACCTCACTATGGCGTAAAATAGAATCAAACAACAAGGAGATCAGCATCACAGTGAAATAATTTTTTATGTAGGTGACTGGGTATTTTTACAGCTACAAGCATACAAACAAATGTCTCTCAATAAATCTAAGAAGGATAATAAATTATCACCCAAGTACTACGATCCTTAAAAGGTGTTGCAAGATATTGGTACTATGGAATACAAATTGGAGCTGCTTGCATCTTCCCGAGTACACCCAGTTTTCCATGTTTCATGCTTAAAGAAGGTTATAGGTGACAAGCTTCTAGTTCAAACAGTGTTGCCAAAACGTGACAAAGAAGGGAAAATCATATTTGAGCTGGAAGAAGTCATGGAAACAAGAACCCGACAGCTACATAATCGATTAATTTCAGAGTATCTCATTAAGTGGAAGAACTTACCCACTGAATATTCCACATGGAAGCATGAGAATTTTATACAGAACCATCTAGAACTACTCAAACCTGTAAGAGAACAATTTTTTGAAGGAGAGGGGCATGTTAGGTATCTATAACACTAGTGTATCCCCCTTATTGTTATTGTTGTGCCCATGTAGCCCCCATATTGTTATTGGTGTACCCCATATAAGCCCACTATTGTTATTATTGTTCTTTACATTATTATTTTTATGTAGGCTTTGATTATATTGTGCCCCCTTAAACCACTATATATACAAAGGAGTTCTTGTCATTTTTATCATCCAAGAATTGTTTATTTATGTAATGTAAAGGAGGTTTCCCCCTCTAAGAGGATAATTTTTAAGTCATGGATCTATCTATTTGTGAGTTGCTTTCATAACACATGATTACCTCTGAAACAGTTTGATGAAATTTGAACACAATTAGTTATTGGTAGTATATGGAACTTAGTAACTCCACCATTGGTGAGAAATAATCACCATAAGACTTTTTAAAACTAAATTAAACACAATGATAATAAAATTTGCAGAGAAAATGACTCTTAGAATATCATAAGGTATCAAATGAATTGAAAACAATGTCAAAATAGACCTTATACTTCTGATAAATCCTAATACTAATATTAACCCTTGATTTAAAAGAACTAATATACACCGTTGATGTGGTAGGTTAAATTTCCTTGTCATGGAACCACTGTAAAACAACACGTATACATATAGAAAACTATAGAAGGATTGTCAACTCAATGACATGTATATCATAACAAAAAACCAATGCTAAAAATAATGTTCCACTATATTAATAAAACAACATTCATTATGTAGAGCGAATTCAAGAATGATATGAGAATCGACAATATGGTTTTCATACAAGTGCTACGAATGTGATAATAATCCACAGGTCAGCCGCACCATTATTGTAAGTGTATCCGTGCATTGAAACCCTTGGAGGGTAAAAACGCTATATTTTGTAGTTGAAAGTGGAAATATTTCCAACAAATATATACATAAAATTTAAAGATAAGAATGAATAAAAAATAATGTGTTAGGGAAACAGGGAACGTCTCAATAGAAGAAACTAATATTTCCTTGGGAAGTAGTATAGTCATTGTAGAAAAGAAACTGGAAATTAAATTCTTAAAGATGTTTTCAAAGGGGATTTGAAAAAAGTGAAAGTTTCTAGTTTCTTATTTAAAGGTATTTATATCAGTTCTATAAAAAAAAATTGTGTTGTGGATGAGGTAACTTACAAGTGGTATTAGAGCTATAGGTTACAACATTGACACTTTTATGGGTCTTGAACTAAAACAGTTATATAGGTCATGAACATATTGTTCAAACGACTATTAGGAGTTTGAAGTATGACTAAGGAATTTAATGGATGAACTCTATAGGATTACCAAGCAGTGGTGTTGTAGCGGCTACAACCACCCTACAAAAGTTTGACCTGCACCCAAGTTCAGAGCTTTCGTTGAGAGTTTCACTTGACAGTTGCACACACTAGGGTTCACTCCTTGAGCTCGTGTGAGTCTTTGCATTCACCTTGCTTGTTCATTCCACCCAAACTTTTGCATGTTGTGTTAATGTCATGCTTGCGATCAAGTTCTTGTCATGTTCAAGGTCTTCGCTTTGTGTGTACATGTTATGTTCACTATGAAGACATATGTTGCACTCACGCACGGAGTCACATTCACTATCACGCAAGCATCATCACAGTCAATCAATGATCAATCACAAGTGTCGCTCTTGTCGCTTTCACCGTCGGTCAGTCATGTTGAGCATGTGTGTCTGGATGGTTTGAGTTGTGTCGTCATCAATTCATGTAAGTGTGTGTCTACAGGATCGTAGATGCATCTTTCACTCGTTCACACACTTAGTCATTTTGATGAAGTGCTAACAACTAGAATCCCGTCTGATAGCCGGACCATCACCTCGCCATCAACTTGGCCGACTGTCACCCAAAACAGTGCAAAAGCTTCAAGCACGTCATTTCAAGCTATGTTTCCCACAAGAAATTCAATCAACCTTCATGTTAGCCACCCGGAGAGTTGGACCCCGCAGCCACCCCAAGACTGAATCCCCTCAAATTTTACATAGAGGCCACTAACCTTCCCCACTCTACTAACAGAAGAAATTGCACAAATAGACTAGACAAATACCTAGTGTTCATCCCTGTCTCCCTTCAAAATTTGCATAGTTTTTCCAACGATTCCTCTCGATAGTCGATTTGCTGCTCATCCATAAAATTCTGCAGTTTTCATAAGCAAGCCCTCCACTACCCAGCAGTCCACTCAAATCAGAAATTCCGTAGAGATGATCAACTGACTGACCTCCTAGCATCAATGTAATCTCTCTCACCAGGAGCTCCCAGCAATAGACTGCAAGTTCCCTCAAGGAATTACGCAGTTTCTACTGCCAAGATCCTAGCAGCTAAGTGGAAGTTCCCTCTAGGAATTGTGCAGTTTATGCTGCTAGTGACCTAGCAGCCAATTTCCAGTTCCCCCCAGGAATTGTGTAGTTTTGGCTGCCAAGCTCCTAACCAGTTCCTCCAAACAAATACGCAAATCGTGTCTGCCAATCCTCCCTACAACCCAACCTGTTCCTCCAAGAAATTGTGCAAGTTTTCTGTCAAGCCCGTGCTACCAGATCATTCTAGAAAATGCATAGATTTTGTCTACCTTGCCTTCCTGCAGCCTGGACTATCCCTCCCAAAATTTGCACATTTTTTCCTTCTAGCTGAGGCAGACGTCGTAGACAGTCATTGTTGTCTCGCATTTTCCATCTTCATCACCTAGTGACCCTTGCATAGTTTTCATCAGCAATTCCCGAAGCCATAATCCTACCTCACAACCTTGTTGCCTCTCCCAGTCACATGCATCCAAAATAATCATGTGTCATGGTAGAATGTGAGGTCTTAGGATCTGATGTCATATTGTCATGAGTGACTTCAAATAAAGGTACACCAAAAAACATGGCGCGACAATGAATGGAACGAATGAAGGGAGCACATGCAGAAGGACAGGTTCATCAACAAACGAAATAATGATGCATGTGAAGATATGTGCTCGCAAATGGATGATCATGCAAAGATGTGCCCACATACGGACAGACGAGAAAACATGAAATATGTGCTCACAGAGAGACGAATGGACAAACATGCACCTTTGGCAAACAGATGAGCCTGTCAAGCCTTCCAACATACAAGAAAGGAGCAACGTGCCAAGGCAACATCAAGCAAACCAACATCGATCAAAGACTCCGTTCACTTTGCCATGTGGAGGTGAAGCTGTGACACACCATGAAGACATCTATCACCCAACAACACTATAGCTCGACATGCAGTCCAATAGTAGCACACATTTACTAGCACTGTCATGTCGAGTCATGTCATGAGTCATGTCGTCCACATCTCTACTATGGGTCATGTTTTCAAACAATGTAATGTAGCGTGGAAGTCCAAGAGACCCACCTGTTGTACAAAGAGTCATGTAAAGTCGAAAAGTCATGGACGTCAAACAGTCATGAGGGTAGTCGAATAGCCACAAGGGTTAGTTTCACCCTTGGCTATAAATACCCCCTCATTTGTATATGAAAGGACTTTTCACCTTAGCTCCTCCCACATAGCCCAGAGAGTCTCTAATATTTTCTTGGAGGAGTAAGTAGTGGCTCCAATTCCCTGCGCACAGGGTTAGTGATGTATGGTGTAATGATGTGTCTTGGAACTTTCACTTAATTCGAAAGCCTGCTAACAGGCCAACATGTTTTCACACATGTATTGTAACCATTGTAAGACTAATATTGAACACTTGTAATGCATTTTTCTTTAACCTGTGTTGAACACTTGAACTTATTTCATTGTTGTAATGCATAATATGTTAATGAAAATGTGTTGTATATGTTGTTGACGTTGTCTCACCCGTTGTGGCTATCGTCATGGACATCAGACAGATCTCTCACATAAAACTTGATGTAACAACCGTTGCACTCGTGCAGACTCATCCATTAAGTGTTGTACGTGTTATCTTCCCTTGTGTGTTGTGACTATCGCATCTGTGTGGATTGCTCCTCCAACATTTGTGCATGTCCTATTGTGTTGTGTGTTCCTAGCAGAGTTGGAACTTCCTCCCAACCAACTTGGAACTCACTCTCACTCTCTCCCTCTATAGTGAAAGAACCATTGACTCAAGTAACACTAGCAATCTCTAGGCACATGAATCTCACTTCTCAAAGGCAAAGAAGACCACTCTCTTGTGCTGACAAGAAAGAGTTGAGGAAAATCCTTAAGACAATGGTAATCGAGACATCATATCATATGGGACTCCCACACCAAATGGTGTGAGGTCTAGTTGAGACTTCATATCGAGGTGATCCCCTGAATGTTGAAGGGTCCAACACCATCAACAATTCTAGCCCTAGAAGGAGGGTGGCTAGTTGTATATGGTTGAACATCCTCTCACACTCATTCATCAACCATCTAGTCAAGGTAGTAACTCCCACTCCCTCTCACCTACACACGACTTTGCAGTTGGTTACTCCTCACCTCCCTGGATTGAATATGAGAGTTCATATCAACACCTTCACTCTGTCCATCCCATCAATCACCAATTTGTGAAAACAGTTGAACTGATCCTAGACATATGACATCTTCCATACGCATCAAGAAATCCAAAAGCCACTCCTATAGGAGTTGTTGTATCATCGGTGGAAGAAGCATTCCTTGCCAAGCTTGAAGGTCTGGCAGAAGCTATCGAAGACGGAGAGGAACCTCCGGTCTTATGGCAAGGCAAGGAAGACACTCTTGTGATCTTGGGATTGAATTCTGGTACAAGAGGCAGAGGGGAAGGCAGCAAAGCATGTGGAGGTGAAGATGAACCAATGGACTCAGAGCCAAAACCATCGAATTCTAAAATAGAAGAGGAGGACAAAGAAGAATAAGAAATGGTTGACCTAAATATTGAATTGATGACTCAGGAACCATTGGCTCTCTTGGATTTTCTATACAAGATGCCAAAGCAAGCGGAGAGAATGAACATCAATTTCAACCCTGACAACACGGTTAAGGCAGAAAACCACTTGGACAACTTCTACCTATAGCTGCAAACACTTGAGGTATGTTATGACGACGTAGAATGTAGATTGTTCCCATGTACCTTGGACTGTCATGCAGTTGCATGGTATCACAGCCTTCCACCAAACTTTATACAGAACTAGGGTGCATTCAAATGCATGTTCCTTGAAACGTTTGCTGATGACAAGACCCCAGCCATGCTACTGAAAGAATTGGGAAGCCTCAACATGGAGGGAAAAGAGAAAGTAAAAGAATTCAATCAGAGGTTTATGCACATATTGAACAAGTTTGTAGTGGACACTAAACCTCATGACTTCATCACCATTGATTACTATATGTCCGCACTACTGACTAGCATTACGCAGTCCATCAAGCAAGCTACGAAACAAACACTTTCAAAAGGTTGTGAAGAGGCCATTGTTGTTGAGAAATACCTACACATGATTGGAGTCATCAAGGATGATGAACCAGCAAAGGACTCCAAAGACACGAGCAAGAGGTCCGAAGCGATGGCGAGCAAGGGTAGAGACAGGGAAGCAACTGACATTGAAACTCTCACTCGCCTCATCAAGAACTTGACAACAGAAGTGTCCAAGATTAAACAATGGAAAACAGACACATCTGAAAGCAAGCATCTACCCAGGTAGAGACAGGTGAGTAGCTCATCAGGTAGCAACCATTTCGCTCCAAAAAATGCATAAACTTGTTTTCTAGGTCGAACAATGTGTAGATCCTAAGTTCTATTCTTTCCATGAAGAACATCACCCTGAGAACTCTTGTTCGAACTGGAAGCAAGTTGCAAGCTCTGTCTTCAATCATACACTTGATGTGGAGAGCAATATGCAGGAGCAGCCAGAAGACAATGATGATGACAAAGAGGTTGCACCTTATGAAGAATCAAGTTCTGGGCATGTGGTGAATGTAAATCAGTGCTAGGAAGTAATGATGAAGACAAACACTGAGAAGTAGCCCCAAAAGAAAAATAATCGCTACAATCTTAGGAGTGAAGGGGCTCTCCTTACACTTAGGGAAGCACAAGAAAAAATGAGAATGTTGATGAGGAAGCCTGATCCACCAGCCACCCCAAAGAAGAAAACACAAAACAAGTCTGGGAAGACATCGGCGGATAAGAATACATCCATGAGAAGCAAGCTGCAGAACACTCTATTAGATGACACGAACATCCATTTTACCCCGGACACCTCGATGAGACTACCACCTTTGGACTACAACACTTTTGATGACATGAAGAAAAATCGGGTGAACATCAGTTTTTTTGAGTTAGCTAATATCCAGAGTTAGCGAGACATCTTGTTGTATGCATTGGGATAGAGAGCAATAGACAGCATAGCCTCTACCAATGAGGAAGCAATCACACCTCCCAGATCTCTTCCTACTATGCTCAACATGCTCTGGGCGGAAGAAGAAAACTCAAGTTGCCCTCCATTCCTGCTATCCTTTGATATCTTTAACAACAATGTTCATAATTTCTTAGTTGATTCTAGTGTGGTTGCCAACGTCATGCCACTCTCCATTGCAAAACAGATAAATTCACAATGGAGAAAAACATCCGTGCAAATCATCCAACTTGATCAAACATCTGTACCAGCCATTGGTGAACTACGAGATGTGATCATCTGACTATCTCATGATAGTCGAGTCCACCAATGCATCAACATAATTGTTGTGGACATACCGGAAGCGTACGATCTACTACTCAACAAACTCTGGTCCAGTAAGTTGGACGGATATTTTGCTACAAACTTGTCCCATATGTGGCTTCTGTATAAAGGAAAATGCAACCAAATCTGGGTACTGTCCAAGAGGTATATGAAGCACAATGTTACCCCCATTAACGGTGAGAATGAACCGTTGGCATTCGCAGAACTCATGTTTGGCAACTACCTCCTAGAAACAACGTTGGGGAGTTATCCTTCATGGCCAACTCCAACCCCACCAGACATGCGCTTGGGACTCCTTCCTTGCCCAACTAATGGTAATGAAACATGTATAGTGCATTGTACCAATAGTAGTAGTAGCAGTAGCAACAGTGGCAACAATAGTACTAGCATGCCAAATGGTACGTGTATGGAAAAGCTGTGGGCCATGGATTTTGATGAATCAAAGACACATGACATCTCAAGGACTGGGTGTGTCTCAGTCACCCAAAACAACAAAAAATGCATGATTTCAGGTTGCTTGAACCTCGAGTGAAAAAACAATGTTGTTGAGTATGAAGCACTCATGCTGAGCTTACAAAGGACCATCAGCCTCAACACGGTCGCACTCAAAGTGATACTGCACCCCGTGGACAATTTTCATGCCTTCAACGACATAACAATTGATGAAGGTAAGCATGAGAAGCCCCTAAAAACTGCAGCTGAGGGCAAGAAAGGAAACATCATTCCCAAGGGTGGGTTTTCCCTCAATAAGCTATATGGTTTGTAGAATTTCTATCAAGGGCCAAGAAACAGTGGACAAGACCACCACTATGAAAAAACAGAGGAACCTGGAAACCAATCATGATCTGAAGATAGCCAATCTTGGTACAAGCTACACACTGTAGCAATGACAAGTCTTGGACCGCTTGATCAAACAATATCGGGATGTGTCTACATGAGCAGATGATGATCTGAGTACACACTACACATGAGCAATTCAACACAGGATTCCAGGTAAAGGAGGAGACAAGTCGTTGCAGCAAAGGTTAGGTAAAACAAATATGTTGTTTGAACTCCTTATACAGAAAAAACTGACTAACATTTTGGATGATTGGATTACTTGGAAATTTTGTCACTATACTTGGGTTTCTAATTTAAATTTTGCATGTAAGAAATCTGAGGAAATCCGCTTATGCATTGATTTCAGGAACTTGAACTGCTCCCAGAATAAAAACAACTATCCCATACCATCATCTGAGCGTATGTTGCATGCAGTATCTGAAGCAGTGGTGTCATATTCACTTAAAGGTCTTTTAGAATACCATCAAGTTCTGGTAGCGGAACCCAGTGGACTTATACTAGTCCATGAGAAACTTGGCACACACACATGCCATCTGCAATCACTTGACAGGAGGGTTGGAAACCTTCCTATCAACACCCAAAATCTCAAGCATTACTTCAAGTAGGTCAGGCCGTGCCCCATGCCATGTACATAGTCTACTTGTTGTTTGTTGTTTTCATCTTGTTTTCTTTGCTTCTTATCTTTTTTTTCACATTGTTCTTCTTGTTATTTCTGTTTACGTTTGTTTCGTTTTTTTGGTATATTACTATTGTTTTCGGAAATAAGTGTTTCCGACTACTACGTTTTGGCTTCTAAATAGATTATGTGGCTGAAATTTCAAGAGACTTGTGACATTGTAGCATTTGGTCAGTCTTGTGTCTGTCTTCTCTATGCTTGGTTATAACCTTCGATCGATGTAGTCTTGATGGAAAATACGAACTGTATGCAGGGGAAGTTTTGGTCCAACCATGAACCTGTGTCCACATTGGGAAGCGCCATGCCTATACTAAGCCTTTAGCTCTGTGTGTTCAAGCTCATCCAACTAGTAGAAACAAAGAAGGGGAAAATCTAAATGAGAAAACCTATGCCAGAGGTCTTAAATGCTTTTATTAAGGAACAACCTCTTCTACTCTCAATCAGTTGGGATCCCTCTTCTGCCCCAAAAATAAATATGTGTCTATGCACAGTGCTCTTGAAAAATACAAAGGAAAAAAAAGAGAAAGGCTTCGTGCGCAAAGAGGTTAAGCATGTAACTCCACCTAGATACTGAATAGGCTCACTAGCAATGGAGCAATGTGTGTGCTCCTGCGTGACTCCACGGGGGTATTGTCCAAGCCTGCTAGGAGCGAAGCAACACTAGAGATGAAAACTTATACTCTGAAAATCTTCAATTCGCGAGCTAAACTACCCTTCCTGGATTCAAAACAACATGATCAAGCTGAAATTTTGATTGTGTTTCACTGAGTTGGCAAAAGGTGAACCACGTATGTCCATGGGGTAAATGGGGAAGCTGAAGTAACCAAAATAGAGAAGCTGGAGTTCTACCAGTGTGTCACCAAGTGTTGTAGCAGCTATAACCACCCTCCAAAATTTTTGCCTGCACCCAAATTTAGAGCCTCCCTTGAGAGTTTCACTTGACGGTTGCACACACTCATGTTCACTCCATGCGCTTGTGTGAGTCTTCACATTCACCTTGTTCATTCCACCCAAACTATTGCATTTTGTGTTAATGTCATGCTTTCGATCATGTTCTAGTCATGCTCAAGGTCTTTGCTTCATGTGTACATGTTGTGTTCACCATGAAAATATCTGTTGCACTCACACACGGAGTCACATTCACTATCAGGCAAGCATCGTCATGGTCAATCAACGATCAATCCTTGTCACTTGCACCATCGGTCAGTCATGTTGAGAATGTGTTTCTGGATGTTCTGAGTCATGTCATCATCGAGTCATGTAAGTGTGTGTCTGCAAGATTGCATATGCATCTTTCGCTTGTTCACACACTTAGTCATTTTGCTGAAGTTCTAACAACTCGAATCCCTTCTGATAGCTATACCATCACCTCGCCATCGACTCAATCGACTGTCACCCAGAACAACGCAGAAGCTTGAGGAAAGTCATTTCAAGTTGCACTACCCACAAGCAATTCAATCAACCTTCATGTTGGACACCCAGAGAGTTGGACCTGGTAGCCACCCCAAGACTAACTCCCCTCAAAATTTGCGCAGAGGCTGTTGATCTTGCCTGCTCTGCTGATTGAAGAAATTACACAGACTAGTCAAATAGACACTCAGTGCCCTTCCCTGTCTCCCTCCAAAAATTGTCCAATTTTTCCAGCCAGTCTTCTCGAAAGTCAACTGGCTCCTCATCCAGAGAATTGTATGATTTTCATGAGTAGGCCTGTGGTGAAGTAAAATTATAAGTGCAGACACAAACAAATTCCTCTAGCCCGATAATGGGTCTAGCCACAACTCATACATTCTATGGAATATTTCCTTAGGTTAGAACCAATTAAGAGGGCCTACCTCTTAGTAAGCTTATCACGTTTGATGATGTCCTTGCTTGATCACTCTAGCTATCTCTCGCTTCCTTCTTCAAGAACTTGAAACAAGTAAATGATAGTAAACAACATCCATGATAATAGACAAATTGTAATTCAACCTACTTAACAAGTCAAGAAACAATAAGCCATGAGTATGTAAGATGAAAAATCATGTAGGAAATCAATCGATAGTTGCATATATATTAAATCAAGAAGAGATTACAACCATTGCCTTAGCGTCACTGTTCTCCTCGGACAAGACCAGGTTACCACACACTTCTACTAGCATTCCATTATTGCCTCAATCAACAATAGTTTTAAGGCTCTTCCCTTTAGGCTTCACTCCAAACCAAATCACACGTCTCCCTCACACAACTAGAGAGCTACAACTATGACTAGCTTGCTGTGTACTCCAAACAAAAATAGCACTAGCACACCAACATTAACACTAGCTTGTGCTTGGGAAGAAGGGAGGTTTATATAAGATGAATGGATGGGAGATGGATCCTCTTCTCATGGTAGAAGGTCTTATCCTTTGAGGTAGTTCCATCATTATAGGGGGAAGGAGAGCAAACTGACATCCTCAACCCAATTTGACTAGACCATTTACCAGACTTCCATTATGAAGCTTCTAGAGCTGGAAGATTTGGCTCTATATTTAAAAAATTTCCATAACAGGACCAATGCCAGTGGAACACAACTAAGTTGCTCCGGTCGGTGCTAGGGACAGTGCTAATCTCTGCACATCGACGCAGGGAAGACAAGGGCCATTAGCGTTAGTCTTGTAAATTGGGCAAAAAAGAAGCTTCATGGGAAATGGTGCAAAAGGGAATTGATCTGCTCATGAAGAGGGATACAATGGGAGTTTCTTCATGAAGGGAAAGCATGTATATTTCACTGTAGAAGTCCTCTAGGATCAAGGAGAGGGGAGTACAGGGATAGTGACAAAATTCTATGTAAAATATGCCCCATAAAGTGTGAAGGCCAAACTAGAGTGAGGGATGAAACACTTTATAACTCAGTGCAGGGAACCATAGTCTACCGTCGGAAAGCCTGCAAGCAAGTATAGATACATATACATAACTGAGAATTCTGTCAAATGATACATGAATCATGGCATGGATGCAGCCATCTAGACAATGATCGTGTAACTGGATCCAGGTATGGTCACAGCCATCCGTCAAAGAGGATCATAATGAAACCAAGGTATGGTTGCAGCCATCTAATAATGAGAAGGATCACATATGATAACTCATGGTATGGTCACAACTATCCATTTGAGGGAAACATGCATATCAACATAACCATGTCACATCACTTCACAACCTAGACTTTTGTGATATGAGTCTAGGGTCTTGCACTCCAACACGACCCGATCAAACTACAAATTCTAACATTTGAATAGATACATTGACATTTAACATGCTAGAAAGTCACTTGATTACGATTCAATGATGTAAAATGTTAACAAGCGTGAGATAAAACACCAATAATGACAATGGTCCTCAAGGTACTATCAGCACAATCCATGGAATGTGAATAGAGGAACTAAAGTCGAACATTCATGAAATCATTCGATCGAAAGCCAATGATGTGAACTTCTCGTTGAGTCTGGAGAACTTGCCATTAGGGCATGCAAGCTCTAAGGTACTGGAAGGGAGTCTCTTAGTGAACTTCCTAGATAATGAGTTAAAGTCGACGGGAAGCGACCGTGTTAGAGGAGGTCCATAATGTATCTCACATCATCAACGTGAGACAAAACGATGCAAAATGATTTTGGATGATACAGAGAATTAGAGGTAAGTGTAACTGTAGAAGGACAACTCTTGAACACATCAGTGACACGACTGAAAGTTTGGAAACTTTTGGATCCATAGGATCGGTGGTCATGATGACATGGCAGAGATCAAATGGAAGGCAAAAATGAACACCCCGACCCAGGAAGGTCAATGATACAAAGGAGGACACCCCAACCCGACATGAAGAAGAAAGTGTCATGTTCAAGAGTGAGCTATCGACACAACTGATTAGATTTTCCAAATTTTCCCCCACCATTTCTGGCAAGTACCCCAATTATTTTTTAATCGCAAGCTTGAAGGGGATAGCATATGATTTCACTGTAAGTTCATCCTTCAGATGAATCCGACCTAGTAAGTTTAATGAGCCCTAGGAAGGAGAAACTCACGTTCGTCATGGTGACGAATCCGAAGTCATTTAATATTTTAATGAGTCTGACAAAGGTGTGACTCAGTATATTTTTCATGTTTAAAGAGTTTGAAAAAGACACGTAAAAGAAAACTCCACATGGTCCCTTTTCATCCATTTGTGTCTCTCGATCCCTAGAAGGTAGAAAACGATACTTGAGAGAACTACTTAACCATTTCAGTCAAGGAGTACCTTTTTGATAAATAGTGCCTCCCAGCCCGAAAACGGGGTAAACTTATACTGGGTGCACAACATTTCGCATTTGTTAATGAGTTCGAAACAACAAGGGCTCGGCTATCTTTTCATGTTTAAAGGGTCAGAAAAGAGCTTGAAAGCAGACCCCCCATTTTTATTCTCTTTAACGGGTTAAAAGGGGACAAATACTCGGCAATCTTTTCAATTTTTACGAGTCATAAAAGATCTTAGAGGTGACTCGTCCTGGAGGAACGAGTGGTATAAAGGGTAGCAACTAGTTCCAACAATGGAAAAACTACTGAAAAAATGTAATGGTCAAGAGGATGGCTAACAAAACCACTGATCGTTGTGTTCCTAAGGAAAGGAAAAACAACCAAGTGAAAGCATATGATTGGCCAAAGAGATGGTAATGATGGAATGAAACAACCAAGGTTCATCATAAATTAGCTAATAAAAAGAGAAATCGCGAGATGTAAATCGGGCATGGGTTCATTTTTACACAAGCTTGAACCATGGAGAACTCTGCTCGGATTCGGTTTCATGTTTACACAAACTTGGAACAAGAAAATATGCTTGCTATAAGTTCGCATGCTCCCAGCATAATGACTCAATCAAGGTACATTCCCCCTGAAGCTTCATTTCATTCAGCTAGGTGGATGGAATGAAGGTTCACTTTCGAGATTGAGGAAAGACTCGACTGGGATTTTACGAGATCTCAATCAAAGACTCAATTTGCAAAAAGGGAGCTGTTTCATTTTTTAACGAGGTTGACGTAGTAAAAGAACTATCCTCAATATCCTTGTTTCATTTTTTAACGAGCTTGACACAAGACAAAGAATTATGCTCAGGACTCCTTGTTTGATTTTTTAACGAGGTTAAGACAAGACAAGGAACTATCCTCATAACCCTTGTTTCATTTTTTAACGAGGTTGTCACAAGAAAAATAACTATCCTTGTAACATCTGTTCATGACCCATAATAGAACATGGCTCCCAAGAGGTCTTCACTAGACGGAAGAACCACACTCTGGGAGGAATACATGTCATTTGGTACTAAAGACAAATCGGGATCCAATGCCCTGAGTACATAATGTATAATGCCATCTGTGTGATCATCAACAAATATGGAGATGAAATGGGTAGCCACATAATTGACTTGTGGTAGGGAAGATACTTCTTGCAAACAACATCTGATAGGAGATGATGGTTGCAAAGGAGGTGCCCGGTGACCAATGAACAACAATTGATCAAGAGTCACATTTCTCCCTTCATGTGGAAAACAAACCACTCATAAAAGTGAAGAAACAAGAGCTCCCATGACATAAACATAGTCGCGTCCAAGGAGAATATTGAAATCTAAGGGACCTTGGACTACCATCACCTCTATATAGATGGTATTTCCTCCCAAAGTAATAGGCAACTTCGGAAGGATCCCTAAGGGTTGACAGGTTCTCCCGTTGAAAGCCAATAGATTCTGGGTGATAGGCACAAGCTATAGGGAGCCAAAATCTTGCTAAGTAGTAGAAGAAATGATGCTGACAGATGCGCCTTCATCTAATATAGTGCTATGTACTACCATATTATAGGCTTGTACAGTAATCTGGAAAGGCACATAAGATGGGAGGCGGAAAGTAGTCAATGTACCCCAATCGAAAGAGATGACATAACTGCTTGGTGGGGGTATGATATGATTGCCCCCATGCTCTATAGGAATAGGAGAAGGACTCTCCTGAACAAATAGGATGGGAGGGCCACTCTTCGATTCATGAGAATCTGAGGAGACGAGAAGAACATGACTAGTATGATCACCACTCTCTTCTGGAATAGAGTGATCAACTAGTGGTGGAACTGAGTCGACACTCTTTTCAACCAATGGTTGGTCAGGAACAGACACAAGAGAGTCTTGCTCATGAAGAGTAGGACGGGCAAGAGATGAATCTAAGTCAATTTCTTTACCAATTGAGAGAGGTTCAGAAGAAATCCTCTGATAACCAACAGGACGTTGGGGTTGAGGAGCTGCAAGGTTTTCCAAAACTTTGGAAGCTTTATCCATAAGAGGACAAAGGTGAAGAAGATGCTCTCCTTCACATAACTTACAAGGGAATCTAATCTTCCCTTTCTTCTTACCATCACGAGTTGAAGGCGTAGCATTGACATGATCTCTAGAGGTGGACAGGGATGGTTGGTTCAGGTCATGAGACCATACCTCTAAGACTCTGGGAATGGCAGGACAGTCTTGAAGGATATGGTCACCCTTAGACAGATTGCAAGGGAATCTAACCTTCCGAGAAGGATCATAAGGCTTGTTGATGGGGGGTGCATTGGGAGTAATAGCTACATGGTTGGCCTCTCACTTATTTGACTTCTTCTTCTTCATCTTCATCTTCTTCTTCTTCTTAGCCTCCAGGTTACTAGACTTGAAACTTCCACTAGGCGAAGTAAAAGAGGAGGGTGAAGAAATAGGGGAAGAAGGCAAGGGGTTAATCTTAGAATCATCGTGATGTGATTCAAATGAAGGAGATGTTTGGACAAGAGCCGGGACATTCGGGACCACCGAGGTTGAAAACAACCAGACAGGTATACCAATGGTTAACCCTAGAAGGGACAAAGTTGCCATATAAGGAGCATCAACATTTCCAAAAGACGGAAAAGGAATAGGATTCCCATTCGAAGGGAACCCTTGGCTGGTGGAATATGGAAACATTGCCATTGGAATTGACCCTAAAGAGTTACTAAGGAAGACAAGTTTTACTAGGAATATTTCGTGGGAAGTTAATTTTATAACACTGAAACAAAACTTTTCCTTTTAATGTTTTAAGAGTCGAGAAAAGGGAAAAGGGTGACTCTAGTCGCTTTCGAAGTTAACGAGCTCGAAAGGAAAAGTGCTCAATGATATTTTCAAATTTAAAGAGACAGTAAAGATAAAAAGTGATTTCTCTGGATGATCTAGGTAAAAAGGATTACCAGGCAACCATGAACTGCAGAATACCTCCCGGCGAACCGAGAAGTATGAGCAAGCAGTCTCCTAGAATGTTTTGTTCGTTGTATCATGTTTGCAAGGCGGCCAAATCAGCTTCCTATGGATAAAGTATTGCAGCCTATAGGGGTCTCCCATTATATACTCGATGGTACGGGGAGGACAAATCCGTACTAGCAATGTCTAGTGCCGAAGCGAACGACAACTGCTAGCTTTAAAGACATTGGAACATGCCTCTAGGCTAGCCCACTAAATGTGAGCATTAAGTTTCAATGCTACCTTAGGTTAATTCAATGAATTTTAATGGTTGATCTTGAATTAGGTTTCAATTACAAGGCCCTACCGCTATCATCTAAAAACTCCTATTTGCAGCCATATGAGAAAAGAGATCTTTTTCTTCGATGAAAGTTAACACTAATTGTGAGATAGGGAACACAAAATAAATGAAACAATCAAAGAATGAAATCTTTCTCTAATAAATCTCCTAAATTCACTTAATCTTCCCTTAACAACAAAAGAAGTTTCATTTCATTTCCAATGCTTATGATGATACAATTCTAGCTTCTCAATGATGCTACTAATACAATATTTTCACTTAAGTAAACTAGAATGATGTTCTCCTTTTCATAAAATGCAAAATGAATCTTTCACATAAAGCACTTTAATGAAAATTTCACAGTTTCAAACAAACAAGCATCGATCAAATACAAAGCATGATAAATGAAACTAAAAGCAACTTCTTCCTTGAATCAACAAAACCAAACACATAAAAGCTTCAATCGACAAACCAAGCAATGTAATCTATGTTCAGAATGAGAAAAGAGACACTCGAAATAAGAGAACAAATGAGACTCTAATTGAAAATGAAGTAAACAAAGCATCCTCGTCACTTCTGGGTGGAAGAAGAGAGTTTGAGGGTCAATATACACTGGCACTGGAATGAGAGAAATTCTGATTTTTCTTAACTCAGAGATCGGAGCGACTTTTGGGCCAAAAGTAGCATCAATCGGCATGATCGGCACGACTTTCAAGCTAAAACAGTGCTGATAGGCCTAATCGGTGGGACTGTTTGGCCAAAAATAGTGCTGATCGAGGGATTCAAAGAAAAAATAAAAAAGAACTTCACACAGGGCTAGGCTTAACACATCAGATGGTGGGATAAACCAAGCAAGCACACAAAGCAAGCTAAATGAAGCTTTCTAGTCAGGGAGAAGACAATCTAAAAAGCTTACAGGGTCAAAATCATGAGAGCAAAAAACACTGGCCAAGGTTTGGGACAAACTCAAATCTTCACTTATAGGCATCGGCACAACTACCTAACTGACAATAAGTGCCAGAAGAAGGCCGATACGACTATTTCTCAGCATATCGCATTGATTGGTGTGACTGTCAGTGGATTAAATGCACTAAGCGAGGGAGCCAAGAAAAAAAAAAATAAAGCAGGAACCAGATCTGCTACTATGAATTTCAAACTTAGACCAATAAGCAGAAGAAAAGAAATAGAACCAAAGGGAAAAATTGGAACTAGAAAAATTCACATGAAATCATGAAATCTCAAACAAGACAAAGAGTAGGATGGGCTCCCTAGTGGAGTCACCAATTTGTGTTGAAGTAAAGTTATAAGTGTGGACACAAACAAATTACTCTAGCCCGATAATGGGTCTAGGCACAACTGATACATTCTATGGAAGATTTCCTTATATTAGAACCAATTAAGAGGGCCTACTTCTTAGTACACTTATCCTATTTGATGATGTCCTTGCTTACTCACTCTAGCTATCTCTCACTTCCTTCTTCAAGCACCCGAAACAAGTAAGCGACAACAAAAAACAATCGTGATAATAGACAAATTGTAATTCAACCTTCTTAACAAGTCAAGAAACATTCAGCCTTGAATATGTAAGATGACAAATCATGTAGGAAATCAATCAATAGTTGCATATATATTTAATCAAGAAGAGATTACAACCATTGTCTTAACGTTGTTGTTCTCCTCTGATAAGACCAGGTTCCCACACACTTATGCTAGCATTCCATGATGGCCTCAATCAACAATACAACCATTGTCTTGACGTTGTTGTTCTCCTCTTACAAGACCAGGTTCCCAAACACTTCTGCTAGCATTCCATGATGGCCTTAATCAACAATAGTTTTAAGGCTCTTCCCTTTAGGCTTCACTCCAAACCAAATCACACTTCTTCCTCACACAACTAGATAGCTACAACTATGAGTAGCTTGCTCTTTACTCCAAACCAAAATAATGCTAGCATGCCAACATTAACACTAGCTTGTGCTTGGGAAGAAGGGAGTTTTATATAAGATGAATGGATGGGAGATGGACCCTCTTCTCATGGGAGAAGGTCTTATCCTTTGAGGTAGTTCCATCATTATAGGGAAAGGAGCCCAAACTGACATCCTCGATCCCATTTGGCCAAACCATTTACCAGACTTTTGTTACGAAACTTCTAGAGATGGAATATTTGTCTCTATATTTAAAAAACTTTCCATAATAGGACCGACATGACTGGAACATAGCTCAGTCACTCCGATCAACGCTAGGTACAGTTCTAATCTCTACACATCGGTGCAGGGAAGACAAGGGCCATTAGTGCTGGTCTTGTATACTAGGCAAAACATAAGTTTCGAGGGAAATGGTGCAAAAGGGAATTGATTTTCTCATGAAGAGGGATACAATGGGAGTTTCTTCATGAATGGAAAGCATGCAGAGTTCACTATAGAGGTCCTCCAAGATCAAGGAATGGGGAGTACAGAGACAGTGACAAAATGTTGTGTAACAAGGCCCTCTACTGCCCAATAGTATGCTCAGCTTAGACATTGTGCAGAGATGATTAGAAATCTGGCCTTCCAGCATCAGTGCAATTTCTCTCGCTAGCGGTAGACTACCAGTTCCCTCCAGGAATTTCATAGTTTTTGTTGCCAAGCTCCCGAAAGCTGCCTACCAGTTCCCTCTAGGAATTGCACAATTTCTACTGCCACTGACCCAACAGCGAGGAATTACGTAATTTTGGCTGCTAGTCTCCCAGCTAGTTCCTCCAAAAAACTACGCAAATCCTGTCTACCAATCCTCCCTGTAGCCTGGCCTGTTCCTCCAGGAAATTGCGCAATTTTTTTTGTGAAGCCCTTGCTACCTGCTTGTTCTAGAAAATGGGCATATTTCGTCTGCCTTGCCTTCTCGGAGCTTGGACTGTCCCTCCCAAAATCTACATAGTTTTGCCTTCCAGCCAAGCCAGACCTCGTAGAAAGTCATTGTCGTCTCAGATTTCCCATCTTCATCACCCAATGACCCTTGCACAATTTTCATCAGCAGTGCCCAGATCCATCATCCTACCTCACAATCTTGTTACCTCTCCCGGTCACTTGCATCCGAAATAATCATGTGTGATGGTAGACTAGGAGGTTTTTGGATATGATTTCATCTTTTCATGAGTGACTGTAGATACAAGTACACCAAAAAACATGGTGTGACAACGAATGGGATTAACGAAGGGAGCACATGCAAAATGACAGGTTCACCAACGGATGAAGGAGCGATGCATGTGAATAGATGTGCTCGCTAACAAATGATCATGCAAAGATGTGTTCCTGAAAGGACAGATGAGCAAACATGCAATATGTGCTCATAAACAGACGAACGGACGAACATGAACCTTTCACGAACAAATGAGCCTATCAAACCTTCCAACATACAAACAAGGAGCAACGTGCCAAAGTAGCATCAAGTGAACCAATGACCATCAAAGACTCTGCACACTTTTTCATGCAGAGGTGAAGCTGTGACACACCATGAAGACGTCCATCACTCAACAACACTACAGCTCGACATGCACTCCAACAATAGCACGAATTTAATAGTACTGTCATGTCGTCCACATCTCTACTATGGGCCATGTTGTCAAACAATGTAATGTAACATAGAATTCCAAGAGACCCACTTGTTGTACAAAGATTCATGTAAAGTCAAAAAGTCATGGAAGTTAAACATTCATGAGGGTAGTCAAACAACCACAAGGGTCAGTTTCACCCTTGGCTATAAATACCCCCTCATTTCTACATGAAAGGAATTTTCACCTCAACTCCTCCCACATAGACAAGAGAATCTGTAATATTTTATTTGAAGAGTAAGTAGTGGCTCCAATGCCCCGCACACGAGGTTAGTGATGTATGGTGTAACGATGTGTCTTGGAACTTTTTCTTAATTCAGAAGCCTTCTAACAGGCTAGCACGTTTTAACACATGTATTGTAACTGTTGTAACACTAATCTTGAACACTTGTAATGCATGTTTCTTTAACTTGTGTTGAACACTTGAACTTATTTCACTCGTTGTAATGCATAATCTATTAATGAAAATGTGTTGTATATGTTGTTAAAGTTGTCTCACCCGTGGTGGCTATCTCCTAGGACATCAGGCAGACCTCTCACATAAAACTTGTCGTAAGAACCATTGCACTCATGTTGACTCATATACTGATTGTTGTACATGTTATCTTCCATTGTGTGTTGTCACTGCCGCATCTGTGTGGACTGCTCCTTCGAAAGCTGTGCATGTCCTATTGTGTTGTGTGTTCCTAGTAGAGTTGAAGCTTCATCCCAACCAACTTGGAACTCACTCTCACCCTCTCCCTCTACAGTGAAAGGACCATTGACACAAGTAAACTAGCAATCACCAGGCATGCAAACTTCACTTCTCGAAGACAAAGCAGACCACTCTCCTTTGTTGACAAGAAAGAGTTGAGGAAAATCCTTAAGACAATGGCAACCAGGCCATCATCCCAGATGGGACTCCCACACCAAATGGTGTGAAGTCTAGTTGGGACTTCATACCAAGGTGAGCCCATGAATGTTGGCAGGTTTAGCACTATCGACAAGTGGTGAAGAACTTGATATTGAATTAGGAATGATGGGTGCTTGAACCACTAATTGAGAAAATCAAGGATTTGAGTTATTGCATGTAATATGAAGCTTGAAGGTAGACTTAGATGACATTAAGGAAAATCAAGAAATGCTAGCTAAAGCTAAACAAGAACAAGAAGAAATTAATGGTTATTTGTTGAGGAAACTAGAATAAGTCATATCCAATAGGAAAATGAAAGAGACTTATAGGAAGAAAACTAGGAGTGAAACACCATAAATTATTAATTCTATAACTTCTAGTTTAGATGAATCTCATGGATTTTAAGAGAAATAAGAACAAAAATATGAAAGTAGCACCTTCGCATTTAGGAAGGAGAGGGCCACATCTCAGCTACAAGGAGAATTTAAGAAAATTAGGCCTCCTAATTTTGATGGTGAATTTGAAGAAGGAGAGGAGGCATGGCTCCTCAATATGTCTAACTATTTGGAGGTGTACAATTATGCAATTAATTTTAAGGCAAGACTAGAAACTTACCAGTTGATTGGTAAGGAAGCCTTATGTTGGGAAGAGAACAAAGTGGTCAAGAGAATCATAAGTGATAATTTAAATTACAAACTTTTTAGAAAATAATTCAAAATGAAATATCTAACTGAGAGTTATTTCAATGAAAAGGAAAGGGAACTTCATGAGTTTAGATTGGGGCAGTTGACTATGGAGGAGTTTGTCGATAAATTTACTAACTTGCTGAGGTATGTGTTTTATTTAAAGGAAGAGAAAGCTAAAATACAAATATTTATCAATTTCTTACCTTTGTCATACAAAGAAGGAATTAAGTTTGATAACCCAAAAACTATGGACAAAACCATAAGAAAAACAAATTGTGTTTTTTTCAAAATTAGAAGAAGGGTGAAAATTCAAAAGGGTTGATGACCAAAAAAATATGAAAAATTTATCACTAAGAAGAAAGGGTTCAAGAAACCAACTTTTCTGAATACTTCCAAGAGTAATCAAGAAGGAAACTATAGAAAAAGTGTGAATCATCCAAGGAATCTTGGACAAAAAATTGGATCAGGAGATGGAATGGGGAATAAAAATGTTACTGAAGTAACCATACCACCAATTAAATGTCGGGGATGCAATGAAAATCACTTGTTGAAAGACTATCCAAAAAAATTAGCAAACGAAGGGGGGATAGTGAATAATTTGCAGGAAGCTTCAACTGTTAATGAAATTTCTTGAAACATTCCAATGATTATTGCAACATTGGATGGAATGAAAGTAAACCACCAGTCAACAATGGTGGAACTCCAAGGTACAATTTCTAAACATAAAATTTTAGTATTGATAGATCTCGGATTTACTTTAAGTTACATTTCCCCTACTACAGTTGAAAAGTGTGAACTTAGAAAGGAAAAACTAAACAAACCATAGTTAGTACAACTAGCAACAGGAACAAAAAGAAAATTAACTGAGATCAATGAAAATTGTTCAATAAATTTAAATGGAATTAACACTCAACTAAGCTTAAATGTCTTACTTCTAGGGTCATATGATGTACTCACCGGTACAGACTAGTTAGAGTCCCATAAAGTAATTCTAAATTTCTTAGAGAAATCCATTATGTGTGTTAATGATGAGGGAGAAGATTTCATGATTAGAGGAATGCCAGGAGTTGTTTCAGTAAGGTAGATTTCTTCCTTAGAACTAAATAAATGTGCTCACAAAGGTTGTCAAATGTTTGATTTTCAAATTGAAGAATTAGCTAAAAACAAGCAAAAACCATCTTTAGACTACCTTGTGTTACAATAATTCAAAGATGTTTTTCCTGAGGAGATACCCAGAATTACCCTAAGAAGATATATAAATTTTACTATTGATCTCATTCCTATAGTTGTTCCTGTGTTAAAATCTCTCGATAGGATAAGTATTACTGAGTTAATGGAAATCATGATTCATTTACAAGAGTTGTTGAATAAAACATATATAAGGAATAGTGTGTCTCCTTGGGATGCACTGGTGTTGTTTGTCAAAAAGAAGGATGGAACAATGAGGCTTTGTATTGATTATAGACAACTGAATAAAATGACAATTAAAAACAAATATCCCCTACCTTGGATTTATGATTTGTTTGATCAAGTTCAAGGAGCATCTTTTTTTTTCAAAAATTTATTGAAGGTGAGTATATCATCAAATAAGGATCAAGTATGAAGACATACAAAAGACGACATTTAGAACAAGATATGGATATTATGAATTTTTTAGTGTTGCCATTTGGACTAACTAATGCACTAGAAATTTTCATGTGCTTGATGAATAGTGTGTTGAGTCATTTTCTTGAAAATCTTGTCATAGTATTTATAGACGATATTCTACTTTACTCCAGGATTAAGTAGAACATTGTCAAAATCTGCATTTTTTTCTTCAAACACTTACAGAGAACAAGTTGTATTCTAATTTTAGCAAATGATCATTCTATCAAGAAAAAATTCAATACATGGGGCATGTAGTGTCAAAAGAAGTGATTGTTGTGGATACATAAAATATTAAAGCCATTTTTGAGTGGCTAGTGCCTAACGATGTATTTGATGTGAGGTCATTTATGGGGATTAAAAGTTATTATAGAAGCTTTATAGAGGATTTTCTAAGTTGGTATATCTTATTACTTCTTTGAAAAAGAAGGGGGTAAAATTTGAATGGAATCAAAAGTGTTAGGGTGGTTTTGATAAGATGAAGAAATTATTAACTACAACAGATGATCTAAAAATTTCAGAGCATAAAACTTGCAACAAAGTATTCTTAATTAACTATAAGAACTTGTGAAATTGAGCTACAAAATGTCACATAAACATGTAACTTAATATGCTCAATAATAAATTATTCAAATCATAAAAAAGAAAAACATAAAGCATGAAGACAAAGTTGATAGCAAAGTCCACCCCCTCCATTGGGCTACGTCTTTGGATTAGCCTCCAAAGGTCGAATCGATTTACTATATTTTATACGAAAGAGGGCAAGTATGTACAATTTTTTTATAAAAAAGGATTGAATCCCAAAATTTCCTTCTACTACCATCGAGATTTCAACATTGACACGTTGCTTACATTTCCTTCAATACCTCATAAAGACTCTTGAGCTCTCAAGCTCTCTAAATAAAATATTTCTCAATAAAAAGCTCTCAAAAAACTCCAAAAACTCTCTCAAATAAGATCTCTTCCGAAATAGTACATAAGAGTAACTCATATCCTTTAGAGATACACAAATAAAGGAGAGGATACCTCCTTAGATCCCCATTCCAAAGAGAGAATAACTCTCTAGATCCACTAAAAAAGGATCCATGAGATTCTTGAGGAGTAAATATCTCAAATCAACCTATCAAGGGCCTTATACAAAACTCAAGAGATGAGAGGAAATCCCATGAGACTCTCAATTCCAACTTGAAATTAGAAACTAATTTTAATGAAGATTCTCCCATAAATAAATTTCTATTTTACAATTTCAAAATTAAAATATATGAATAAATCCAATTGGAGTAATATTCAAATTTGAAATACTCATAACCTAGGCTTCAATGAAATTGTATTTGACATGGTACTCTATGGAAAATGTGTCAAGATCCTCATATATCAACTCTTATCCTAAAACTAGCTAATCAAAACAAAGAGTTTGTTGTGTGCACAGATGCTTGTAAAAAATGTCTGGGAGGTGTTTTGATGCAAGATGGTCATATAATCAGTTATGAGTCCAATAATTCGAAGGATCATGAAAATAATTATGCTATGCATGATTTAGAGTTGGAAGCCATAATACATGCTTTGAAAATGTGGAGGCATTACTTCACTAGGAGTGTAACAACTTTGGTGAAAATTCTATGTAATAAAAGTTAATAAAGGCAAAATAACAACCACGATTGATGGGACACCTATTCGAAGCTCAATGTTGGGAAGAACATCCTAGTGAGGGTGTTCATTGGTTTATTATGGCTAAGGAAATTGGCAAAGGCAATGGAAAAGGCTTTGGAAAGGCAAAATGGCATTTTTGGCACATTTTTTTATGAAAATAATGGAAATTGGGAGAAAAGGGAGGCAAAAGATCACAGGTTGCATGTGAGGAGGAAAATGAAGGAAAATAATGGAAAATGAAGAAAATAGAAGCCAAATTGATAAAAAGGCTTATGAGGATCAGTTGGTACCTTTTGTTAGTTCAGTATTAGAGCTCTCTCATTATTCTCTCTCTCTCTCACTCTTGGACACTTAGAGTTTTATGGGAACACTTTGGCATTGGATCAAGAAAGACAAATAAGGCAAGAGGAAGACTAGGATAAAGTAGCTAAAACACGATTCTTTACAGGTGTCAATTTTCATGTGTGGTTTCCTTGCTAGATTTGGCATGCATGGTATTTCATGTGGTTCTCTGTTGTTATGGCATGGGTTTTTCTAAGTGTGACAGTGTTTTCAGCCTAGCCTTGCCATTTTCGGATAGCCATGCTGTGATGGGGTTCTCATGTTTGGTTGAGATGGATTATTGTATGGATTCGAAGTAAGTGAGGTGGATTTCCTGAATGATAGAACACATGGCCTAGTAAGCCCTGAACTAGACTGTGGGTTGCGGTAAAGCCAAATTTTGTGTTGCCTCGGTGGGGCTAGGAATCCTTGACCGGTGAATGGAGGGATATACACTAAATCATAGAGGTGGTTTCACTTGATTAGGCCTAGGAATACTTACCATTGAATGGTGGGATATACGGTAAAACCTAGAGGGTGGAGTCTCAGTTTAGGGCCTATTGATCCTTGAAGTAGACTGTGGATTGTGGTAAACCCGAATTTTGTGTTGCCTCGGTGGGGCTAGGAATCCTTGACCGGTGAATGGAGGGATATACACTAAATCATAGAGGTGGTTGCACTTGATTAGGCCTAGGAATACTTACCGGTGAATGGTGGGATATATGGTAAATCCTAGAGGGTGGAGTCTTAGTTTAGGGCCTATTGATCCTTGAAGCAGACTGTGGATTGCAGTAAATCCTGAGAGACTAGGAGACAGGAAAATTCCTCACGGTGTAGGTGGAGAAATCCGGTGGAATCCATGCTTATTTCGGTCTAGTGATCTGGTCGATATCATGGTAAAGCATGTTCTTACATGTTCAGTGTGTTGGCCTAGTGATCAAGGGTGGATTATAGTAAAGCCTGGTTTCTATTGATGAGGGTGAGGTGGTTTAGCCTTAGGATGCCCTGATTGGTTCTTTTGGTTTAAGTCCTACATTCATGCTTGGAATATGGCACATGGGTGAATGGATGAAGAGACAATTGGCTCAATCATTCTATGGTTAGGTGGAATGTTGTAGTCCCACACCAGGTCGGTTTTTTCATTCATTAATCAAAGGTTCTTTACTTGAAATCTTATGTGTAAATGTACTGGTGTATTAGCGAATTTTATGGCTAATGTATCCTTGATATTTATGTTGTTATTATGCTGGTTATAAGCATTTTTATGACAATGATTATGTATGGATTTCCTGATGTTTTGATTTGTAAATGAATGGATAATGTATGTATGACATAATAGATGATAATGCACTTAATGATATAATGGAACAATGTTTCTTAGCGGTTTTGAGATAAGTATGAGACCCATATCTTCAAATATGTTGTCTACACTTGTAGATTACATATTTGTGACATGTTTGACAAATGTTCTGTCATGGCTAGTATGGGTCTAGTCAAGTCCTTGTTCAAATAATTGCAAATGCGTCATTGTTATGTTGTGTAAATTCATTTATGAGTGTCATTGAGTTTTGGGTAGCGACTTCGGTTTGGTCCAAAAAAAGTGGCTCAAATCCCAGAGATGTAGGCACAACACTGGGAAAAAACGTCCCTGGACGCATGCATACCCAAGTCATGGGAGCATCTGAAGCCTCCTGGACACATGGTTTCCCATATCAAGGGAGATTCTAGGGGTTTAGTGGTCTAAAACTTCAGTTGGTCTCAAGGGCTGGTTAATTGAGCGGTTGGGTTGGCTCCTGGGAATCATGCTTTTGATGCAAACGATCTGTGTGGTATGTTTCCATCAATTCCACTTCCTTAAGGTCACCTAGGAGGTTGAATCTCATTATAATGACCCCTCGTCGCATATTTACCCTGGATGAATAGTTACATGAGTATATGTGGGACGAGGGTGTTACAGAGTGGTATTATGCTAATTTCACCCCTTGGACTGGATGGGCGGTGTGTGATGGTCATGCATTCATGTCAGTTGCACATGTGTTAATCATTCTTGTGTTCCATATGCTTATTGTAGATGCATGGTGTCAATCATGGTTGTAGTGGTGTTGCCGTGTGAAGATGTTTTTGTTATGAAGTGTGTTTTCATGAGTGTATGATTGGTTACATGTTGTTTATGCTTGTGTATTGTTAGTATACATTGGTATGGTCGTGCATCAATGACTGGAATCTAGATAGAATGATGGTTATATTCTTATATGCTTATGTATTAAATGTATATATGTTGTCATGATTATGTTATACATGTACTATGTTGATTAGTTGATCTTGTAGATGATATATCCTCCCTAAATTCTGCTAAGGTACATTGGTTTATTGTGATTTGGTTTAGCTGATATAATATGCCTTACAAGAAAGAGATTATAAATGGCTAGAAAGATGATAGACTACAAAGACTCTCTGTATGAATCAGATTAGCAGTGTGGTGTTGGGAATTCTTCTGATTTGGCAGACACATTGAGAAGCTTGAAGGAAGAAATAAGGAGTTGTAAAGCGGACAATAACCAAATCATGTAGGCACAAGAGAAACAAAGCAGAGGTTAATGTAATACTCCTTCAAAGTTTGTCAAAGTTGCAGTGACAAGGGATACTTCGAATCAACCATGGATAGGAGGACAAAACTAATGGCGCATATGGTAGTATGTCTCATGGTGGTCACGTGTTAGATATAGATGACATGGTTAGAGATGGAAAATTGTTGGATGCTCTAGATAAGAGAGGTGATGGATACATGTATTATTCTAGTTCTGGTTCTGACAGGCATGATGATCATCATCGTTATCATCCTTACAAGGGGAGTGATAGGGGATACTTGCTAGATGAGTCTAAGAAAGCAAACTCACATACTTTTGATGGAGACTTGAAAAACCAAAAGATGTAGAGGCTTGGATACTTGGGATGTACAAGTTCTGTGAGTTGCATGAGTACACAAAAAATATGAAGGCCATAATTTCTATCTTCAGCTTGAAAGGTAAAGAAAATATCTAGTGGGAAGATGTAAAGTAGTTCAGAGACATCAGGACAGAGGACTTGATTTGGCATGAGTTCAATAGGATTTTAGGAAGAAGTACTTGTCAGAAAGGTACTACGATAGTAAGGCAAAAAGAATTCTATGAGTTAAAGATGGGATCAATGGCAGAGGAAGAGTACATGACTAAGTTCCTGGAGCTATTGATGTATGTACTATATCTTAAAGATGAGAAGGCTAAAGTTCAACTATTTTTTAGTGCTTTTCCATTAGAATTTAGAGATAAGATTGAGTATGATGAGCCTCGATCACTTGAGGAAGTTATTGGGAAATGGAAGCATTTCTATGAGTAGTTCAAGCATAAGAATCAATCTCAGCAAGGATGGAAAGGGAAGGATAAGGATAAGAATAAGGGTAAATGGAAGTTGAAAATAACAAGGCCTCAGAATGCAGAATAGAAAGAAAATGTGGCACCACAAAAGAAAATCAATGCAGCTATATAGGGACATGGATCACAACAGCAACATAGAGGTGATGGTACTGGATGATTGGAATGTTGGACATGTGGTAAGGAACACCTTAAGAGATATTGTCCACAGAATCAGGTGGTAGGCCTCAAATGTATAGCGCATAGGAGGCACAGACTGTTGGGGATATTGGTCAAATCGTTCCTCACATCTATGCATCACTGGAAAAAAAACAGGCAAAACATCAGGCATCTATCATTGAGATGGATGATAAGATTTGTGATCAAGTTGTTTCTATTTTGATTGACCCTAGATCTAATTATAGTTATGTTAGTCCAAACTTGGTGGATAAGTGTGGTTTGAAGAAACAAGTGCATGGAGAATCTTGATTAGTGTAGTTGGCTATAGGTACAAAGAAGCAAGTTCATCATTGGATAAAAGATTGCACATTTGATTTGAATTGTATGCCTACCGCATTATATTTGAATGTATTACTGTTGGGATCAGAAAGTATGCTACTGGGTATAGACTGGCTATACATTCACAGGAACAAGGTGGATTGTTATGACAAATCCATTGAGTGCTTGGATAAAAATGGGGAACCAAGAGTATTACAGGGGAAGAGGAAAGCCACATTAGTTAGGATGGTGACAACTATGCAGGCAAAGCATGGACACAGGAAAGGGTGTGTGTTATTTGTAGTGCATATTTCTAGTGACAAAGGTAAGAAAGTTGAGGATGTAGATTTTTTGATCAGGTACCCAGTTCTACAACTCTTTCATGATGTGTTTCCCACATATATTTCATAGTTGGCACCTTACAGGGAAGTAGAATTTTCTATTCATTTAGTGCTAGGGGCAACTCCAACATCAAAATCACCTTACATGATGAGCACACTTGAGTTGGTAGAGTTAAATTTGCAACTGGAAAAGATGCTTGACAAGGGATACATTAGGTCAAGTGTATAGCCTTGGGGTGCATCAATATTGTTTGTGGAGAAGAAGGATGGTACTCTCAGATTATGCATTAACTACAAGTAGTTGAACAAAGTGACCATCAAGAACATGTATCCATTTCCGAGGATTGATGACTTGTTTGATCAGTTGAAGGGAGTAGAATTGTTCTCAAAGACTGATTTAAGATCCATATATCATTAGGTATGCATTAAAGAGGAGGACATTTACAAGATAGCTTTCTAGATGAGGTATGGGAATTATGTGTTTATTGTAGTCCTATTCTGTTTGACTAATGATCCAGATACCTTTATGTGCTTGATGAATAGTGTGTTGCATATTATTTAGACAAGTTTGTTATTGCGTTCATTGATGACATATTGGTATATTTTGAAAATGAGGAAGAGCATGCTGAGAATTTGTCAATAGTGTTGAGGTTGTTTAGAGAGCATCAGTTGTATTCTAAGCTCACCAAGTGTAGTTTCTTTGAGATTGATGTACATTACTTGGGACATGTTGTCTTTAGGGAGGGCATATGAGTGGATCCAAAAAAGGTAAGATATATCATGTAGTGTGCAGCTCCTATAAATGTAGATGAGGTGAGATCCTTCATGGGATTGACAGGTTATTACAGGAGGTTAATCAAGAACTTCTCATAGATTTATTATCCTATTACATCACTGTAGAGGAAAGGTAAGAAGTTTGAATGGACAAAGGAGTGTGAGGCCCATTTTGAGCAGCTCAATCAATTGTTGACACATGCACCAGTGTCAAAGATTACAGATCTGGACAAAGAATTTGTAGTATGTATAGATGCTTGCAAGAGAGGACTTGGTGGATTCTTTATGCAGGAAGGACAGGTAGTGTGTTATGAGTCATGAAAACCGAATGAGCATGAGCAGAAATATTTGACGCATGATCTTGAGCTAACATCGATCATACATGCATTGAAGATGTGGAGGCACTATCTTCTTAGCAGAAGGTTTGTATTGATGAGTGATCATAGTGGTTTGAGATACTTTTTTGACAAGCCAAATCTAAATGTTAGGCAAGTTAGATGGTTGACCAAGATCAATGAGTTTTATTTTGAGATCAAATACATCAAAGGAAAGGAGAACAAGGTTGCAGACACTCTTAGCAGGCGGATACAGGTAAATCATAAAGTAGATATGAGTTCCTATGGGACAAATCTATAGGATAAGTTCTTGCATGTAGGTCAATAGGATGTTAGGTATATGGAGATTATGCGCAGGTCGCAGCAGAGTATAGGTACAAGTATGGGTAGTAATACAAGTACAAGTATAGGTAGCGGTATAGGTACAAGTACAGGTGCAAGTGCACAAGATGTGGACTATTGTATTATAGCAGATGGATTGGTCAAGTTTAGAGATAGGACAGATGAGAGAGACAACAGTGAGCTCAAGAAAGTGATCTTGAGGGAGTTTCATGCGAAACCATATTCAGGTCACCCAAGCTATCAAAAGATGCTGACAGTAGTGAATAAATTATATTATTGGCCGAATCTGAAGAAGGATGTAGTAAAGTTTGTGGCTATATGTTTGGATTGTTAGCAGGTAAAGGAAGAGTGTAAGCATCTAAGTGGACTGCTACAGCCTATTGTGATTCTAGAGTAGAAATGGGAGGTCATTTCCATGGACTTTATCATAGGTTTCCTAAGGGCGGTGAGACAACATGATTCCATCGTGGTTTTTATGGACAGGTTGACAAAGGTTTCTCACTTCATTCCAATGGAGTCTACATTCTCAACTAGCAATTTAACAAAGGTATTCATTAGAGATGTGGTTAGATTGCATGGTGTTCCAAAGAAGATTGTGTCAGACAAGGATGCAAAGTTCATTTGAAAGTTTTGGAAGGATTTGTTTGCAGGTTTGTTCATAGAGTTGGCCTTTAGTACATCTTATCATTTGCAGACATATGGATAGACTAAAAGGGTCAACAGGATATTGGAGGAAATGTTGAGAATGTACGTGATGCATCAACATTGAAAGTGGGAAGAGTATCTTCCACTACTAGAGTTCACATACAACAATGGGTGTCAGGAATATTTGAATACGAGTCTCTTTGAGGCATTGTATGGGAAAAGTTGCAATATGCTCATCATTTGGATTGATTTGGTTAATGAGGTGTTGATTGGACCAGACCTGTTGGTGGAAATGGAACACAAAATGCAGGTAATCAAGAGGAATTTGAAAGAAGCACATGACGGGTAGATGAACTATGTAGATTGGAATAGGTTGTTCAAGGAGTTCCAGGTTGGGGAACAGGTGTAATTGTGCATCAAATTGAAGAAGATCTCCTTGCGTATTGGATCATGTTCCAAGCTGGCACCTTGGTTTTTTGGACCATTCAGGATTATTGAGAGGATTGGGCTAGTAGGTTATCAATTTGTACTACCTCTGATAGTAAAAGTCCATGATGTTTTGCATGTGTCATTTCTTAAGAAGTATGTTAAAGATGTTGATAATGTGATTGATTGGCTTGTATTCGAGGTGGACCTAGATAGAGAATTACAACCAGAGCCTTAGTGTATATTGCAGGGAAAGGTTCTCATGCTCTAGAACTGAGCAATCGAGTAGGTTAAAGTGTAGTGGAAGAACTTTGGGCCCAATGAAGCTACATGAGAGATGGAAGACCATATGTGGGCTATTGATGAGCACCAGTATTGTAACTAGAATGTTGTAACTCTTGGGGCTACCAACTTTACTTTATTAACCTAGGGTTCGTACAAAGTTGGAGGTGACAGTGTTGTATACACAAGTAGATGAAATCAGTCCACTCTTTGTAACTATTGCTGGCAATAGACCACTAGGGTTTCTCAAACCAGACTTCTATTGATTTAGAAGAAGTTTGATTACCAATGGAGAAAGGGGAATTTTACCCTAATTGAGAGAATTGAAATATTGTCTACCGCAGTAGTGAAACACTAAAATAAATGCTTTAAACACACCACTCATCTAACTATTTGTTAAGATATCTTGCTTCAGAATAATTCTAAGCTAATATATGTGCAATTCTAACTATTCTAAGTATGTAATCTGAGATAATCAAACACTTTACTACTACATATGAATAAACACAATAACCTTTTTTCCTTTTTGTCCTTTTTACGAAAACATGAATGCTAATTCTTGTTGCTTGTGTGGCAGGTGGGTTAGGTGTGGAGAGAGATGGTTGTGAAGGGTCAGATGACTTGGGAGGCAAGCAAGGATCTTCTCCTATCTTTTAGGATGCATTTTCCACAAATCAGCCTAAAAACAGGCCACTACAGGTCATCCTATAGGATGTCTTAATGCACTTACAGGATGTCCTAATGCTCCTATAGGATCCCCTGTATTTCCTACAGGATCTGACCAAAAGCATAAGGAGTGGTTTGGAAGGTGGTATAGGGCTTAGGGAAGGTGAATGATGGAATAAATAAGGCAAGGGAGTGGCTAGGACTTCCTCAGAACTCAAACCAAAGTTTGTAAGATGGTTGGATTTGCTCAACAAGCATGGAAAGTTGTTCTTATGGAATGATAAATTGGTTTATGGACTTAGTGGCTCTTGGTGATCATGGATGGATGAGGTTAGGTTGGGGTTGTTGACATGAGATCTTCTTGCACTTATTGAAACTCCTACAATACACATATCATTGGCATTTACCCATGAATCATGTCAAAACAAGAAAGATTTCCAATCATCATAAGAAAATAGAACTCCATCATTCATTTTCCTAGTTCATGCATGGAAATATTGCAAAATATTGTGAAACACCATGAGATCTAATACAAAGCTAGAGATATCAGAAATAACAACTGAAACTTATTCTTGAAAAGTGAAAAGTTGTTGGCCTAATTATCATAATTCTATCTTTTTGGGGTTGAATAGGAGTTTTTCCTCAAACCATGGTACCTAATGGAGGAGTGAGGCAAGAACCAACTACTATCAACCTATTTTGTATTCCTTTATCTCTTTGAATCTACAACTAAAGCTATGCACAAATGGAAGCAAACTAATCAAATTCACCAATACTTCCAATGAAACAATGTCAAAATCAATTCAAAAATTAATTTATGAAATAACCTAAGCCTACAAGTACAATAAGAGTAACCTCTACTGCTAAGGTTGGGCCCTAAACTAAGAGCCCCAACCCTTTGACTCAACTCAGTGTTGGATCAAGGAAATGCTCATTCTCATTATCATTTCAAAAAATTACATAACAGTTTTTTGCCATAATCCTTCAACTCAAAATGCTTAGTTTTCTTACATAAAAAATCCAAATCCTAATCAGGCTCTAAGCCTCCTTATTTATAACACTGAAGTCTTCAACAACTTCCTTAAATATAGGGAGGCTTGGATCCCAAACTCTAGATGAACTGGTTCTTAACTATCACTAGCTCGGTTGCTAATGATCTCCATGATTCGGCTGCTTGCAACTCTGAGCTAGTGCGATTTGATTGAGTGATATTCAAATAAGTGAGCCTTTAATGAGGAAGTTCCATCTCCTATAATCTCTCCTTCTTGTCCATTTGAGTTTCTGCACCTTAATTAGCCAAAATTACCATGATTTTCTCCCAAAAACATGCAATCAATGCACATTAGCCCACTAGACATAACATCTTACTCTTACTCATCTCATTAAGCAAAATATAATTAAAACATGTAAGGAATTATGAGAAGAGTTTATTTTAGTAAGCTTGGAGGTGTATTAAGGTCCATACAGTTACCCAATGATGAGCCTCATCAGTTACGTATTCTTCATTGTTTGCCAATTGAGGCAAAGAAATTTTCATATGATGTTTGGTATATGTTTTAACATATGTTTGGGTGATGTTTTGATATATGTACATATCGATGTGGATTTAAATACCACCATGAGATAATTTATAAAGCTCTAATAAGCGGTATAGGTGTCATGTCATTGTAGTTGTGATGTCGTTATGTTATCATGTTGGTTTGCGTTTCAGCGGGGTCATCATTGTAAATACAACATTGAGCTATACCATAAAGCTGCATGGGAAGTATATCTTCTTTTTAGTGGTTTTGCTGAGGTATAGGTGTAGTTGAACACTGAGGATAGTGTGCCCCAAGGGGGAGGGTTCTATAACAACCATGGTGAAAATTCCATGTAATAAAAGTTAATAAAGGAAAAGTAATAACCACAGTTGATGGGACACTTATTCCAAGCTGAATGTTGGGAAAAACATCCTAGTGAGGGTGTTCATTGGTTTATTATGGATAAGGAAATGGAAAAGGATTTGGAAAGGAAAAATGGAATTTTCGGCACATTTATTTATGAAAATAATAGTAATTAGGAGAAAAGGGAGGTGAAGGGTCAGAGGTTGCATGTGAGGAGGAAAATGAAGGAAAATAATGGAAAATGAGGAAAATTGAGGCCAAATTGATAAAAATGATTCTAAGGATCGGTGCCTTTTGTGAGTTCATATTTGGAGCTCTCTCATTATTCTCTCTTTCTCTCTCACTCTTGGACACATAGATTTTTCTGGGAACACTTTGGCATTGGATCAAGAAAGGAAAAAAATGCAAGATAAAGGAAGAAAAAAGTGAGGAAGAGCACAATCAAGCAATGACATGAGGATTATTTATAGGTATCAATTTATTTGGCATGCATGGTATTGCAAGCAGTTTTGTGCTATTATTGCATGAGTTTTTCCAGGTGTGACAGTGTTTTTAGCCTAGCCTTTAAATTTCTAGATAACCATGGTGAGATGGGGTTTTCATGTTTTGGTTGAGCTGGATCGATGAATGGATTTGAAATTGAGTTAGGTTGATCTCTGTATAATAGAAAACATGGCCTAGTAACCCCTGAACTAGACAATGGGTTGTAGTAAAGATGAATTTTGTGTTTCCTCGGTGGGCCTAGGAATCCTCAGCCGATGAATGGTGGGATACACGGCAAAGCCTAGAGGTGGTTTCCCTTGATTATGCCTAGGAATCCTTACTAGTGAATGGCGAGATATATGACAAAGCCTAGAGGGCAGTGCCTCATTTTAGGGCATAATGATCCCTGGATCAAACTGTGGATTGTTGTAAATCCTGAGAGACTAGGAGATAGGAAAATTCCTCATGCTATAGCTGGAGCAATCCAGTGGCCTAGTTTTGGTCTAGCGATCTACTCGAGATCATGGTAAAGCCTATTCTTACATGTTCAGTGTGGTGGCCTAGTGATCTGGTGTGGATTGTGGTAAAACCCGGTTTCTATTGATGAGGGTGATGTGGTTTAGCCTCGAGATGCCTTGGTTGGTTCTTTTGGTTTGAGTCCCACATTCATTCTTAGAATATGGCACGGGGGTGAATGGTTGAAGAGAGAATTAGCTTAGCAATTCTATGGTCAAGTGGAACGTGGTAGTCCCATTCCAGTTGGCTTTTGTATGCATTAATAAGAGGTTCTTTCCTTGAAAGCTTATGTGTAAATGTACTAGTGCATATGCAGATTCTATGGGTGATGTATCCTTGATATTTTTGTTGTTATTATGTTGGTTATAAGCATTTTTTATGAAAGTGATGATGTATGGACTTCCTCATTTTTTGATTTGTACATGGATGAATAATATATCTATGACCTAATAAATTCTAATGCAGTTAATTATATAAGGGAAAAATGCGATTCTCAGATAATTATGAGACTCCTCTGCTCATATATGTTGTTTACAACTATAGATTACATATTTGTGACATGTTTGACAAAATTCCTATCATGGCTAGTAGGGGTCCAGTCAAGTTGTTATTGAAATAATTGCAAATGCATCATTTTTTTGTTGTGTAAAGTCATTTCTGAAAGTGTCTTTGAGTTCTGGGTAGTGACCTGGGCTCTAGGCCTGAAAAAATGGCTCAAATCCCAGAGGCATAGGCACAACACTGGGCTAAAAAGTCCCTGGATGCATGCAGACCCATGGCGTGGGAGCGTCTAGAGCCTCCTAGACGCATGATTTCCCATATCAAGGGAGCGTTTGGGGGTTTAGTGGTCTAAAACTTTAGTTGGTCTCAGGGGCTGGTTACCTTAGTGGTTGGGTTGGGTCCTCGGAGTCTTGTTGCTGATGTGCAGGGTCTATGTGGTCTGTTTCCATCGATTCCACTTCCTTAAGGTCACCTCGGAGGTTGAATCTAATTATAGTTGCCTCTCGTCGCATATTTACCCTGGTTAGCCGGTTACTTTGGTAGATGTGGGATGATGGTGTTACAGGGAGACATTTTCAGGTAAGAACAAACAATGATAGCCTTAAGTACATTATTGATCAATGTAATCTAAATGCCAAAAAAGCTAGCTGGTTAGCATTTATTAATGAGTACGATTTTGAAATTTTACACATTAAAGGACTATAAATTAATTGTCAATGCATTAAGTAGAAGATTACATCAAATCTACACACTTTCAACAACAAATTGGCAATCAGATTTGATTAAAATGATAAAATTAACAACATAATTTGATGAAGAATATCTAAAGATCAAAAGGAAGCTGCTGAAAAATGAAGAATTATGTGAAATGAGACTTTTTTCTCAATAAATAATGTAGGTATGTTGATTTTTAAAGTTAAAATTTACTTTCCAAATGACTCATAACTGAAGTTTTTTGTGTTAGATGAATTACATAAGAGCCCCACAACTAGAAACCCTGGGTATCAGAGGCTGATAACTACGTTAAGGAAAGACTATTGGCCAAATATGAATTCTGAGGCAGCATAATATGTGGCTAGATGTTTGGAATGTCAACAAGTAAAGGCTTCCCATTAGCATCCGACAGGTTTACTGCAACCTTTGCCAATTCTAGAGTGGAAATGGGAAACCATATCCATGGGTTTCATTACCAATTTGCCTATAACCAGGAAACAACATGACTCAATATTGGTAGTGGTAGATGAGCTCAGTAAAGTTGCAAATTTTATCCCCCTTAAGTCTTCTTTCAAAGCTATCAACACAACATAAATATTTATGAAGGAAATATTTAGGCTTCACAGTATTCCCAAAACCATAATTTCAAACCATGATGCCAAATTCACTTCAAAATTTTGGAAGGGGTTGTTTGAGGGAATGGGTACAAAGATAAATTTCAAAAGAACTTATCACCCTCAAAATAATGGGCAAATAGAAAGGACTAACCAAATCTTAGAAGACATGTTGAGAAGGCATGCTATGGAAAAACCAACCAAGTGGGAAGTGTTAGAGCCTAGATTTACGTCAGGCTGAAAAGGTAAGATCCTAGGTCCACATCAAACCACACTCAGCCTTGTAGCTAGCCCTACGAGGACAGGATAGGGCTCTCTCCGATTCAATCTCAGCAAAAGATAATTGATGGGGCTTAAGAAGACTGAAATACAAACTAATTTTAGGCTAGGTATGAAGTGCAAAGTTTGATTTGATTTTTCTGGGAGTTTTGTTGGAATCAAGGGAAAGGCAAATTTGGGTCCGGGGATGAGGCCAAATTTTTGCAGAGTTTCGGTTGGGGCAAGGTAGGCAGTAGTTTTGATGCTTTAGAAAGACTGCTGAGGAGCTGAAGAGGGAAAGAGGCTGCAAGAATCCTCTCCAAACAGATGAAAATATGTAAAACTTAACAAAGTTCCAGGTAGAGCACCATAAGCTAATGAATTCTACCTTTTTCACTCAATTTGTTTAGTTTCAGAAGCAAAGAGAAGGGAAATGGCATACATAAAACATCAATGAACTTACAATTACATGAAGAAAAACACCATCAAAACACAGAGCCACAAGGATCCCAACAAGTGCTGCAAAACACTGGTCTTTCCTTTGCCAAAAATGCAGAAATCAAATGTACAATGAAGTGCCAAGAAATCCCAAGTTTCCAACCCTGAAAATGACTGACAAATTACATGATATAGAAAAGCCTAACTCCTTCCCATCCCTCTAGTGGTCGAGCTCATCATTCTAGGAGTTGTTTCAACCATATCTAAATAAGGAACTGAAAAATAGGTAAAGAAACAACTTGCCTCTATATGCTAGGAAACTGATTCATTCACTCACATTTCACCTTTTGGTGAATGAATCTACTAAAACAAGTAAAAATGTGCCAAAATTACATCATGGTCATGAAATTATATCAAGTTAGATCAAGAGTAACATCAAAAAGTGAAACTAGTCAAAACTGGCTGAAATTCTGAGCTGGAGAGTGAAAAATAGGCCAAAATTCTCTATGCGCCGCACCCAAAATCTCTATGCGTAGCACAACTTTGGAGCTGATTTTGAGGCACTTCCTGAAGTCCAAACTGAGCCCAAGATAGTTCGTTGGAAAGCCCTGCCTGTCTACTTTCCAACCCAGGTGGAATTTCTAGATTTGGATGTCATTTGCCCCTCCAAAACTTCAATCTCCCAACACTACTTCTTGTGGGTGCAAAAAGTGGCAAAAAGGCCATTTTTAGGGTGTTTTTGACCCTTTAGGCAACCCAGAACTTGATGAAATCCTTAGGCCATTCCTGAGCATGCATAAATTTTCATAAAAAATCTAGAAATGTAAAGTTTTCCCCCTGAAGAGCTGCCAATTGTAAGCGCGCGCCAAGTGGCGCTACGCGTCGGGCAGGAAAATCTGTTTTGTGACCAAAAAATTCAAAAATGACAAATTTTTTTCCAAATTCCTTGAAATTTGAGCTGAAAGTGCCTCATCAAGTACTATGCTCAGCCAAAGAAGCTTCGACCAAAATCATGCCTTTTCACGCCTCCTCGATGCCTTCATGGTGCATGCAGTTCAGTGGTGGAAATCACTGTCTTGTTCATATGATGTTTCAGTGTCTGTCTCCATAATGTCCATGCAAGGTGTATGTTTAGCAGCTTGTTGAAAAGGAGAATTTGGTACCTTTCATTTCAATGCCAAATATGTGCCAAGTAGGAAGGGACTGTTGGGATAGATTTTCTTTAGGGAAATATAGGATGTTTGGGATTATAGGATTAGGGTTTGAGGATTTACAATTGAGATTTTGAAAGAGGGAAATTGGGATAGCGGATTAGTGAATTTATGGGGTAGGGGAACTTTAGGGAATAAGGGAATCAAATGGAAACAAAGGTTTGAAACGAAGGGATAAGGGAGTAAACTTTGTGGCAAAACAATCATCCAAACCCTAGGAAGCAATTTTGTTTGACAGTTTTGAAGAGATAGGGTTTGTTCTCCTTTACACATTCATCATATAATAAACACCATCACACAATCATCACATTCGAATGCACAACAATGTTGGAGACTCTACCTACTTGAAACGAGGCAAATTCATGTGTTGTTGAGCGATTTGAACGAGTTTTGACCGTTTTTCATGCCTCTGGCTATATGCGCCGCGCGGCAAGCCCAATGCACCGCGCCTCACCAATGCGCCATGCTTGTGCAAAAATACACTGAGTTCTGAGGCCCAATGCATCGTGCCTCACCAATGCGCCGCGCCTCCTGCCCAGTGCACCGCGCCGGTCAACTTGGAGCAATTTTCAACCAAAACTCCCACAACCACTTTTCTTTGTTTTCTCTTTGCTCTCTTGCATGTAAATGAACTATTGAAACACAAGAATATCTCCTATGGCATGGACTTTGATTCTTCATTTGGCAAACCCACTTTTGTAATGTTGCAGACTTTGGCACTTTCACATAACTCTGTTTTTGCTTCCACTTTGGTTTTTGGCTAAACGATGAAATTCTGTCTATTTTTGCAGGGATGATTGGCATGTAATTTCGACAAAGGATGACCAGGGCTGCACCTGAAGAATTGTAGAACTTGAAAATCTTAATAATTACATATTTATCACAAAAACTAAATTTGACAACTTTTTCTTCAAAACAGAGTTTTGAAGAAGAATCATTCTCGAGCACTATTGATAATAAAAATTTTGGAATGAAAACTTATTGGGGACATCCTCATGCTCCTGTTGACATTATTGGACACTCTGAAGACAAAATTTGTGAAACCCTAGACCTAATGACTAACATGACTCTTGGCTGACCAAAAGACCATCCATAATGACTGTAAAATTGACTTTGATGAACTTTGATGATCAAACATGAACTAGCAGGTACATGACATGAGGGAAATGAGTGAAGAAACCCTTCGTTAGATAATCTATGCTCCTAATGGAATGCAGATGATTGAGCTAAATGAGACACCTAAAAATGAAATGCAACAAAAGAGGTTTTGATCTCTGATGGAGGGCTGAATAGACTGACTCTAACAGGAAGATTACCTTCACCCTGTTGAGTTTGCTTATAACAATGGTTACCAAACTTCTTTAAATATGAGTCCCTTTGAAGTACTATATGGAAGAAAATGAAAAGTACCTCTAAGTTGGGCCCATCCTGAAGATCTCTTAGTGTTGGGGCTAGATATGTTAAAAGAGATGGAAGAAGTGGTTAAACAAGTCAAACAAAATTTGAAAACAAAATAAGATCGTCAAAAGAGTTATGCAAACTTGAAAAGACTACCAAAATAATTCAATGTGGTAGATCATGTGCATTTGAAAGTAAAACCCAAGAAAATCACGCTTGAAATTGGCAGTTGTGCTAGGTTATCACTTAGATATTGTGGACCTTTTGACGTCTTATCTAGAATTGGACTTGTTTCTTATTAACTTGTCCTTCCAACAAAAGTAAAAGTTAGTAATATTTTTCATATGTCTTTACTAAATAAATATATGCATGATACATCTCACGTCATTTATTGGAATGTTATCCAGGGGGAACCAGAGGGATATTTCCTAGCAGAACCATTGCGTATTCTAGACCGGAGGATATTCATGCTCCATAATAGAGACATAACACAATTAAAATTTCAATAGAAACATTTATGTTCAGAAGAGGGAACTCGGGATTTGGAGGATGCTTTCAAGGAAGCATATCCTCCTCTATTTTGATAAAACTAGAATGTATTCTATAAGGATACTGATAAGACATCGAGACTATGTCAAATTTAAGTGAGGCAGGATGTAATATCCCCTGGCTTTATATTTTATGTAATTAAATGTGCATATGTATGTTTTTAGTTAAGTGTGTTAGTTTAAAAGAAATTTTGAAAAAATTAATTATTAGTAATTTATGACTGATAATAAATGATTGCAAATTTGTAATTATGATGTTTTATTTTTATAAATAAAGAAAATATATAGAATTAGCTTTTGAGTACAGATGGCTAAAAGGGATGAGGCTACAAATTATTGTCTAATATTTCTTACCCATCAATAAGTCTCAAGCATCTAATCTGGATGATTAGATTTATTACGGAATTATGATATTTTCTAATTAATTGTTTCCTAAAAGATAGGGAGTTGACTTTTGGAGTCGGAAACATAACCTCATTAATGAGTTGATAACTACCTTCCACCTTTTGGTGAGGTGGAGGCAATTATTAACCACCAAAATAGTGGTAGATGGTCTTTTTGGATAAAATTATTTTATCTACTTTCTTTTGTGTCATCTAAAGAGGAGAAGAGATTGAAGAGAAGCGAGAAAACATAGACAAAAAGAAATTTGCAAACCTATTGCGCTGGGGGGATATTAGCTATTTTCATTGTCAAAGTTGGGACGAGCCAAGTATTTGATTATTAATTCCACAAATGTTTTTTAACGTCATTATCTCTATCTACAATATCTAATTTTTTTCCAAAAGAAAAGAAAGTGGTTATGTTTACTTATATTTTGTATACAGTGGAAAAAGGAAAACAAAAAATGCTATAATTTAGCAGCTATGTTTTATTTCTGTGATTTTGTATCAATTAAAGTAAGTAGGAAAAGTGATTTGATATATTCATAAAACATTGTTCATATGTTTATAAAAAATCTTGTATAAAAGTACAAAAAAGGAATGAGAAGAAATAGTATGTAGTACAAAGTATTAAATTGAAGAGCGGAAATTGTATTTATGATGTTAGTTGAGAAATAAATTTATCAGACAGAAAAGAAGATTAAGAAGGATATGGATGCATATGTATATATCAATATATGTTAGAGAAAGTATAGATTTTCATAGAAACTTCATATGGTAAATAATTATACAAAGGAGTAAATTCATATATATATATATATATATATATATATATAGAGCGGAAATTGTATTTATGATGTTAGTTGAGAAATAAATTTATCAGACAGAAAAGAAGATTATATGGATGCATATGTATATATCAATATATGTTAGAGAAAGTATAGATTTTCATAGAAACTTCATATGGTAAATAATTATACAAAGGAGTAAATTCATATATATATATATATATATATATATATACGACCAAATCTGGTCAATTACACAGTAACTCTTTGTAAAAGAAATAGTAAGAATTATAATAGTAAGCTCTCTCTCTCTTGATATATATATATATGTGTGTGTGTGTGTGTGTGTGTGTGTGTGTGTGTGTGAAGAATCTAGGTCACACAAATGTTTTCTTCAAATCATAAAAATAATAGTAAGGGCCTTAGTATTCCTTTTCTCTTAGAGAGTAAAAATAAAACACATATACAATATAGCTTTGTTAGAATGGTAACTCCTAGATTAATTGATCTATTTTTTATTGTTAGTTTATGTTATGCTAATATCAATTACATATTTCTAAACTTGTGATTTCTTATTTCTTCTTGTACTGAGGTCTCATTAGTTGTTTGTGTATGTAATCAGGTAAATTTCCTTAAGTTTAAAATGACATTCATGAGAAAAATAGCTTCAAAAACAAGCACTGAACAAAAGACATTCAAAGTACAACAAACCATCAAAGAGACACTTTAACACAATGTTTTGATGAAGGAGTTCACCCCTCCTAGGGTACATTTCCTTGGTCCAGCTTCCATGGCTTAGGCCGCTATATTATCTCAATGTGGAAAAATGTTGTTTTACAAAGCTCTATTGCTCCTGATACCTGCACCAATGTGTTCAGAATATCCAAATTAGCAAAGAACACCTCTTCCTGAGCTCAATTTTGTTGAAAATTTTCTTCTCTATGACTCAGACAGTCTTTTCCTTAAAAAAATCCTCTAAATCTGGAATGATTCCAGTTAAGTCCACCATTCTTGGAGTTCCCTCTGAAACTGGAGGTCTTCCAAAATTTCCACCAATGTAAACTTGGAGTTAACTAATTGTTAAAATGCGCTTAATTAACTATAAACCTGAATTAACGCTAACCATAACCTTAACATCCCTGGTTTTGGTGGGAGATGTCACATGTGATGGTATTAACGCACATAGTTTAGGGTAACCATTATCTTGACCATCGGCTTCTGCTGACCGCGATCGCCACGATACACGTTCACCAGGGGGGACCACATGGTGTTGGAGTGTTGGAGCCCACTAGAGTGGTAAACTATTTGGTGTTATAAAAATTTCGTTCACATGGCATATACAGTTGCTGTGTTGGAGCCATCGGGGTTAACACTAACCATAACCACATTATGGGTGTTCACATGTGGAGGGATGGCCTATGAGTTGGCCCTCCTAACTACCCATCCAAACCATGTTAAACTTTAAATATATTTCGTGAACTTATGGGGTAAGAAACACCCAGTGGTGGAGATGGTATGTGGCTTGGATTACGGAGGGGAGGTCGTAGGGTCAAGCCTTGATGCCTCCATAATAATTTTTCTCTACTGTCAAGACTGTCAAGGCCATTGGGAGGTGCCACGTGGAGGCCTCCGGGCTTCCCACGTGGCATTCTTTCATTGGTCCAAAAATAAACTAATCAAACTATTCCAACACACCATTCTGAAAGCCAATGAAACGATGCCACTTGTCCATCTGTGATTCGATGTTGACCATCATTTAACCTACCTAGTCACTTGCCATGTCAGTAGTATGGACTTCTGACTGTGTAGCGATTGGGCATTTTTTTTGCAATTTTTTTTCTGTTTAGCAAAGTGATCAGAACACAATAACTTTCTCTTAGGAACTTGATTTTTGGTAAAAACAAGTTGCATTAGGATTCTTTTTCCGAGATGGATGCAGCCGTTCAGGTTTCGAGCCATTCTGAGAAATTTGGTTTTTGAGCTAAACACTGAGCACCTGATCATTCCTCCCCACTAGCAGCATTTTGGACCCCAAAAGATACTATCAATTGTTCAACAGGTGAGGGTACAACTCCCTCACCTTCTCAATCTATAGCCGTTTGGCTTGAGAAATCTTTTTTCCCTTGAGTCTGACTCTAAGGTATTCAACATCCCCTCTCTTTGAAGTTCTAATTCTTTTGTCAAGTATGAGATCTTGCTAAAGCTCATCTAGGTATTTTGGTGAGAAATCATCTATTGATGGCTGCTAAACATGCACTCCTTGATCATTAATCAGAGGAGGCTCAAATAATCTCAAATTATCAACATTAACAACAGAGTATATTTGCATATAAGGAGGCAAATCAAGCTTAAAAGCATTATTACCAATCTTTTCCAGAATTTTAGAAAGACCATAATGGCTTGGTTTAAGATTTTTACCTTCCCGTTGAAGTCTCTCTTTGGTAATATATAACCAAACTTCATCGCCAACTTGACATTTGTGATCAACCCGGTGTTTGTCATGACTTGCCTTGTAGCTGCTTTGACTTTTCTCAAGTTATTCATGCACTGCATGATCTATTAATTGAATTTGCTCTATGAACTTCCTTTCCTTATTGATGTCACTGTGACCATCGATGGCCACATCTTTCTCAAATATGAAATCTAATGGCGATCTTGGAAAGTACCCATAACATACCTCAAATGACGATGTGTTTGTGGAAGAATGCTTTGCCCTATTCTATGCATGTTGTATGTAATGTAACTACTCATCCCACAACTTGGGATGTTTGTTGCAATATCCTCTAAGAAGATGAATAACTGTTATGTTGACCACCTCAGTTTGTCCAGATGTTTGTGGATGAAAGGTTGTACTCTTCTTCAACTTTGTGTCCAAGATGTCCCACAAATTTGACCAAAAAATCCCAACAAATTGAGAATCTCGATCACGTACAATAGAAATAGGAAGACCAAAATGAACCCAAATGTTTTGGAAGAAAAAATGAGTTGTTTGTTCAGCTGTAATTTTATTTTTACATGGTGTTAGTATGCACCTCTTGCTAAACCTATCTACAACTACATACAAGTAATCATGACCTTTCCTTGACAATGGAAAACCTCCTACAAAATCCATTGAGATACTCTCCCATGGACGTGAAGGTACTGAAAGTGGAGTGTATAAACCAAGTTTCCTATTGCTAGGCTTACTTGTAGCACGTAAAGAACATCTTCTTAATGGTCAGAGATACTTCATCTCTTTTATAGATGATTACTTATGATATATGTATCTCTATATGCTTCATAAAAAGAACAAAGCATTAAATGCCTTCAAGATCTTTAAGGTTGAAGTAGAGAAACAATGCGGCAAGAACATTAAGATCATGAGATCAGATAGAGGTGGAGAATATTATGGTAGATATACAGAAGATGGACAAGCACCTGGGCCATTCGCAAAATTTCTTCAAGAGCATGGGATTTTTTCACAATACACCATGCTTGGTTCACCTGACCAGAATGGTGTAGCAGAAAGAAGAAACTGAACATTGTTGGACATGGTACAGAGTATGCTTAGCAACTCCAATCTTCCCAAATCCTTGTGGATTGAAGCACTTAAGACAGCAGTGTATATATTAAACCGAGTTCCAACCAAGGTTATTCCTAAAACTCCATTTGAATTATGGAAAGGTTGGAAACCGAGTTTGCGACATATGCGCATTTGGGGATGCCTGTCTGAAGTGAGAATATATAATCCATGAGAGAAGAAGCTGGACCCAAGGACCATTAGTGGGTATTTCATAGGATATGCTGAAAGGTATAAAGGTTACATATTTTATTTTCCATCTCACAACACTAGGATTGTGGAATCAAGAAATGCAAAGTTTCTTGAAAATGACTTGATCAGTGGGAGCGATCAAACTAGGAACATAGTTTCTGAGAAGGACCATTTAGAATCTCAACCTTCCACCTCAAGTGACAAATTGGTTATTGTTCATAGCACACCTCAAGTACAAACAGGTGTTGAACAACCAATTGTTGAAGTTCCACAAGCTGCTGATGACATTCCAGTAGATCAGGTAGTTCAAGAGTTGCCAAGAACTTTTGAACAACGAGTTGAACCACATACTTCTCAGGAAGATGATGGTACAACATTAAGAAGATCTACTAGACCAAAGAGATCAGCAATTCCTAATGATTATGTTGTGTATCTGCAAGAATCTGACTACAACATTGGAGCCGAAAATGATCCCGAGTCCTTTTCACAAGCCATGAGTTGCAAAGAATCAGAATTATGGTATGATGCCATGAAGGAAGAGATGAATTCTATAAAGAGTAATGAAGTCTGGGATCTTGTTGAGTTGCCTAATGGTGCAAAATCCATTGGATGTAAATGGGTCTTTAAGACAAAGAAAGACTCATTGGGCAACATTGAGAGATACAAGGCAAGACTTGTTGCCAAGGGATTCACTCAGAAAGAAGGAATCAACTACATGGAGACTTTCTCTCCTATATCTAAGAAAGATTCCTTGCACGTTGTTATGGCATTAGTAGCCCATTTTGACTTGGAGTTGCAACAAATGGATGTGAAAATGAAATTTCTCAATGGAGATCTAGAGGAGGAGGTTTACATGAAACAACCTGAAGGATTCCCCTCTAGTGATGGTGAGCAATTGGTTTGCAAGATCAAGAAATCCTTATACAGATTAAAACAAGCATCCCGCCAATGGTATTTGAAATTCCATAATGTAATTCTTCATTCAGTTTTGTAGAAAACATTATGGATCAATGTATATACCTGAAACTCAGTGGGAGTAAAATTTGTTTTCTTGTTTTATATGTGGATGACATTTTGCTAGCAACCAATGATAAGAGTTTGCTGCATGAGGTGAAACAATTCCTCTCTAAAAATTTTGATATGAAAGATATGGGTGAGGCATCTTATGTCATTCGCATTAAGATTCATAGAGATAGATTTCGAGGCATCTTAGGTCTGTCTCAGGAAACCTATATTAATAACATTTTAGAGAGATTTCAGATGAAGGATTGTTCACCAAGTGTAGCTCCCAATGTGAAGGGTGATAGGTTCAATTTGAACCAATGCCCAAAGAACGACTTTGAAAGAGAACAAATGAAGAACATTCCATATGCTTCTGTTGTCGGAAGCCTAATGTATGCTCAGGTCTGCACAAGACCTGACATTCCATTTGTTGTGGGAATGTTGGGATGATATCAGAGTGATCCAGGTTTAGACCACTGGAGAGCTACAAAGAAAGTAATGAGGTACCTTCAAGGAACCAAAAACTACATGCTTATGTATAGATGGATGGACAATTTGGAATTAATTGGCTACTTAGATTCTGACTTTACTGGATGTGTTGATTCACGCAAATCAACATCAGGATACATTTTTATGATGGTGGTGGAGCTGTATCATGGAGGAGTGCCAAGCAGACCTTGATTGCCACTTCCACTATGGAAGCCGAGTTCGTCTCCTGTTTTGAGGCTCCTTTACATGGTGTATGGCTTAAGAGTTTCATTTCTGGGCATATAATTATGGATTCTATCTCTAAGCCATTGAGAATTTTTTGCGACAATTGAGCTATTGTTTTTATCGCTAAAAACAAAAAAAGTGGGAGCCAAAATAAACACATCGCCATTAAGTATTTAGCTATAAGAGAACATGTTAAAGAAAAGAAAGTGGTCATTGAGCATGTCATCACTGAGTTGATGATCGCTGATCCTTTGACTAAGGGCATGCCACCATTTAAATTCAAGAATCATGTAATGAATATGGGACTTGATTCCATTATGTAGTTTCTCATTGTATGGACAATGTTATTTTAATGAAATTCTTAATTATTGTGATGTTTTTATCATATTTATGTGCACCTTAATTTGATTTGAGAGAATTCATCTGTGTAGGACCAACAATAAACATAAGGTTTATTCATTAAGAAATTGTTGCCACATAAATTTTAATATAAATAAATACATAGTAATACATGGAAGATAATACTCCTCATTAGAGGACTTATCGCCATGATTCATGTATCTATTACTTAATACAAATTATCAATGGGTTTTAAGATGAGACATTAAGATTGGAAGTATGGACCAAGTGGGAGAATGTTATCTCCCTTTACGGCTCCCATAACAGCCGCCGATGGTTTGGAAACAAACTCCCAGTTATTTCCTTAAATTACGGAAACCAACTGCAATTAATTAATTTCTTGTTGGGAGCTCCTAGAGTGGTCCATTACTCCCTCTTCAGTTCTCTACCATGATCTGTGGAACACTTGACACATAGCCAATAGAAGCTTGATGGAAGCTTGGCTATAAATACTTCTGTTTGGTCCCAAACATCACTAAGTCAATCCCCTTCAGCCTTACACCATCAAGTTGTGTTATGAAACCAGCTCATAAAAACATAGAAAAGATAGATCAACGCCTTATAATTCAGCCTCTTCGAGGGGGCAACCTCCTTTACATTACATAAATGAACAATTCTTGGATGATTCAAATGACAAAACCTCCTTTCTATATATAGGAGTCTAAGGAGTCACAATATAACCCAACCGACCTAACAATAATAATATAAAGCCACAAAAATAACAATAGAGGGATTCTATGGGGTAGAGTAATAACAATATGGGGACAATAGGGGCACAACAATATTAATAAGGGATACAACTACAATAGTAATGGGGTAATCACTAGTATTATAGGGACCTAACATGTCCCTCTCTTTCAAAAAAGTGTTGTCCTCAACACTTGAGTAGTTCTGGATGCTTCTGTATAAAATTCTCATCCTCCCATGTGGAATCTTTAGTGGATTAGTTCTTCCACTTGATGAGATATTCCAAAATTGATCGATTTCATAGCTGTCAAGTTCTTGTTTCTGTGATTGCTTCTGGTTCCAATATAATTTTTCCTTCCTCGTCAAGCTCTGGCAATATTGTTTGAACTGGGAGCTTGTCGCCTATAACCTTCTTTAAACATGAAACATGGAAAATTGGGTGCACTCGAGAAGCTACAGGAAGCTCCAATTTGTATGCCATAGTACCAATCTTTTGCAACACCTTGTACGAACTTTGGTGATAATTTATTATCCTTCTTAGCGGTTGAGGGACATTCGTTTATATGGTTGTAGCTGTAGGAATACCCAATCACCTACATCAAAACTTCTTTTGCTGCGATGTTGATCTGCCTGTTGTTTCATTCTATTTTGTGCCAACACGAGGTTATCCTTTAAGAGTTGGAGGACTTGTTGTTGATGTTCGATGTGATGTTCCACTGCTTGAACCTTATAATTTTCTCTTAAATATGACGTGATGGATGGTTGCTGATATCCATAAAGTGCCATCAATGGGATCATTTTTGTTGTTGTATGGAAGGAAGTGTTATACCACCATTCAGCCAAAGGCAACCATTTGACCCATTGTGTCTGTTTATCAGATACAAAGCAACAAAGATATCCTTCCAAACATTTGTTTACTATCTTAGTTTGCCCATCAGATTGAGGATGATAAGATGAGCTATGAGCTAACTGACTACCAAGACAAGAAAATAATTCTGTCCAAAAATTTCCAGTGAAAATGGGATCTCTGTCACTTACAATAATCTTTTGGTTTCCATGTAGCTTTTGAATTGTTTCCATAAATGTAGTAGAAACTGTACTGGTTTTAAATGGATGTGATAATGCACAAAAGTGTGCATACTTGGTAAGTCTGTCAACTACCACCATGATGACACTCTTTCCCTCAGACTTGGGTAAACCTATGATAAAATACATTGAAACCTCCTCCCTACGTTGGCTTGGAATGGATATAAAGGTTGTAATAGACCTGGGGTCTTAATTATTTCAACTTTATTTTGTTGGCAAACCAAACATTCCGCCACAAACTTTTGAATATATGATTTAAGGCCATCCGAAAAGAATTCCTTCTTAACCCTCTGGTAAGTTTTTAAAAATCCTGAGTGCCCTCCTAAGGGAGAAGTGTGCAATTCCATAAGAATCTTTTGTTTGAGTTGGGAATTCTTACAGAGGTATAAGCGATCTTTGTACCATAACGAATCATTTTGCCAGTTAAATGTATCAGATGTACTGGAATCTTGTTGTAACTTTCGAATAAGTGCCCACAATTCTTCATCATTCTTCCATTCCTCCCTTGCTTCATTTATCCAATCTGGTTGGATAATAGAAATGGCGCACAACAATGCTTCCACATCCTCATCCTTTCTTGAGAGTGCATCTGCCATCACATTTTGATTCCCTCTTTTGTAGATGATTTCAAAGTCATAACCCAACATCTTTGTGACCCACTTTTGTTTCTCTTCAGAGGACAATCTTTGTTCTAAAAAGTATTTAAGGCTATTATGATCCGTTTTTACCTTGAAGTGTCTTCCCATTAGGTAGGGTCGCCATTTCTTAAGTGCATGTAGTATTGCCAACATTTCCTTCTCATAGATAACTTTGTGTAAAAACTTTCCCTTGATTGGACGACTTTCAAAAGCAATGGGTTTTTCATCTTGCATTAAAACATCACCAATTCCATTTCCTGAAGCATCACATTCCACAATAAAGGTTTTTGTGAAGTCTGGTGTAGCTAAGACTGGTGCTTGGCACATTGCCTCTTTAAGATGTTCGAAGGCCTTTGTTGCTTCTCAAGTCCATGAAAATGCATCTTTCTTCAATAATGTTGTTAGAGGTGCTGCTATTCTCCCATAATTCTTAACAAACTTGTGATAATACCCTGTCAACCCGAGAAATCCTCGCAGATGCTTTATGGATGTTGGGATTTTCCATTCCTTAATGGTTTTAATTTTGCTAGGGTCTATCTTAACTCCTTCATGAGATACAATATGACCCAGATATTCCACCTCTTGTACTCCAAAGAAACATTTGGATAATTTTACATATAATTGTTTCTCCTCCAATAGTTGTAGCACCTTATCAACATGTTCAACATGATCCTTCCAAGACTTGCTGTAGATTAGTATATCATCAAAAAATACTATCACAAAATTTCTAATGAAGAGTTTGAAAATGGAATTCATCAAAGCTTGAAATGTAGAAGGTGCATTGGTAAGGCCAAAAGGCATGACCAAAAATTCATAATGACCCTCATGAGTTCTAAATGTTGTTTTTGGAATGTCTTCAGTCTTCATTCTGATTTGATGATATCCTGAATGAAGATCCAACTTGGTGAAGTGAATTGATCCATGCAATTCATCGAGTAATTCATCAATGACCAGAATGGGAAACTTATCCTTAATAGTGAGCTTGTTGAGCTCCCTATAATCTGGAAACATGCACCATGATCCATCCTTCTTGTGCACCAATACTACTGGAGCAGAGAAAGAACTTTGACTAGGTTGAATTATACTAGCCTCTAGCATTTCTGCAACCATACGTTCAATTTCACTCTTTTGGGCATAGGGATATCTGTACGGCCTGATGTTTGGAGGAACACTTCCTGGAATCAGATGAATAGCATGATCATGATCACAAATAAGTGGGAGACCTTTGGGAGTCTCAAATACCTTGGAGTGATTGTCCAAGACTTTTTGGAGATCTAGAGAAACAGATGATTCCGATGTGGAAACATCTAGTGAACATAATTCTACAATTACACCTCTTTGTTCCTTTTTTAGAAGCTTTGTCATACCGTTAGAGCTGATTATCTTTCCCGGTTTCCCTGCAATACCCCTTAATTCAACTTCCTTTCCTTCCGCAGAAAATTTCATAAAAAGTTCTTGAAAATTAAAAGCTATTGTACCCAAGGATTGTAGCCATTAGACTCCTAGTACAACATTAGCACCTCCCATTGGAATGGAAAGCATTGGGCTAGTCAATACATATTCTCCCATGGATAGCTTGATATTATGGCACTTTCCAGAGCAATTTATCATTCCTCCATTTGCAACCATCACTTGACACTCTGGTGCTAGGTATAGGAAGCAATTCAATTCTTTTGCTATCTTACAATGAATAAAATTGTGGGTACTTCCTGAATCAATCAACACTATTACCTTTTTCTTCTTGATTTGTCCTTCTATCTTGATGGTTTGAGGAGTGGTAATTCTAGCCAATGCATTACAAGATATGGTTGGATTCATTTCTTCTTTATCTAAGCTTTGTTCTTGGAGTATATTCTCTTCTTTTGACCTTTCTTACTCCTTTTCTTCTTCCTCTTCACAATCTATGTAGAATAATTTCTTCTTAGCACACTTATGACCTTTAGTGTATTTTCTATCACAACTGTAACAAATCCCTTTTGCTCTTTTCTCTCCCAATTGTTGTGGTGTCAACCTTATAGGTTGTGGAAGACTACGGGCAACAACACTTCTATCTTTATAGTTGTGAGTGGTATGCTTCCTAGATGCCATAATTTTGCTTTCCATTTTTCTTGCTAACCTGAATTCCTTCTCTAATGAATCAGGTTCCCAAAGGCGAATATTATCCTTCAAAGTCCCTATGAACACATCAATCCTATGCTCCTCTGGAATATTTTTTACCCTTATGTTCAATTTTTGGAACTCCTCAATGTGCTCCATTATTGAACCCTTTTGTTTGAGACTTATAAATTGGCTAAAAAACGTGTTGCTTTTTGTATCCTCATAATGTGCTATCAATTCTTTTGTAAAAATTTCCCAAGTGATAATTTGTTTACGAGAGCAAAGCCATTGATACCATACAAACTGATTTGGTTCCAAATATAGAGTTGAAATATGTACCTTTTGTGTGTTTTACACATTATTGAGATCGAAAAATTGCTCCATCTGTAATATCCATGTTGCGGGATCCTTGCCATCAAACTTCCTTATATCGATTTTTGGAATATGGTGGGTCTTCGGTCCAACATTAGAGTCTATGAAATCATGATAAACATTTCTTTTGTTCTCATCATGGGTTTCCTTTACTACCCTTTCACCATTAGTAAGCATTTCTTATAGAAGCTTTGTCAAATCTGTCTTCAAATCTATCTTCAAATCTTCCATGCCTGTCTTCAAATCTATCTTCAAATCGTCCATCTTAGCTTCTATGCCTTTCTTTAAACAATCCATCTTAGCTTCTATGCCTTTCTTTAAACTATCCATCTTAGCTTCTACATCTTTCTTTAAACCATCCATCTTAGAATCTATTACTTTTTGTGCAAGTGACACTTCTTGCACTTGGTCTCGTAATTTTGATATATCATGTTGCATTTCTTCCTCTTCTTCATGAGTCATGCTAGAGCTTTCAGGTTGCTTACTAGGTGTTTGCATTTTCCTTCCTCGGGGCATCAATTACCGATAATAATGCTTTACTATGCCTTTTGAATTCCTTCAAACTAATTTTTCAAACCAAGCTTATGCAAAAATTTAAAAAAACTACACACCTTTTTTTACTTTGTAGGAGCTTGATCTTGAATCTAATGTATCTCTGTAATTTCAGATCATCCAGTTTCTGAAATTGTGACCTGAAGTAGCCCTCTGTATCCTCTTTCCAATGCCACCAGTCTGATCCAAATTGGATTCTCCAGGGAAGAGTTATGCAAATCTCCCACAGTGACCTGATTATAGACTAGTTCAGTAGAGCGAACTTGTACAACGTGTCATGAGTCACTGTTTCGACCTTTGGCTTCAAAAAATATATACAAGAAACTACAATCTATCCTATTTTTGTACATTCTAATGAAATTTCAATCTGATGCTCAGAGAGAAAGTTATGACGATTTTCCCCAGGTCACTTGTTTGGAATGTAATTCAGGAGTCTGCAAAAAGACCAACTTCCTCAGATCATATCTCCACAAATATAGTGCGAAAAGCTCTGAAATTAAGACCCAAGGTTCAGTGCAAGTTCATCTCAAATGGGTTTTTTTTAGCTTATAAAACATCGCAGAAAAAAAGTTATAGCGAAAATGCCATGATGACATATTTGGGGCAGTGAAACCCTAGAATCCAAAGCTCTGATACCAAATGTTATGAAACCAGCTCACAAAAAGATAGAAAAGATAGATCAATGCCTTATAATTCATCCTCTTCGAGGGGGCAACCTCCTTTACATTACATAAATGAAAAATTCTGGGATGATTCAAATGACAAAACCTCCTTTCTATATATAGGAGTCTAAGGAGTCACAATATAACCCAACCGACCTAACAATAATAATATAAAGCCACAAAAATAACAATAGAGGGATTCTATGGGGCACGATAATAAAAATATGGGGACAATAGGGGCACAACAATATTAATAAGGGATACAACTACAATAGTAATGGGCTAATCACTAGTATTATAGGGACCTAACAAGTTGAGTGAGCAGAGCTTGGAAGTGCCACACAGATGAGAGATTTTGGGCTTTGCTTGTTTACATATTTGGAAGTCAGTCCTATTTCCTTTCTATTGAGAGCTATCCAATGGTCTTTACGAGGGTTTTCTCTATTCATTTTTTGTGGTGCATTGTTGCAGGGTAATGACATGCCTTTGGGCGTCCTTACTCTTCCACACCTCGAACTATCTGCGTAAGCTCCATTAGGTACTGAAAATTTCTTCTCACAGACTACGTGGTCCATCTGTGGCTGCATTAGTCCAACACTTCAGGTCCATTTGGCATACTTGCCCATGTGCCCACACAAACTGTCGACTTAAGCAGATGTAATTTCCCCTGGAATTGATGGTGGTGAGAAAACATTGGTATACCACGTACGCGTGAGTTGAACTTTGCAATGGAGAATAGATTATAAGGTCGCTCATCTCTCTAGCATTCTAGATGTTCTAGAAAGGGTTTTGACTCATCTAATAGAACAGAGAGCAGTTGTAGAGGTGGTGTAAAAGAATAGCATCAATGGCCCTAGCTATGATTTATTGGGCATTAAATTTTATTTTATTTTATTTTATTTACTTATTTATTTTAAGTGTTTATTCCGCATTATAGAATCTTTATTATGCTATCATTTGGTATCAGAGCCATTTTTATCTCTGCTGTGGTGTTTATAGTCATGCTCAGTTTGGATAAATGCCATATTTTGAGAATTTTTTGAATTAAGGCATTTATTTGGAAATACGTCTAATTTTTGCTCAATTTTTATGCTTATAATATTTATTTGGTTTAATTATATGCAATTTGGATAATTGTTGTGCAGATTTATTAATTATGCTCGTATTTTATTTGCATGAATTGATTATTTCTGCTCTAAATTAAAACATGCTATTTTGGATGAGTATACGAGACCCATCGTTGAATGTTATGCATGAATATTATAGTTTTATTTATGCAATTTATAATTATTCTCATATCAAGTTAATTTTTATGCATAAAAGAAATAATGTCTAGTGATCCATATAATTTTTAATTGATTAGAGAATAGCCACAACATCTTTAATTAAATAATATTATATATTATGATTGATTAGGATCACATAAATAATATTTAGACATTAATTGTAATTAATTATACTAAATATAATAAATTTTATCCCACAAGAATTTTTATTATATTTATATAATTAATTAGGATAAAATATCAAATTATTCATAACCTGCCCATAGGAATTATGAATTAATAGTTTTATCATAAAGTTCAAATCTAAGATAGAATTTATATCAAATTATAATCATAATATACCCTTTAGAATTATGAATTAAGTGAATAATTTGATAAATTCTATCATGAAGAATAATTGAATCTACTTGATTGAAAATTTAGTCCACAGAAAATTTTTATGTCATTAGATTCAATTTTAAGCATGATTTACATTGGTAAAGTATGAAATTTTATTTAGGCATTAATATTAATGCCCAATAAATCATACCTCTAGCCATTGATGCTATTCTTTTACACAACCTCAAAAATTGATCTCTATTCTATTAGATGAGCAGGAGCCCTTTCTAGAACGTCTAGAATGCCAGAGAGATGAGCCACCTTATAATCCATTCTCCATTGCAAAGTTCAACTCACGCGTACGTGGTATACCAACGACTTCTAACCACCATGAATTCCAGGGGAAATTACATATGCCTAAGTCATCAGTTTGTGTGGGCACATGGGCAGCTATGCCAAACAGACCTGAAGTGCTAGACTAATGCAGCCACAGATGGACCGCACAGTTGGTGAGAAGCAATTTCGTGTACCTAATGGAGCTTAAGTAGATAGTTCGAGGCGTGGAAGAGCAAGGACTCCCAGAGGCATGTCATTACCCTCCGACCATTGATGCTATTCTTTTACACCACCTCAACAACTGCTCTTTGTTCTATTAGATGAGCGGGAGCCCTTTCTAGAATGTCTAGAATGCCAGAGAGATGAGCCACCTTATAATCCATTCTCCATTGCAAAGTTCAACTCACACGTACGTGGTATACCAATGACTTCTCCCCACCATCAATTACAGGGGAGATTACATCTACCTGAGTCATTGGTTTGTGTGGTTGCATTAGTCCAGCACTTCGAGCCCGTTTGGCATACCTACCCATGTGGGCACATGGGAAAGTGTGCCAAACAGACCCGAAGTGCTGGACTAATGTAGCCACACAAACCGACGACTCAGGCAGATGTAATTTCCCCTGGAATTGAAGGTGGTGAGAAGTCGTTGGTATTCCACGTACACGTGAGTTGAACTTTGCAATGGAGAATGGATTATAAGGTGGCTCATCTCTCTGGCATTCTAGACATTCTAGAAAGGGCTCCCACTCTACACTGCCCTCTTAAGTGCTTCAGTCCACAAGGATTTAGGAAGATTGGAGTTGTTAAGCATACTCTGTACCATGTCCAATAATGTTTAGTTTCTTCTTTCTGCTACACCATTCTGGTCGGGTGAACCAGGCATGGTGTATTGGGCAACAATCCCATGCTCTTGAATAAATTTTGCGAATGACCTGAGTGCTTGTCCATCTTCTGTGTATCTACCATAATATTCTCCACCTCTATCTGATCTCACGATCTTAATTTGCTTCTCGCATTGTTTCTCTACTTCAGCGTTAAAGATCTTAAAGGCATCTAATGCTTCGTTCTTTTTATGAAGCATGTAGAAATACATATATTGTGAGTAATCATCTATAAAAGAGATGAAGTATCTCTGACCATGTGAGTCCATGTCTGGACTACATATATCAGTATGTATGATCTCTAATATGTCCAAACTCCTATTGGCACCTTTCTTTGACTTGTTGGTCTGCTTTCCTTTTATGCAGTCCACACAAGTCTCAAAATCAGTAAAATCCAGAGTATTAAGTACCCCTTCATTTACCAATCTTTTAATTCTTTCTATGGAGATATAACCTAATCTCCGGTGCCATAATTTAGAGGAATCTTTATTAATAACACATCTTTTAGCACCAGTGTGAACATGCATTGAATCATAAGTGACATTGTTTTGTAAATTAATGCAGTAAAGACCATTAGAAAAAATACCATTCCCAACATAATCAGATTTCTAAAATAAACTGAAGGATGTTTCTGAAAAGTTAAAGGAATATCCAAAAGGTACAAACCTTGAAACTGAAATCAAATTTCTAGAAAAACATGGTACATAAAAGGTCTTTTCTAATTCTAAAACAAAGCCACTACTTAAAGTTAAATATCATGTTCCTATAGCTTCCACATGCGAGCCCATCTTGTTTCCTGATAAGATGCTTTGCTCACTTCCCACTGGCTTCCTTAGGTTTTGCAAACCCTGCAAGGAATTCGAAATGTGAATTGTTGATCCAGAATCAATCCACCAGGTGTTAATATTGACATTAACCATATTAGATTCATAAAAAACAAACGAGATTGGATTACCTTTTTCTGCAAGCCATTTACGAAATTTGGCCCATTCATTCTTCATGTGTTCCTTCTTTTTACAAAAGAAACACTTGGAATCCTTCTTGATATCGGCTTGGGGAGGTACTTTACCTTTCCCTTTCTAATTGGCTTGAGATTTTCCCTTTCCACGTGTTGCCAGCATTGCACTTTCTCCCAATTCCATCACCAGTCTTCCTTCCTCTTGAACACACATGGTCATGAGTTCATCAATTGACCATTTATCCTTATATGTGTTGTATGAGATTTTGAAGGGTCCGTATTGGTGTGGAACGGTGTTCAGGATGTAGTGCACCATAAAGGACTCCGATATCTCAACCTCGAGTTTCTTCAATTAAGCCACAGTGTCCCTCATTTGCATGATGTGTGTGCGTACACCTTTCACACCAGTGAGCCTTAGGGATGAGAAATTCATGATTAGGGTGCTTGATAGTGCCTTGTCTGAAGTGACGAATTGATCATCAATGGCTTTCAGCAAGTCTCGGACCTTTTCATGCTGATCAATGGAACCATGAATACAAGCTGAAATTTTAGTCTTAATGAACATCATGCTTAGGCGATTAGATCATTCCCATCGTTCATAAAGTGTGATGTCTGTTGCAGTGCTGGTATTAGTGAGTGCCAGTGGTTCATCTTTCCTACTAGCATAGTCTATGTCCATCCACCCCAAATGAAGGAGAACTCTCTCCTTCCAGACCTTATAGTTATCTCCCTTATGTTTAGGGATATCACAACGAATTTCAGAGAAATTTGCAGGTTGTACAACTGCATAAAATTAAAGATCACATGCTTATGTTAAAAAATTAAGGCTTAAATAAAATTTCATGCTTTACCAATGTAAATCATGCTTAAAATTGAATCTAATGACATAAAAATTGTCTGTGAATTAATTTTCAATTTAAGTAGATTCAATTATTCTTTATGATAGAAATTATCAAATTATTCACTTAATTCATAATTCTAAAGGGTGTATTATGATTATAATTTGATATAAATTCTATCTGAGATTTGAACTTTATGATAAAACTATTAATTCATAATTCATGTGGGTAGGTTATGAATAATTTGATATTTTATCCTAATTTATTATATAAATATAATAAAAATTCTTGTGGGATAAAATTTATTATATTTAGTATAATTAATTACAATTAATGTCTAAATATTCTTTATGTGATCCTAATCAATCATAATATATAATATTATTTAATTAGAGATGTTGTGGCTATTCTCTAATCAATTAAAAATTATATGGATCACTAGATATTATTTCTTTTATGCATAAAAATTAACTTGATATGAGAATAATTATAAATTGCATAAATAAAACTATAATATGCATGCATAACATTCAATGATGGGTCTCATATACTCATCCAAAATAGCATGTTTTAATTTAGAGCAGAAATAATCAATTCATGCAAATTAAATACAAGCATAATTAATAAATTTTCACAACAATTATCCAAATTGCATATAATTAAACCAAATAAATATTATAAGCATAAAAATTGAGCAAGAATTAGACGTATTTCCAAATAAATGCCTTAGTTAAGAAAATTCTCAAAATATGGCATTTATCCAAATTGAGCGTGACTATAAACACCAAGGCAGAGATAAAAATGGCTCTGATACCAAATGATAGCATAATAACAATTCTATAATGCAGAATAAACACTTAAAAGAATAAAAAAAAAAACTTTAATGCCCAATAAATCATACCTCCGGCCATTGATGCTATTCTTTTACACCACCTCAATTCCAGGGGAAATTACATATGGCTAAGTCGTCGCTTTGTGTGGGTACATGGGAAGGTATGCCAAATGGACCTGAAGTGCTGGACTAATGCAACCACAAATGGACCATGCAGTCAGTGAGAAGAAATTTCGTGTACCTAATGGAGCTTACACAGATAGTTCGAGGCGTGGAAGAGCAAGGACAGCTAGAGGCATGTCATTACCCTCCAACAATGCACCACAAAAAACAAATAGAGAAAAACCTAATGTTAGCTCCCTTTACGACTCCCATAATGGCCACCAATGGTTTGGAAACAATCTGCCAGTTATTTCCTTAAATTACGGAAACCAACTGCCATTAATTAATTTCTTGTTGGGAGCTCCTGGAGTGGTCCATTACTCCCTCTGTAGTTCTCTACCATGATCTGTGGAACACTTGACATACAACCAACAGAAGCTTGATGGAAGCTTGGATATAAATACTTCTGTTTGGTCCCCAAGCTCACTAACTCAATCCCCTTCAGCCTTACACCATCAAGTTGAGTGAGCAAAGCTTGGAAGTGCCACAAAAAACATTATCCAACATGCGTGGCCAATAAAAATACCTTTAATGACTCGTTACTGTCTTGCCTACAACAAAGTGTCAAAAAATCAATGAAGTGTGTGCTTCCCTTATGACACTGTTTCTTTCTCCTTGTAGAATACACAACTTGCCGAAGTGATACAACAAACTATTATGTACATGATAATCCAAATCTTCAATTTGATTTTCTTGACTCAAGCTTCCATATACTTCTTGAGAGTCACTATCATTTGCATATTGTTCTATGTAGCTTTCATGTAAAACAAAATTATGCTTGAGTATAACAGATGAATTTACAATAGGTATTGAAAGCATATCAGCTACCTTATTGTAGGTTACCTTTTTATACCTGATAACCAAATGAAATTTTTGTAGAAAACCCATCCATCTGAAATGTCATGATTGGTGAAATTTTGACTGTGACTCTAAGTACTGCAATGGTTGATGGTCGGTATGGATGATGGTCTCCTTCCCAATCAAATAGTGCTTCCGTTTCTTAACACTTTGTATCAATGCATAAATTTCTTTTTCATAGGTGGGATAGTTAGTTACAGCTCCACTAAAGATTTTAGAATCAAATGAAATGGGCTTATCATGCTGCAATAGGACTGCTCCAGTGGCATAATCTCTTGCATCTGTTTGAATCTCAAATGGATGTCTAAGATCCGAAAGTGCCAATACCGATGTTGAACAAATCTTTTCCTTCAAAGCATCAAATTCTTTCTATTGTACATCTCCCCAATGGAAGACTTTCTTGACGCTTGTCAATGCATGTAATGGAGTTGCAATGGAAGAAAAATGAGCAATAAACTTTCTCCAATATTGTGCTACCACTAAAAAGCTTCTTACCTTTGTAATTGTGTTGTTCTTGGGCCAATTTAGAATGACTCCAACCTTATAGGGGTGTATATTCAACTCACCTCCTCCAACAATGTGTCCCAAATACACCAAAGAAGTCTTGCCAAATTCACATTTTGACATCCTTAAAAACAACCGTTATTTTCTCAAGACATCAAGTACTTTGTTTACATGCATGACCTGTTCATCTCTTGACTTGCTGAATATGAGAATATCATCAAAGTAGACAATGACAAATTCATCTAGAAGTGGTCTCAATACATCATTCATTACCCTTATGAAAGTAGCTGGAGCATTTGTAAGACTGAAAGGCATAACAAGCCACTCAAACAATCCTTGTTTAGTTTTAAATGTGGTTTTCCAAATGTCTTCTTTAGCTATCCTAACTTGATGATAACCCCTTCATAAGTCTAACTTAGTGAAATACTTTGCATACCTCAACTGATCAAGAAAATCATCAATTATTGGGAGTGGATAACAATTCTTTACCGTGATTTTGTTTAGTACACAGAAATCCACACGCATGCACCAATTTCCATCCTTCTTTGGCACCAAGACAATGGACGAACCACATGGCGAAGTAGATGGGCGTATAATACCTTTGTTCAATAATTCTTGAATTTTATTTTTGATTTCCATGCTCTCCATAATCGACATGTGATACGTGCCTATGTTTGGAAGTGGAACAACTTGTTGCAACTGAATCTCATGTTGAATTCCCCTCTTGAGAGGTAACCCCTTTGGTTCCTGAAACATCTCGCCATGCTTGCTTACCACATCAAACAAATCAGATTTCAATTTATCATCACAACCTTCAAAAGATTCATAATCAATATCATTCTTTTTCTTGATCATGAGAAGCACAAAATTTTCACTTCCATTTACTAGCCTCTTCATCTGCCTTGCATTAACCAAAGAAATGTTTATCCTTTTGCGATGGGCTCTCACTATGTACTCCACCCCATTCCTGAGCAATATGGATTTGTTGTCATGGCGGCAAAATATTGCTTTTCTATCATACAAATAAAGACTACCCAAAATGATTCCTGAGATGTCAAGTGGAACAACATCTAACTCAACTTCATCAATGAACTTTTTAGTAATGGTGAATTTGAAAAAACACTTCCTTGTAACCTGTAAGTTTGAATTGTTAACTATCCAACCCAATGGATATGGATTATGATGAGTTATAGTTTCAAGGTTTATTTTTTTAGCCAAGTCTTCTGAAATCAAGTTTGATTGTGACCCACTATCAAATAATGCATCAATCTTTGTATGATTTGAAATCACTATTACATGAATCAAATCTATTCTTGACTATTCATTTGGAGTGTTGTTTTGATTATGTGATGAACTAGTGCTTGCAACAATTTCTTTCCCTTTTGTAACCATGGCTAAAATCTTGGTCTCATCACCATAATTTGAACCAAGGTCATGTTGTGTGGTAGCGGTCATCTTTTGTTTTCCCTTATTGTTTTGTTTCTTAGGCCTTAATTCGGGATGCAATTTCTAGCAGTGGGCTTCATCATGCCCCTCTTTGGAACAACGTTTGCATGTGATTTTGTTCCCTTCTTTCTTCACACTTTCATTCTTCTTTCCCTTCCATTTTCCACCGTCCTCTTTCTCCTCACCCTTGAATGGCTTCCTCTTACTACCTTCTTCTTGAATATTCTTTCCTCTAGATTCAAGGTGCGGGGCTTGTACACATACCTCAACCAAATTGCTTGGATTGAACATAAGGATAGTATGTTTCAAATAGGAATGTAAACCCCCAATATATTTCAGCAGTCTATTTTGGGAATTCAAATTTACTCCTAAAAACAAATCCACTTTCCTAAACTCTTGTGTACAATATTGGACTGTTTTCCCTTTAGGTTGTCTAAAATTCTGCCAACTCATAATGGCTTTTTTCATATAGGCTAAAGGATAAAACTGTATTTTAATTGCAGAAACAAATTCAACCCAAGTAATGGATATCTTGCCATGAATTCACATTTTCTCTTGAGTCTTTGCTTCCCACCAAACTAATGCAACTCCTTCTAGACTCAATGAAGCCAACTGGATCTTTACGTCATCTTCTTGAAGGTTTTGAATTCTGCAATATACCTCCAACTGTCGAATCCAATTTCCAACTTTTCTGCATTCACCTCTCCATTGTACATGGGAAGTTCAAATTTAATGTCCAATTTGAGTAAGGCAGTGTTTCCTTTTTGGGTTTTTGAATGAGCATGGGCAGTTTAAGTGGTGGTACTGGAAGATGATGCTGTGTGAGATGATGAAGATGATGAGGAAGATGATGAGGATGGTGGATATGGAGGTGGATTTCCACCATTCCCTTTTGAATCCTTCTTCTCATATTTTTTATCCTTTGAGATTCCTTCTCCATGTGGAGGTTTAGAACTCTCTCCAACCATTCTACTTTTCCTCTCTTCATAGAGGACTTTAACCATCTCAGTTAAAGTGAAGAAAACTTTCTTGAATTTTTCCTCTTCTGAAGAAAGACCTTTAGTCTCTCTTTCTCCAGACATACTGGCTATGAATTTAGGTTGAGGAATTGGTACTACTTGTACCTCTTCAATCTCAGTTGAAGGAAAAACTTGAGGAGTTCCAAGTGCAGCTGGAATTGGAACATTGGGTGGTGGATATTGTGGCCTTGTGGATCTCCTTCTTCTAAGCATTACCTCAGGAGTTGCAACCAATAGCTTCCCTTCTCCTTTCTGGAACTTTAACCTTGTAAGTATCACAATTTTGCAACCATTAAGACCCTAATTTCACAAACTCCAAAAATCAAGCAATTCAACCTTGCTCTAATACCAACTTGACTATTTTTTATTGTTAGTTTATGCTATGTTAATATCAATTATAGATTTCTAAACCTGTGGTTGCTTATTGCTTCTTGTACTAAGTTTTCATTAGTTATTTGTGTATGTAATCAGATAAATTTCCTTAAGTTTAAAATGACATTCATAAGAAAAATAGCTTCAAAAACAAGCACTAAATAATAGACATTCAAAGTACAACAAACCATCAAAGAGATACTTTAACACAATGTTTTGATAAAGGAGTTCACCCCTCTTGGGCTACATCTCCTTGATCCAACTTGTATGGCTTGGGCCTCTGTATTATCTCAATATGTACAAATGTTGTTTTACAAATCTCTATTTCTCCTAATACCTGCACCAATGTGTTCAGAATGTCCAAATTAGCCAAGAACACCTCTTCCTGAGCTCAATTTGGTCGAAAATTGCCTTCTCTATGAATTAGACAATCTTTTCCTGAAAAAATCCTCTAAATCTTGAATGATTCCAGTTAAGTCCGCCATTTTTGGAGTTCCCTTCGAAATAGGAGGTCCACCAAAATTTCCGTGAATTTAAACTTGGAGTTAACTAATGGTTAAACTGTGCTTAATTAACTATCAACCTGGATTAGCGCTAACCATAGCGTTAACATCTAGCGTTTTTGGTGCGCGCTGTCACATGTGATTATATTAACCCGCATAGTTTAGGGTAACCATTAACTTGACTGTCAGCTTCTACTGACCACGATCTCCACGATACACGTTCACATGGGGAGACCATGCAGTGTTGGAGAGTTGGAGCCCGCAGGAGTGGTTAACTGTTTGGTGTTATAAAAATTGCGTTCACATGGCGTATACCATTGCATTGTTGGAGCCACCAGGGTTAACACTAACCGTAAATGCATTATGGGTGTTCACATGTGAAGAGCTAGCCTACGGGCTAGCCCTCCTAACCGCCCATCCAAACCATGTTAAACTTTAAATATATGTCGTGAACTTATGGGTAAGAAACACCCGATAGTGAAGATGGTATGTGGCTTGGATTGCAGAGGAAAGGTCGCAAGATCAAACCCCGACGCCTCCATAATATTTTTTTTCCTGTCAAGACTGTCTAGGCCATTAGGAGGTGCCACGTGGCGGCCTCCGGGCTTGCCACGTGGCATGCTTTCATTGGCCCAAAAGTAAACCAATCAAACTGTTCCAACACACCCTTCTGAAACCAAATGAAATGATGCCACTTGTCCATCTATGATTCACTATTGACAATCATTGACCCTTCCTAGTCACTTGCCACGTCAGAAGCACGGATTACTGACTATGCAGTTTTTTTTGTAAATTTCTTCTGTTTAGCAAAGAGAATACAATAACTTTCTCATACGAACTTGGTTTTCAATGAAACGAGTTGTGTTAGGATCATTTTTTCGAGACGGACATGTTCATTTAGGTTTCAAACCATTCTAAGAACTTTGATTTTTGAGCTAAATACTGTGATCATTAATAATGCAAGAAAAATGAATAGTCATAAACACAGAGAGAAAGGAAAATACAAAAATATTATATATAGAACATCATGGTAATGTTTACCCAAAAATTTATAAAGAGATGTTTGACCTCAAGAAGAAAAAAAAAAATATTAAATAAAACAAGAACCTAACTAGATTTTTCTATTTGTAATGAAAATAATAGTTTTGATTAAAAAATAGGCTCACGACCTTTTATAAACATTTTAGTCTTGAAGGAACTATATTTCATATAAGACATTAAGTAAGAAAGCTAATATACAATTTTAGGAGCAAATAGTCAAGAGGTTCGTCTTCGTGTAGAGAAATCACGGCCATGAAGAAGAAGAGAACAAAGGTTCCGGACCTCTAACCTGGTGAATAAGATGAGTAAGTTTGCATAGATCCACAACAAAATTGAAAACATTAAAATGGAAATGTTAGGACTGAGGGTGAATCAATACCTGTAAAACAAAAGACAAACAAAATTAGTGAATAGAGATCAAAACTTCACAGAACGCACAAAGAAGAGTCCAATATTTAAGGAATAATTGCAAGAAGGGTTATAACAAAATTACTTGAGAATAAGTTACATAAGTCGAGTGCCTTCTCCACCTGCATATAAGTAAAATAAAAGTTAGCCATTATACAAAGAATGCAGGTTACTAATCGTAAGCAGTGTGTAATGTATAAATAATCAAACACCGACTCTAAAAAACTAAGAAATGAGTAACTGCATAAACCCAATACAGGTTTATAAACAAACGAAGAAGAAATTAAAAATTTTTGGAGAAAGGAAATGATAAACAAGTAAACATTGTAAATTATTATAACCATGTTCACGAATATAATTTGTATCTGGGGTTTGAGAAATACCAAACTAAAAATAAAAACAAGAGTATGTGAAAGAACAATGCTCACATTCAATAAGGATTAATTTATGGGTTACTGAGAAAGTCGAAAAATAATTTTAGATTGTAGACATAGAGGGTTATTAAATCCTTCCTAAATATAACTACAAGGTTATAAGAAATTTTTGAAGTTAAGTCGTAGAATAATTATATAAAAACAAGAAACCGAGGGTTTCTTAAACCCTTGAAATTTTCTTTTTCTCCAACACTTCTAACTATACTGCTCTTAACAAGAGGAAACAATAAACAAATTCCTTTTAACTGTTATTTAAACACTAAATCTGAAACTAGAAAATGTATGCAAGAGGATAACGGTTTTTCGCCTGAAGATTGGTAGCGTATGAGATGAAGGAAATCCACTGAGTTTCCAACCATCATTAACAACCATCATTAACAAGGGGCTAAAACTTAGGAGAAACCCTATAGCCAAAAACGAAATGCAATGGGACAAAATGTTACTGGAAGAATTCTAGAATGTTGTAGGAAAAGCTCTGAAAATAAAAAATTACATATACCTTAAAATGACACTAGAAGACGAATGTAAAACGGCAAAAGATATTTACAAAGGAATAATTAATGAAAAAAACAAATTCTAAGAAAAAAAAATGCAGAATTACCTCCAGAACAGTTTGAGGAAATTCAATCACAATTAGTTACTAGTAGTCTATGGAACTCAGTAACTCCATCACTGGTAAGAAATAATTACTATAAAACTTTCTCATATTGAAATAAACACAATGATAATAAAAGTTACAAAGAAAATGTCGAACACTGCAAGGTGTCAAATGGATTGAAAATAATGTCGGAATAGACCTCATACTTTTGAGAAACCCTAATGCTAATCTTAACCATTGATTTAAAAGGTTCGATCGGCACCGTCTATGTGGTAGGTCAAAGGTACCTGTTATGGAGCCACTAATGTCGGAATAGACCTCATACTTTTGAGAAACCCTAATGCTAATCTTAACCATTGATTTAAAAGGTTCGATCGGCACCGTCTATGTGGTAGGTCAAAGGTACCTGTTGTGGAGCCACCGTTAAAAAAAAACGTATATACACAGAAAACACTCAAAGGGTTGTCAACTCAGTGACATGTATATTGTAACCAAAAACCAACGCCAAAAACAACGTTCCACTCTATTAATAAAATCACATTCATTATGCTGAGAGAATTTAAGAATTATATGAAGAATCAACAATATGGTTATCATACAAGTGCTCTAAATGTGATTATAATCCATAGGTTTAATACTTTAACATTATTGTAAGCATATTCGTGCATTGAAACCCTCAGAGGGTAAAATAGTTATATTTTGTAGTTGAAAGTGGAAATATTTCCAACAAACATATATTTTATAATTGAGTGGGCCTAATGGTTAAGAGCATGTGTTTCTTCCTAAGAGGTCAGTATGCATGCCTTCGTAGATGTAGAAGGCAAATCGTTGCATGGAGGTGGGTCCCTTGTCCCACAAACAAGGGGTTCTTATACACCAATTTGATGTGTGGCTTGGTCGTGACCTTAAAATTGCATAATATATATATATATATATATATATATATATATAAGAACATGATATGGCATACAATGATGGATAAGGAAAACATGTACTTCAATGTTAGAATTGAACCCATTTTAAATAAGGTACAAGTATGTAAGACTACAAGAATGTAAAGATAAGAATGAAAACCAAAATAAATGTGTTACGGATATAATGAATGTCTCAATAGAATAAACTAATATTTCTTTGGAAAGTAGTAAATTCAATGTAGAAAAGAGACGGGAAAGTTAAATTCTTAAAGATGTTTTGAAAGGGGATTTGAGGAAAGTAAAAGTTTCTGGTATTTGATTTAAAGGTATTTATACAAGTTTTATAAAAAAACATGTGTTGTGGATTAGGTACATTACATATTCTCTCCCACATCTTCCATAATTCTTTTCTTGGAAATTTTCTGTTGAATTGGCTCGCCCCTTCACAAGTGATCTTACTCTTTTATACCCTACCTCATTCTCATCATCTAAGAACTCCACTTCATTAGAAATCTCTTCATCATGTTCACTATAAGAATCATATCCATTTATGTACAAACTTGGGTAATTTTTTAGTACAAACTTTGCAAATTCTGGAACATATGAAACTCCCCTCTTCACAAGTGATCTTACTCTTTTATACCCTACCTCATTCTCATCATCTAAGAACTCCACTTCATTAGAAATCTCTTCATCATGTTCACTAGAAGAATCATATCCATTTATGTACAAACTTGGGTAATTTTTTAGTACAAACTTTGCAAATTCTGGAACATATGAAACATTTACCCCTTTTCTCACATAATCAGACACATTAGCAACAATATTACACAAACAAGGTATTATGGCATGTTCACTTGTTCCAATGCTTCATGTATGAAACCTAGTGACTGTCTATTCTATGTCATCCATAGTTTTGTAACTTTAATTAGTGTACTATGGAATTCATTATATTCCACTGCTATAGAAGTCCCTAGCACCTACAAAATGAAATTCAAAATATTAAAAACCCATTAGGATAATTCCAAAGAAAAAAGGTTACATGGAGATAAGCAAAAAACAATTTCAAGTGTTATCTACTCAAGCCATCGATCAGAAAGATGAAAAAAAAAAAAGATAATAGGTTTTGTTTCTTAGGGACTAGATTTTTTTTTAAAAGGATATCGAAAAGATATCACACATAATTAAATGGAACTATAATAAAAAGAATTCCATATTCAACCAACCTATCACATTTAGCATTCCCATCAAAAAAATAAGAATATTTAACACATCAAGTGTCTTCGTTTTGTGACCCCTTACTCATCTTTTATTTTATTGGGGGCCTAAGAATACCAAATTCAAGCCATTATAAAAGTTAAACCTTAAAACTCCATCTACCATTATTTTTTTCTTTTACAAACATTGTCCTATCATAAAATAAATTATGTTTCAAAGGATCATCAATTGGTAATTTAATTCCAAAACTATATGTGCCACTTAGTGCAAGCTTCGTAACATAGCCACTAATAAATTTCTTAAATTTAGAGTGTTGGAACTGTTGGAACTATCCAATTTAATAATTAGAACAATGGAAATTACAACTGTCACTTTCTTAGTGTTTTAATTCTTCAAAAGTTAGAGCCATCAAATAATAATGGATTTTGTGTCATCTTATTACTTCAGTTTTAGAGCATATTAGATCTACAAATAATTGTAGTGTTTCTACAAGGTTTTAAAACCATAGCTTCTTATAGTGTGAATACTTAACTTGACTAATATGTACAACTGATTTTACGGTATGCAATTTTTGTTAATCAGATACTTTGTCATTTGTTGATGATCATAAGTTGAAGCATGATCTCTCTTGTCAAGGCATACAGGTGAGCATACAGGTGAGATCATTCAATTCATATTTACTCTATGAGCCCTAGGAGGTCAATGATGAGGAAGGATGTGCATTTTATACCTTTCAAGCTTACTAGAATAAGTGCCTTAACATGGCATATGATCTATAAAATTATCTTCTAAATGCCAAAAGGATTGTTGCAGGTTCCCACTCTACTTTAGACTCTTTCTTAAATGCACTATTGTTATTATTTTCCATACAATTATTTTTCTTTTTAATTTCGACTGTCATAGAGTGTCAAGAAAGAGAATCCTTTAATTAACTTATATTATTTTGGACATATCAGATTTGCACTCTTGTTGAAATATCTAAAGCATAGCTTAACCTTAAGGAATCACATAATTTTCAAGGTCAATATACATCAATTTCCACTTGTTGAGTACCCGCAATATGGATGTAGGACCTCAATTACTTTGATAAGTCATTTTTAGTTGGTTCCTAAACATACTACTAGATATTCCACACTATATCATCAATAATTTTCAATTGTTGACCTACCGATAATGTCAAGGATGTACCTTAGATATCAAGCATAATGGATGGTTTCAATGAGGACTCCAATTTACAGAGTTAAGAAAAATATAGCTAATGAAAATAATTTTAATGGTTTAAAAAAATGTATGGTCATCTTTAATTTCTTGTATGTCGAATTCCCACTACCTTCAATAGTTTATAATTTGTTTTACCCTTTTTCTCATTAGTTAGTATTCCTTCTCTTGTTATAAATGTACCTTTACTACACCAAGTTATTTTTTTGCAGTTTCTTTCACTTCATTTGCTCAAACAATTTCCTCCCTTTTGTCTTTTATGATGTTTCTTCAAAGTTCATTGATCACATTGCATAGCATAGACTTGTTTGTCTTCGATGCTAGTTCTAAGGGGTGACAATTTCACCAATATTTCCTAGGACATTCCCTAAGCTTCATCCTTTTTTGAGACATGCCATTTCGGTTGGGGAGACCATAGCGAGAATGGAACCCTTTTGGACAATTTAATACTCCATTGACATCACCAACAAGCCAATGTACCATTCAGGATGGTTCCTTTGTTTTATTATATACAAGCTAAAAGTGTGCATATACAATAATAAGGTTCAACAACTAGATTACTTCTTGGACATAATCAATTAACTGTACAGGAGGGGGTTAGAAAATAATCTACCAATAATCCACTAATAAATCTTATGCATTTCTTCATCATTAGATTCTGGTGTTCGTGTATCATACTATACATTTGACTACAATATGTTTCTTCAATGTTTATGAATTTGGAATCAATTTGAATCCATAAAATTGAGAAAGATAAACAAGAATTAACTTTTGTCCAAGAACATAGATTTTGGATGTATGAAAAGTTGAAAACCATACAAGTTTCGTGGCATAGCATGGTGGAACTGGTATGAAATGAAATTTTATTGATAAGTGTTGATAGCTAGCAATAGTGTACCAAGAAACATTTCAACTTTCCTGCAATGTCTCTAAAGAATAGTACCTTTATATCTCAGATGATTATAAACTTATTGGTATAGTGAACTTTGTTGTTATAAGTTTAGTATTTTGAAATTTCAGTCAATGTCCATTGAGTTCAAATGTGTCAATTTTTCTTATAAAGAATTTATCTAATAGAGAAGTTTTTATTTAAAATATATTTATAATTTTGTTTAATATTAAGATAGGAAGCGTTACCTTTTCATTTTTTTAGGTGATAAAACTACTTAAGATTCCTTTTAGTAAATTCTAATTAGCTACTAGTCAAGTTCAATTATAACCGTTGAGAACTAGAGAAGTGATATCTATCAGAAGGTGTATCATTGTTTGTCCCATTTCCATCAAACGATACACATAGTAGCCTGCATTATGGAAACTATAATGAAATTTCTTGCGAACAACTAGTAAGGATTAAGCACACTAGAGGCATAAACTAGATTCATGATTAGTCTAGACTCCTACATCTGTGTATCAAGATAAGATTTAGCCCACCCTTATGGCCATCCATTTTCACTCTATGATATGCTAAAATTATAATTTTTTTCACAATTGGTGGAATCACACTAGTATTATCCTAATAAATGCCATAATAGAAAGTACGAGCCAAAAATTGTGTGACAAGTTTTGGAACAAATATTGATCCTACAAATTGACATTCATGGTCTAACAACAATTGTCATAATGATTTGTAGCAACTACTATTGTAAGGAATTGACTACTTGAAAATGGAAAATATTAAGCACCATGCAGTGATCCAATGATCAGGTTACTGTGTTTTCATACTATCCATTTAATAATATATTATTTCCATCGAGTAGACAAGGTGCAAGACTAGTAAACCAATCATTAGCTTACTACATGGTGCTTGGTAGTATTTTCCTTTTTCCTTTTTATATCACCCTTTTTCACTTAAATTTAAGTTATATATAATGAAAAATTAGTGATGCATAACATAATAGTAGAAAGCGATGGTTGATTATTAGCATATCGTACTTTACTAAGACCACAGTGAACACACCTCATTGTAGCTCAACACTGACACCTTCCAAGCGCTTGAACCTTAAATATTGTGTTACATAATTCCCTATTTTTTTACATTTATAGCTCTAGATATGTTAGTTGCTTATTGGTATGCTTATTAAATGCATGGTTGTGTATATTCAGGTGAAGTATCTAACTTCCCATCAAATTATCTAAACCTAGAGGATAAATCTAAAAAGGCCAACAATGCACTTTTGCCAAGGGCATGGTCACCTAGTTGGAGAAGTGCTAATAATGCTCTCAATGCAATTGTCAATGGACCTTTACTTGACTAAGTAGTAAACCATTAGAAAGTAGACAACACAAAAACTTCTTTGTTGTCACCTCATCTACATTTTGGGAAGTTGAGTGTTAGAAATTTGTTCCACCTTTTCCGCATCAGAAAATTTTTGTGAGCTAATGAGGGAAATACTTTAGGAGAATAGAGTGTGAATATATTTCTAAAGTCAACTAGTCTCTAGAAATATTCAAGATATTTGAGTTTCAATTTTCATTGCAACCATGAGAGGCCAATTCTTTAACATCTTAATTATTTCTCATAGAATATTGATAGGGATTACTTTAAATCTTGGAGGCATGGTAGGACTGGCTATCAGCTAGTTAATGTTGGGATACGAGAACTTTGGGAAACTAGATAGTTGCATGATTGAATCTAGGTGCAATGTCTAGTTTCTTTATTAAGGTTCTCTAGCTTCCCTAGAGATGAGGTATAAGGTATTTTTGGAACATGATCCTCGATGTTGATATGGAGTTTGATGCTCTTGTATGGAAGTACATTTCTAGTTTCTTTCTAGATGGGCATGAGATGGATCAAATAGATAATGCTCAAGTATGTTACAGTACAATCTAAATTTGTGTACCAAACACAGATAGTTTTCTTTCATTTAAATTATCCATGGATGAAAATATATTAGGATTTAATTTAAATATTTTGACTATTCATATTTTGGGTATTTGGGATTATGCATAGTTTGAAGGCTACAACTTCGATCCAGCAAGAGAATATGTATGTTGCTAGCTTCTAGAGTTATCGATAGCTAAAGAGTGCTTGTAAGATGCCCTTTCAGAAATGTACAAATGTGAACAAACTACAAGAGATTCTTTGGAAAATGGCACAGAAGAAGGTTTGCGAGAATCATTGGAAAATTCCAATCCCTCATTTTCTGAACATATGGATGTTGATAGAGATCCAATTAGAAACAAAAATGGTTTTGCAGCAAGGTAACAAGAACACCATTTAGTTCGAAGCATAACAAATGTGGTGCAAAGGGTAGATGTAATTTATACCTTTAGTGAGGTTGCAACTTCTACTTAATCTGATCAAGTAGAAGTACCTTCTAATAGAGATTTAGGAGCAGCTTTTGCTACCTCATCTCAACAATTTTTAGGACGATCGAGTTAGTCCATGACAAGGGGTTTAATAGAAGATCTTCCAAATGTGATTAGTCATTATCACCAAATGCAAGCCCTAGATGAACAGAATGAATCTCATTCAACCACAAATTCTTCTAGTATCTTGAGAGGGAAAGATGATACAAGTAGTGCAGACATTATACCCATCTAGTTGTTGTCTTTATCAGGACATGAACAATAGTTCCCAAAGGAAGGAACTATTATTAGAATAGTTGAATCTAGTCTTCAATAATAATTACACAATTATTCATTGGGTACCTAGAGACATGGTCATAATCAAGGTGTGGTTCAAATGTGCAAACATGTGTGCTCATATTTAACTTTAAGCATGTTGTATTGTGGATATTGACCCTATTGTTGTTTTTTTTCCAAACTTTTATATGTAGGTAGCTCCACATCTAACCTTGAATTGACATCTATTACTCCATTTTATTGTCCAAGGTTCTAATGTTTCCAACAAAAAAAATATGTTATGGGAAAAGGCTCAACTGCCATTTGGAAATGGTGGGAAGGAGAGAATAATTGTTGCCATAGATATGATGACCAACTGGCTTCAAAATTTGAGACAACATGGCTTGAGTAGCCATGGATATCATCACATAGAAAATGACTTTGGCTCACTATTTTTCATGCTCCAACATTGATGCATACAATGTTTGTTCTGGAAATGGTGATGCTTCGAACCACTACCCCTCACATATTTGATACAGAGTTTGTTTGTGCCAACTATGTCATGGGTTTCATCATCGATAAATATGGGGGAATAATTCTCACTAACAGCCATGTCACCAAGGTTGGTAAGCTTCTAACATCTCATCCATTAAATTTCATGTTTGCTAAACCCTTTATTCTTAATTTAAAATGAAATTCCATTCAAAGCTTGTAAAACTTTCAAATTCTCAATTGTCATGATAAAATTTGTATAAGGCCTTTAAGAAGAAATTACATATAAACCCTAGGAATGTTCCTAATTCTCCTACTAAGCTTTGTATGTCTTTTAGAGGGAAATTACATTTAAATCATATTAAACTTCTGACTATTTATGTCTGTAATTTCATGATTTATAAACTTTGCATGTTTATTAAAATCTTGGCAAGCTTCTAACTATTCCTTCATTCAATTCTGATGATTGCTAAAGTTTTTACTCATCTTTAAAACATACAGATAAAGCATGGTATGCCTCAAACAATTCCTACATTTAGTTTTTGTTAGACTCTATATTCATCTTTAAAAGTGAATTACGTTTAAAGTCTATTAAGTTTTTAGCTATTCTTCCAGTTACTTTCACTAATTCTAAACTTTGTAGAGATATCAATAGCTAAATAGAAATTGCAAGATGCCCTTTTAGAAATGTGGTAAGATGAAGCAACTGCTAGAGCTTCTTTGGAGAATGGCATGGAAGAGGGTTTGGGAGAATCATTGGAAAATTCCAATGGCTCAAGGTCCAAACAAATCATCTTGCCCTCTCAATATAGAAAAAGAATTTGCAGTTGAATGAGTTTCATTATGTTCATATGGGGCTTGCTCGATACATTTGCTAAACTTTTCCAAATTTCTTTCTTGTCTTCAAACCCGCATAATATATATCTTCCATCCTCATTAGAAAAATATTTCAAAGTAGCATTAAACATACATCTGCTTGATTAGTGGTTTTTTTATCATGCTTTAAATGATTTTGGTAAACAATTTCGGTCTATGTTCCTCTTGGGAATGTTCAACCTTTTTCTTTACAGGGTACTTATAAAGATAGGTTGATTTATAATAGTTGTCAAGGTACTTGGTACCTTAACCTACTTCTTCCCATACACGAGCCAATTGTAGCAATCATTGTAATCTTTGCAATATGACGAATAGGATACAAAGGTTTTCGATTTGGGTTAAGTTTCTCGTGAAACTAGTTGAGAGGAAAAAATAATTTTATCAGTTTATGATTGTGCCGACATATTTTGTTGACATGAAACTCCACTAGTATATCCACCAAAACCAATGGAATATGTGAACAATGGAAACATGCTAAATATAAACCTTTCAATAGTTGTGGCAAGATATTTATGGCTTGTGCTAATTTTAGTTACTTTTCTTTGTATGACTAGTTTAAATAGTTTGTAAACTATTGTGTATTATTAGCTTCTTGTGTGAGTCATGCTACAGAGGTGTGACATTGAGCTAAAACCATTGAGTTATTTTTGTTAAGTTAAAAATAGGGGCTTCGTGATTATAGATTTTACAAAGATTATGCCATTATGTGTCAAGCATTTTTTGAAACTAATGCCTATACGCAATTTCAAGAACTAATATAACTCCTCACATAATTCTTTAGAGGGTGCTAACTGAATGGAAGAGCACCTACTTTATAAGCAGGAGGTTGGTGGTTTGATTCCAATGTGCCATAACATGAATTAGTCAATGATATTATAGTTTACTTTTAATTAAATACTTTTTATATTGGTTTATTTCAATAGTGAGAATTTTTTCTAGATTCATTATATTTATATTGTGTCTAAATAGACAAAAGTGATGTTGTTTTATTGCCTCTATAAACACAATAGCCAGCTAGGATTAAAGGCATTGTCTCTATAAAGACAATATGTCTTTAATCCCAACTATTGTGTCTAGAGAGACAAAACATAAATATTCTTCGAAGAGATGAAAATGAAATTATCTCCTAAGAGACAAAAATTCTTGTTTTATATATTTTCTTTATAGAGACTATTTTAAGACAATAATTTGAGACAGTTGTTTAAAGACAATATAAAAGTTTTTTTTTGTCTCAAGTTAAGACAATTGTTGAGTATGTTTTCATTGATGTTAAGCAACAGGTGCACTAGAAGCAACAAGTGTAGCATGAGATGCAGTTGGAGTGCTAGATGCAGATGATGTTGCAAAATCCTAATTGCAGGATGAAACCCTAGTTTTAGGGTTTGGATCCCTTATGCACGTTCAGGTGATGTTTTAAGGTCATGGACATTGTTGATGTTGTAGCTAGATGATGGAAGGTGTCGATACCCTAGCCACCATATGAAACCCTAGCTTTAGGGTTTGGGTTCCTTGGATAATGAATACACCTTGCAATAATTGGATTTTTTCTGGATTTAAGACCTTTGTGGTACATTATTTTCGAATTAGTCACCGGAGATTCCACAGTAAGAACATTTTTCTGCCAACGTTTCAAATCCCAACCGGGATCCATCATCAGGACAACTTGAATGCTTGATAGAAGAAGAGCAGATTTAGCTGCTCTTCTTGCTATCTTAGCTCTAGTTTTTTTCGATTAAAATGATTTCACTCCAAGTATCCCCTCCGTATAGGGAAATGATTCTGGATTTAAGACCTCTGTGGTACATTATTTTCGAATTAGTCACCGGAGATTCCACAGTAAGAACATTTTTCTCCCAACGTTTCAAATCCCAACCGAGATCCATCATCAGGACAACTTCCATGCTTGATAGAAGAAGAGCAGATTTAGCTGCTCTTCTTGCTATCTTAGCTCTAGTTTTTTCGAGTAAAATGATTTCATTCCAGGTATCCCCTCCGTATAGGGAAATGATTATGGATTTAAGACCTCTGTGGTACATTATTTTCGAATTAGTCACCGGAGATTCCACGGTAAGAACATTTTTCTGCCAACGTTTCAAATCCCAACCGGGATCCATCATCAGGACAACTTGAATGCTTGATAGAAGAAGAGCAGATTTAGCTGCTCTTCTTGCTATCTTAGCTCTAGTTTTGTCTTGGAAACCTCTGCCATCAGATTGTTCTCACCATGTTGATTTCATTGATGGGTGGACCATCTCGTGGGTCCTCATGGTTTGTGAGATATGCCCTGTCAAAGTTCTCCACTTAGTTTGTGGCTCACAACCCGAAGGGTTGTTGATGTGGCAACTATTGAATGATGTGGCAATCAAGAAAAATGAACTAACATTATTGTGAGGAAATTTCAATTAGATGATGATGTGGCATTGCATAATTGGCTTGGATATGGCTAAGTTATATATGGCTCATAACTTGAGGAGAGACGAGACCTTTATTCATAAATTAAACCAAACAATATTTGAAGGGCATCTAAATTGAATTGAAATTTATATTAAAATTGACCTATGGCCAATAAGGATTTTGGCTCCAATTGACCAAATTGAGAGGGAGCACTTTGGCACCAAGAATTTGAACTTCGAATTCAAATTCCCTCGTAAACATTCTTAACTCGGCTGTTCTCGAGCCTCTATTAAAATACTATAAAATGGCATCTTATTTCCATCCCAAATGTATCGATAACACACTGAGCTTGCGTATTTCTGTTCTGCGGTTTGAGGAGCATTTAATGACGATATTTTTTTTGGGATTTATGGGTTATCTTTTTCTTGGGATTCAGGGGAATCGCTCCTTCCGTATTTGCAGGTCTCTGGACAATGTTCTAAAGTCTTTCCGGTCCTTAGGAAAGTCCAAAACCCCTGTGGCCTGGTGGAGAACTTGATCTCTGAAATCACGTTGATCCATTTGTGAAAAGATCAAAGGCTTTTGCAGTCTATAAATGAGGTCAAATAATAAATTAAACCACCACAAGCAGATACAGAGCCATAGCATTAGCGTTGAACACTCATGACATAGTCCAAAGAATCTGCGGAAAATCAAATCGTTGAAAAGTTCCAGGATTATCGATCTCGATAGTGTATAACGGTGGCTATGAAAACATATGTGTAAGTGCTGAAACATTCACAAGGATTAATTGAACGAATAATTATGCCCATTTTGAATCTAGTACCCGACCCGGTGTTCTCCATAAGAATGGCTTTGCTAACTCCGACAGAATAGAAGTAATATGTTCGGATCGTCAAGGGTGAATTCTACATAGGACAACCTCTCACTGCGCTGCACTTGTAGAGTATATCTAAGATCCCAGCAATAAAGCACCAGTCAATCATAAGACAGATCAAAACGAAAGGAAAGAATGTCATTATCGAATTAATTGAGGTCACAAATTGTTTGGAATCTAATTAATACATTGACGAAGCTCTGAAGTGATTTGTAGACAAGAAGATATGCGACAACAGTTTTTCGAATAACGGTTACAGAACTAAATGCCTTGCTGATAGTTTGAACAGGTGATAAATGTATCGAATTTAATGGAATATAAATGCAAAATATATAAATATATATATATATATATATATATATATATATATAAGATATATATATATATATGTGAGAGAGGGAGAGACTAAAACTAGGTCTCATATGCCTTATAGCCCTTGCTCAAATTCATATCAGAAATTGTTCTTCTGGTTTCTTGATGTCGTAGAATTGTATTTTGTATATCATTATTTGGAGCATAGGGTTGGCAACATAATATTGGCACTGAGATTGTCAAGGTCTGCAAAAGCATTGAAAGCCTTCAGTATTGGCGGAGGAAACATCTCTAAAAGATATACGATGGGGTTTCCTTTTACTATAAGTTTATAAATAAATTACTTCCTGTAGTTCAGTATGAGCAAGTGTATCAGTGAGGGTATTGGAATTCTATCACTAAGCTTAGATAGAGAAGCTTACACAACTAGCATAGATAATTGGATATTGGAGAAAGTGAGTCAAGACAATTTTGGTTGAGTTTACTTTGTACAATTGCAAATAGCATTTGGACTGTTGGCTCATAAGACTAGTTTTCATAAAGTAGATTCATGACTTAGGGGTTCAATTTCATTATACTTCCGTAGAAGTTGTTTATACACAATGGAATCAAATAATCATTTTCTTTAGTAGTCTAAAGTTGGTGGTAGGGTAGAAATGTAACAAGAACAGAGCTGGCCAAAAGATATATCTAGAGGTTGTGGGTCATGCGCACAGTCAATATGACATTGACCTAAGTATTGAGACAAGATTCCAAATGACGGAGAGAGCTTAAATCGGATTGACTAGTCGATAGAGAATTTCGGGCAGAGACTAAGGCAGTGTTGTGACAGTGAGTATGGACATAACAGTGACCTAAGGCAGCTTATAACAGTGTGATGTATGGCAGATCTTGAGCAAGGATCTGATAGATGATGCCGTAGTAAGTTTGTGTGACAGTGACATTGCCCTTGATACCTTAGTGGCAACATCATCTTGATGGCAGTGTTATTTGATGTATGATATAACCATTGTGGATGAAGATTGCAGGTGATGACTAAGGTTTTTTAGTGCAATCAGTGACAACAGCAACAATTATTGAACAAAAGTGCAGCTGCGGTACTAGCAACAGAAGCAGTAACGAGTTGGAGCAGTGGCAACATTGGCGAGTTGGAGCTGGAATTGTGGCAGCAGTGGTGAGTTGGAGCTAGAGCAGTAGCAATAGTAGTGATTTTGGCGATGCATGACAATCAGAACATTTGGGGAAAAGAGGAAGCCGTGAAGCAGTAAAGAGGATATGGGCAGTAATGATTTTGGTGATGCATGATAATCAGAACATTTGGGGAGAAGAGGAAACAGTGAAGCAGTAAAGAGGATTTGGGCAGTTGTAGCAATAGTGTTTTGATGATGCTATTGGGGAGCAGAGGAAATAGTGTTTTGATGATGCTATTGGGAAGCAGAGGAAGCGGTGAGGAGGATTTGATGAATGGTAGCAGCTGTGGTAGATGATGGCAGAATTGATAGTTGCAATGTGGTGGCAGTGAAAGTTGCAAAAGTGACATTTGTTGGATGTTGTACTGCAGGTTGAAGAGTCTAGCAGATCTTTTCTACAAACATCTTCAGTCATTGGAAGCATTAGCTTCTCTAGGGAGTCTTGCACTTACTTCCAGATTCTTCTGGTAAATTGTTATATGTTCATCATACATAACTGAGTTTTTTTTTGAGCCAAAAGTTGTGTATGGTTATTAATGTGATGTGATATTCATGTTTATGCTCTGAATAATTGGAATGCTTACCAACCAATTAAAAAGAGGGAAATACTGATTTAACCCCCTCTCATTATTTCCAACAACAATTTACCCAAAAATTGTCTAAAATATTGTCTTGAAACCCCCCTTTATGTTGTAGTGATACATGGTTTTTGTAATTCATGGTATTTACCCATGGTATTAGACATATGAGGAAAGTGCATAACTCTAGGTGAAAAGGTATTGTAAATAATATAAATACGAGCTTTCACTGTTGTAAAAGCATGAAAGTTTTCTTCATGTAGTATGATGATGTTTTAATCATTTAATATAATAATTATAATATTTTCATATGATTATAAATTATTTATTTTATTCACTTGTGATATTTTTTTATTGTTAATAATTCATATCAATGCTAAGAAAATATGGATTAGTGGCATTATAGCAACTTGCTCTCTATCTACTTTTCTGCATATGTCCCCACTGAGGTCAAGATATAAGGAATTGGGGCTAGAACTACTTTAGTTTTTGCAAGATATTCATCACTGAAATCAATAGCCTCCTATGGTGGAAGAAAAGAAAGACAAATGAGCAAGAGATCTTATTAAACTATTTCTTGACGAAGCCATGATGTGGCAAAGGGATGAGATGATTGATAATTTTTCCTAGATCCTTTTATGGATGACAGCAATCAGTGCTTCTTTATTAAATGGTCACATTGTAGGTGTTTCCCTATTCAATGTACAAGTTAGTTTTGGTATTCTTGCATTTGAAGGTCAGATGGATGTAGATGCTCTAGAAAAATGGTTAAATCTATTGGAAGTGTATTTTTGTGTGAACAATTTTTCTCTAGAGAAAATATGAAGTTTGCACTCCTTAAAGCCATTACCCATGTCAAGCATTGACGGGAGACTTATCAAGAGAAAAAATCCACAGGGGAATTTGCAGTGTTTGTAGTCGCACTCACTTGGGGCTCTTTTAAGGATGTTATGAAGGAACAATATGGCTCTGTTGGAAGATACAAACACTAGTACATGATATGGACCATACTACAATAGGAGACGGGTGAAATAGTGCTATAGTTCACAAATATATTCCATACCTTGCACAAAAATCTAGGTATATGGGACTGTGAGTGATATTTGTTGCTAAAATATTGTTTTGGCTTGCATATATACAACGAGGAGAAAAGTGAAGTTTTTGAACATCTCTTTACTCGGAATATCATATCGATATGTTGTCAAAATTGAGTAGAAATTTAAATAGAAGAAGTGAGAGCTAGGACTTCTGAATTGCTCATAGTAGAAGCAGGGAAAAGGAAACTCCAAACCATATAACAAAGGATAGAGCTAGGATGGACCACCCAAAAACAACCCATCTAATTCACAAAAAAATGAGGGTAATGGGAAGATGAAGAAATACATGAGAAGGTGGTGCGAATTCCATAAGAGCGCCTAGCATTACATCAATGAATATAACTCAAAAGTAGTCATTGGTTGCTAAGCTAAAATCTTGAGAGCCGAAAGCAAGTTTTGTCTCTTAGTGAAATATAGAAAAGCTGAAGTGGATTGTTAATGTAGAATCTAGTGGCATCATTTCTACCACCAAGGTCAAGCTAAGTGATCCTAAATAACCATAGGAAGGTGAGCCCATTTTTTACTCGTGGATGTGCGTGAAGGGTGCTCCACTACACTTCATTATCAATAGCAAAAGTTAAAAGAACCTTGTCTCCACAAATGTCACCAAGCAGTTGGACCTACTGAGAACATGACACCCACATTCATACACCATTAGGTAGCTCCACCAAGGGAGAAATCTCAGTGTCAACCAATAGTGTATCCTTCCCTACAACATCGAGTCCTTCAAGGATGAGTTATTGCGTGATATTTTAGCACTGGAAGTTTCTAATGTTGTTTTAGGCAAACCATACTTGTGGTAACATCATGTTGTATATGGGTTTAGACCTCACGACGTCATTATTACTTTGGACAGACAACTATACAAGGTATCAAAGGTAGCTCTGCCTTCCTCCATTTCTTTCATCTTTACTAAGTAATGAAAAATGGTCATCTCCCCGAACAGGAGATTTGTCTTCTTGTTGATTTGATCTCAAAGTGAGAAAAAGTTCACAACCACATCCATGATCTCGACATTGGGCCTCTTCATGCAACAGAAGCAAGTGGAAAAGGTTGTGAAAGAGAACACAGACATCTTATTCTCACCCACTAGGTATCTCTAGACTGTCAGGTCAAACATTCAATCGATCTGAACCTCGATGCACCTTTACCCAATGGGTTAGTTTATTTCTCCTCTCATTTTGAAAATATGGAAATCAAGTGCCCATTCCAAGTGTTTCTCCAAAAAGGGCACATCTTACTGAGATTCTCACCGTGTAAAAGCCAAATTATGCAAGCCTACCACTAATGGAAGCATCACATTCTTGGGAAGAAGATAGTCATCCACACTAATCACAAGCCTCTACAATTTATGCAGGCATAAGTAAAATTGAAAAATAATCTCCATCAAAAGTGGCCTAGACACTTGCAGTAGTTTCATCTCTACATCAAATATAAGAAAAGAGGCATAAATAACATCACTGCCTACCTCATTCAACCTGTAATTACGTCACTAGCCATAGTGTTCCATTCATGCAAACATGAACCCTCTAGGTGAGCCCAACTCTATGAGAGTGATCCTAACTTCGCTACCTAATATCAAATGTTGACCACAAGCATGAGCGTCAATGACTTTCGTCTTCAATAAGGATTTTTATGCCATCTAATCCATCTCTGTGCTCCTTCAAGGCTACATGCAAAGTTGATTTGGGAAGTTCACTATAATCAGATGGTAGTCCACTTTGGTGTGGAAAACACTCGTCGTACTACGAAATATTTTTTTTTGTCTGAAACTTCAACAAGATGTCATCAAATATATTAGGTCATACACTTCCTTTTCCATTGTGAGATAAACGATTAACAAGCAAGGCCTGTACACCTCTCTTCCTACTTGTGATAGTCCTTGGGAATCCATGTCGAAATATATGTATAGTCTTCCTTCAACCAAGTAGGAAAATGACTGTGTTTTCATGGTTGTTGATTGATTTTTTTAAATGGCCATTTTGACATCCTAAAAAAGGAATATCATAGTGAATGCCACCAAGCTCTTCTTTGAATGAGTGTGGGTACATTTTGGGATACCAAATACCATCATATTAGATTGAGATAGTAGGTTCGTAAACTCATTCTAGTCAAGCCTATGGTCACTATTGGACATCAAGCTCACCAAATCCATTGCCTTTCACTCCCAAACTAATGTCCAAATTAGGGTCTTCAACAGAATGATCATGCATATCTTATGCATTTAGCAATTCCAAACATCCATGTACATGGGATGAAAGTCTCCCCTATATTCAACACAATTACAATAGAGCCCTCCATAGTTTGACAAAGCATAGCCCTTTTCTATGGTGCCCAAGATTCCAACCATTGGGTCCAACTGATGTATCACTACCCCTTTTATCCATATAAGAAGAATCTTCCCATTCTCAATCTTAGGCCAACAAAGCCACTTCATTGTGTGGATTCAACACATGTATCAACAGGACTATGATATTTTACAGAAAGCTACTACCAAGTACAAGAATCAACATGATCAACACCAAGTGCCACCAATTTTCAAGTGGGAGACAAGGTTTGTTTGCATCTACAAAAAGAGAACCTTATAAGACTCCATCGGAAACTTTGTAAACTTCACGGTGGACCTTGCACCATCACCAAGGTTGTGGGTGACAACACTTTTGAAATAAATATTCAACCTTCCTTTGCTTACAACCAATGTTTAATGTCGACCTTTTTTGGCCATACTTTCTACCATTTTTGGACACATAAGAAATAACAGAGCAATTGAAACTGATAAAACTCAACCCCAACTGCATCGAGAGATGACCATTGATCATATCAGGGAGACATGGGTTAAGAGCACTCGCCAATAGAGGATACATATTTATTGGGTCATCAAAGTAGTGTAGGTCATGCACCAAGGCAAGTGGCTTACCTAGGGCCAGGTTCAGAAAAATTTTCTCTACCTAATGGGGGCACTCAACATAATGGGGACTAGTGCTACTTCAGGGGGAGGACTAATTCGAGTGGAAATTGGTGGCTATCCACCTTTTCCATCAAATCACCATGGTCAATAATCATTTTCTACTATTGGTGGTTTCTAATCCATGATTTTGGTAAAACATTGTATCCACCCATGGTATGGTGCAATTATCTTTAAACATATACAACTGTTCATTAGTTTTTACGATAATGATTTATGGTAGTTTTCCATTTTTTTTTAACCTATGCTTTGGACATATGATAAAAGTACATAACTCTATGTGAAAAGGCATTATAAGTAATATAAAAATAGGCCTTCACTATTGTAAAAGCATAAGTTTTTCTAATTATGTAATTAGGCAATAGTTATACCATTTAATAAAATAATTAAACTCTTTTCATAGGACTTTTCTCTCCTTTATTTTTTTATTGTAATAATTCATTTCATTCCTCATAAAGTATGGATCACTGACTCAAATTTAATTTTATGCATATTTCTATGGAAGGAAGATGCATTTCTTTTGAAAGTTAATTTTTTTTACTAAAAATAAAATATTTAGTAAGATTTTTCCAATATATATATATATATTACTAAGTAATGATGGTTTATGGCTTTTACTAAGTAATGATTGTTTATGGATTTTGAATGTGTACTTGAGACATCTTGCTATGGACTTTGTTTATCATTTATTTTAAAAGGGTGATGCTTTATTTATTTATTTATTTTAAGATTAATAAATAGGAGAATTTTTTCTATCCAAATTTTAGTATACTTGATTATTTGACGAAGTATATATAGAAATTTATTGTATCAATGAAGATGTGTTGATATTAATGATTAGAATATATTAATGTAATTTTTTTTTATATTATTATCTTCACAATATATTTAGCATAAAATATTTAGTAAGATTTTTCTAAAAGATTTATATATATGCCAGAACCACCTATGCACGCATCTGTGTGGAAATGGACTTCAGCGCTGGATTCCCAGCTGAAATAAACCTAACAAGTGAAGACTATGTGTGGAACCAGAAACTTGATTATGAAAGTGTCCTCTTCAGATGTCAATCCTGCTTTGAGACAGGCCATCTAGCCAACAATTGCCCAAAAGCCTCCCAGAAAAATTCTGCTAGAAAAAACCACCACAGATCTATATAGTGGGAAGGAGCACAAAAAGAACACTACACTGTCATCAAAGAAGAATACTCTACAGAAAACTCTAAATCACAAGAAAGAAACAACTCTCAAGACAAGCAGGGAGAAAGCCCTGCCCAGCAACAAAAAAGTGAACTCGACAACCCCTCAAGCATCAACAGTTATGAGGATTTGGATACTGCACAAAATAAATCTTCATTTAACAGCAAAGCAGATCTCCTAGACCAATCTTCTTCTCCATCTATCTTCAAGAGGATGAACACAATAGATCGCGCAGCTAAGACACCAATGTCCCAAGAACCAGAAGAGATGAAGGAGATGCAAGATACAGGAAGTTGGAAGACCGTAGAGAAATAAAAGAAAGCTACAACATCAATCTTGCCAAGAAAGATGAGGAGCCAGACAATTAAAAATTAAGAAAATTATAGGTTCGATAGACCAATTTGGTCTCAGTGGACGTTAACCACTATCATCATCATTATCATATATATATATATATATATATACATCTTGATTGTTTATGGATTTTGAATGTGTACTTAGACATCTTGCTATGGACTTTGTTTATCATTTATTTTAAAAGGGTGATGCTTTATTTATTTATTTTAAGATTAATAAATAGGAGAATTTTTTCTATCCAAATTTTAGTATACTTGATTATTTGACAAAGTATATTAGAAATTTATTGTATCAATGAAGATGTATTGATATTAATGATTAGAATATATTAATGTTTTTTTTCATATATATTATTATCTTCACAATATATTTAGCATGGGAGTATTTTCACTTTTCATTGCATCTACCATTGAAATTCATAGACAAAAAGATTAAAAAAAAAATGATTTATAGACAAAAGGATAAAATTTAATTTTGAAGCTTAAAGAGTTATTTTCTCTATTCAAACATTTAATAATAAATTTTTAAAACTATTCTTGAAATTTAGATATTTATACTTTTTACTAAAAAGATTATTTGTATAAGAAATTTAAGGATACAATATCTTTATAGATCAAATCAAATAGTTTAGTAGATTAATAATTATAGACAAATTGATTGGATCTAGCTATTTTATTAGATTAATAATTATAGACAAATTGATTCTATCTAGTTATTTTATTAGTTATTTTATTGGGAGATGCAACATTTTTAAATCTTTAGTTCTTTTTTAGAAAATGACACAACCTTTAGAATGGATTATGGAATTTTTAGTATCACTTTAAAAGATCAAGATTTTAATAGTTTCATAAAATGGCTATTTAAATATAAAATGTTTGGAAATTTGCCTCGATTTCTTTTTCAATTTTATTTTTTATTAAAAATGACAATACATATTGAATGAACTTTTGCACCATTGCATTATATGGTACCTATTGTATTTGAATAATACTTGTTCATAACTACATGAGTGAGGAATCATTCTAATGCATATGGGATGTCTAACTCCTTTTTCAATTTTATTTTTGTAGGAAAGTATCAATATCTATTAAATGAAATTTCTCAATTCTTGCCTCTACATTAGATGATACTTATTGTACTTAAGGTTTCCCATAATGTCCTCAGAGAAGAATTCTTTTAATTTATATTGTAATGTTTGAAGCCTTTTGTTGATAATTCCTACCACAACCATGACACAAAAACACATGTTTTCTCCATGATAATGAAAACCCTAACCATATATAGTCATTTTGATGCCTCACATAACTAGGTTTTCATGAATGAATTTGCAGAATGTTCGTTATGCTTACTTATCGCATTTATACATCAAAAATATAATATGCAAAATGGAAATATCAATTATTTTCCAATATTAAATTATACTAACACGTATCCCCAACTAGCATTTACTAAAAGTAGTATTAAAAGTGAAACAAATCATCTTCCATAATTAACTATCATATAAAAGACACAAAATTAAAAATACGAAGAAGAATAATAAGCAGGACGGAAATTATTACACACACCCTAAAACTAGGGTCTCATATTTCAAACATATAAGTAATACAACATAGGGAATTGGATACTTATCTTGCTAAAGGGCTCAACCATCTATGGGCCCTCCACATTCTTCCTTGCAATAGACCTTGTGGTTCATGAAATTCAACCACAAGTCACACCTAAGACACGGCTACAACTCCATAGGCCATAATAAACCAAAAGAAATCGTATATCCATGGCTAAGGTGCCAAACCAACATGCATGTTTCTCTAGGGCTCCAGACACCATCTAGGCTAACTAACAAGGTGTCGACCTAATATTCACGCTGCTCTAAAGCTCCATACACCCTCCAATACATCAACTGCTAATGTTCCAACCCAATAATCTCGTTGCTCTAGGACTCCAAGTACCCTCTAACCCATTAATTGCCAAGGTGCCAACCCAATATTCATGTTGCTCTAGGTCTTTAGGCACCCTCTAGGCCCTAAAACGAATTAGCCCCCACCTAGTATCAAATCCCAAGCTCAGGGTTCACCAAGTAGTTACTCAGGGCTAAAGTCTAATAACCTAAATTATAATCATCGTCCTCCTCATCATCCTACTAATAATCATAATGTCTCTAGGCTAGTGTGTGTGTGTGTATAGAGAGAGAGAGAGAGAGAGAGAGAGAGAGAGAGAGAGAGAGAGAGACCTCATAACTGTATAACCTCTTTTTCATGTGGGCCCTAGATATCCACCTATCACCAACACCTGTCATCCAACACCATGCCCTTTATCCCCATGGATTTGAATGCCCCCGCATACTCTTACCATAGAGTGGGATCGACATCCACCCTACTTTATTTTATTTTATTATTAATATTTACATCACTTACATCATATTAAAATCTTGGGCCTCTGACAACATAACCAAAACCGACATATATGCCTAGGCATACTAGGTCAAAAATATATATAACATAAATACATATGCATGCAGGCCAACAAAAAAAGACTCTTGCGCATTAGCCTAATATTAAGGTAAATATATTTACATCATAAACTAGTAAGGCTATTACATTTCTCCCCCCCAAATTTTATGCACCATCCTTAGTACCACATATATACATGTATATGCATTACATTAGCAAAATAAATGAGGTTAATATACCTCATTACATATTCTTACTTCCATGTGGCCTCATTAGGACTAAGTAGGGTCCATTGTACCTTTACCATGACGATGAATCGGTTCCGAAGCACCATGACTATCTTGTCCAAAATTTGCAAGGGTTGTAACTAGAAATCACCATCCAAATCCACTTGGATCATATGCGAATCAATTACGTGATCAGTTGCAAGAATATACTTTTTAAGAAAATTTACATGGAATACATCATGAACATGCATGGATGTACACAAATCAATCTTTTATGCAATTGAAACAATCCTCTCTAGGATCTCAAATGGTCTACAAAGATGTGCTGCTAATTTGGCACAACTGCCCAGTTTTAATGAGCCCTTCTCTGGTCTAACTTTCAAAAACACATGATCATTTATTTTAAATTCTCTTTGAGTTCTATGCATATCCACATAAATTTTCTTCTTATCTTAGGTGGCATTAAGTTTTTTTTACAACTTGATATTTTATTTCTTTGAGAAATTCTAGATGAACCATGACTCTATCTACTAGATTACTCCAACTTATAGGAGTATGACACCTCCTACCATGCAATGCTTCAAAAAAAAAAAAAATTGATGAATCTTGATGTTTATTATTATATGAAAAATATACCAAGTTTAGGTGATCCTCCTATTTGGATGGTTTATCCATGACATACATTTGCATCATATCTTTAATCACCTTATTAACATGCTCGTTTCTTCCATTAGACTCAGGGTGACGGGTAGTACTAAAATTCAAATTAGTACCCAACCCTTTAAATAATCCTATTCAAATATTAGATGTGAACTTCATATATCTATCTGAAATAATTTCCCTAGGCAAAACATCTAGTCTCGTTACCTCTCTCATAAAAATATTAACCATATTACTTGCTTTATGTGTCATTTTTACTTGTATGAAATGGGAATCCTTGGTAATCTTATCAATTACTACCATATTCACATCATGCCCTTTAGTTGTCCTGGGAAATTTAGTAATAAAATCCATTGAAACCATATCCCCCTTCCACTCAAGAATGGGTATGGGTTGCAACAAGTCTGTTGGGTGCTTGCTCTCAACTTTAATTCGTTGACATGTGAAATAACTGACTATGTAATTTGCCCCGTCCTTCTTTAATCTAGGCCAAAAATACTACTTCTTGATCATTGTAATAGTCTTTTGTCATCTTGGGTTTATGGCATATGGAATCCTATGCATCTCCTCTAGAATCAATTCTTTCACCTCTTGCACATTTGGCACATTTATATGGCCTTTATGCATAATAACTTCGTCTTCTCCAAGACCAGAATATAAATATCTTGGCTACTTTTCCTACTGCTGTAAAATACTTTTGATAGTAAAATACTACTCATCCGAATACATCTTCTTTAAATCTATATATTATATCTACCTTTCATATATTTACTATTGAAGCATGCGTCAAATGAACTCTTCTACTAAGAGATTTTACTTCTCTATTCTCTCTTTTCGTAATGTAGTTAATCTCTAAATCAGATTCCACTAATAGCTCAAGCCATGTAGTTTGTCCGATATTCAAATTTGGCTTCTCAAACAAATGCATGAAACCATAATCATATGTCTGCAATTCAAATATCCATCCCATAAGTTAATGCCTTGGCATCTTAAGGGCACAAATGATAGCTACCAATTCCAAGTCATTTGAACCATTATTCCTTTCATGGTCCTTCAACTTCCTAGTCTCATAACATACCACATGCCTATTTTTCATCAACACTCCTCCCAAACCTTCTCAACACGCATCAATGCACCATCAAAGTTTCATAATCCCCATAACGAGTTCAAAACTATCTATTACTTATATATTTCTTCCTTAATTTACAATTGGGGATATCCTAACCTCAAGTCACTTTTGGAAAACACCTTATGTCCTCAAAGTTGATTGAATAGATCGTCTATCCTCGGAAATGAATATTTATTCTTGAATAATGATTTTTTCAATTACTGAAAATCCATACATAAGTGCAGGGTTCCATCCTTTTTCTTAATTAGGACTAGATCACCCCATGGTCATGCATTGGGTTGTATGTAACCCTTCTTCATTAACTCCTACAACTACATTTGCGGTCCTCTGATCTCTAGAGTGCTCACCCCGTAAGTTTCTTTGGAAACCGACACAGCTCTAGGCACAAAATAAATTAAGAAATCTATATCCCTCCCTAGAGGAAATCCTGGGATTTCAACAAATGCATCAGCATATTCTTTTAGTACAGGATAATCCTCCAAAGTAGCCTACTGATCCCTATAAGGTTTCTCTAGATGAACTTCAAGAACTTGGTAACCTTTCCTAAAAAAAATTCTTAACTACAGATCTGACATCTCCTTGTTAGATACTAGTCTACGGACTTCCTGAACCTACCTTTGTTGACCTTCATCATCAACATAAGTAAAATATTTATTACAACACTCCAAAATGATGAGAGAAGCCTCCATGCAATCCATACTTATTAGGAAATCATATGACTCCAAATAAATTACGTTAAAATCAACCATAGTACTTAGTTCGTTCAAATTAATTAGACATTTTAAAACCAATTTTGGAATCCTTCTCTTTACTCCAATAGCTAATTGAACCAACCATGCCTCTGACTGCTTGGTCTTCACCAATTAATGTTCAAATAAGTACTTCAACAGGAGATATACCTTAAACCTTTTCCATTTCATCCTCTTCTCATCCAAATGCTTCACTTCATTTAGTTTTTCCCACCAGACGTGAGGTTTGTCTTTAAGATGGTATATAGAAATTTGAGCTTCCATATTTGAAAAAAAATTAGACCACTACAAATATCTTCGCATCTATAATAATTGGGCCTTGAATTATTTTCCCTTTTTGTATTCTCCATTGAAAGAGGGAGGTTTAATATTTTTCAAGTGTTCTTGTAGGATGTCCATATAATACCTCTTTTCCCAGGGCTTTCTCTTTAGTGTCACACTAGTGTTGTTGTCTTTCTCTCAAGTGGTGTATCCTCTCTCATATGACCTCCTTTATGCATATACATATTGTTGGTCATTGCATATTATTAGTTTCTTGGGTTTTTCTAGACTCATATTGCTAGTCCAAATCCCATTAAATTCTATTTAGAATCTGTAGTATTTGGAAATATAGTTCTTGTTGCTCTTTAACTAGTTTGATATTATCAACTTTAACATTGAGAACCTCGATCTTGAGGTTTCTCATAGTCTCCTCCAAGTATTTATTTTATGGCCTATTTATTTCATGATCAATTGATTAAGTCTTGTCATGTCCTACATTGACATCTACTCCTCTAACCTCCTCTTTTAGACTGTTAATTTAGGACATATCTCGTATTTCTTTAATTCCCGTTATTATTGTTGCCTTACAAAACTTTGCACTTATTAAAAGGAATTATTTGAAATTGTTGTTCTAATCAAACTTATATAACCGCTAGTGTATTCTACTCTCTCATAGTTTTTCATATAATGTTTACTCTCTTTTACATTCTAAGGTTTGATAGCCTTAGGCCTCAAGTGACGCTACCAAATTTGCTCACAAATAAAACATGTATAAATACACATTCGGTAAGGGTATTTACAAAAGGAAAGTATATTCATATAAACATTTCATATGGATGTTATAGTTTAAAATACAAACATATGAATATTTCATGTAAAACATTATATCAAGCACATTTTATACATATAAAACATTAAACTTAATATAGTGTATTTGATATTTGATTTGCAAATATACATGATACGTTCACTGGATATGCTTCTGTGTGTTTGTATGTGTGTATGTAATAACTCAAATAGTATTGACATACAAAAATGGTGTCCCGTTCCCAAAATTTAGTTTTTTGGTTAATTTGGAAAATTTCTCTTTAAAATTTTCTCTCTATTCATAGTAATTTCACCTTCTAAATCGTATATTATCTTTTCTAATAATTTCAACCATTTCCACCACTTTAGCTTTCATCAAATAGTTGGTGGACGACCTCCATTATGACTCTCATCAAACAGTTAGTAAAAAACCTGCAACTTCTCATTTAAATTTTAATTGTAGTGTAATGAAGCCCAATGTAAACTAGGATATGATACTGTTTTGTAGCATTCCCAGCCTCCTACCGAGAAACACTACCACAACCACGACATTGAAAACATATGTTTTCTTCATGAGAATGAAAACCCTAACCATATATAGTCGTTTTGACACTTGAAATAACTTGGTTTTCATGAATGCGATTGAAAATTTTTCATTATGCTTAGCATGTTTATAAATCATAAATACAATAAAAACAACTGAAATATTAATTATTGAAAGTGTATTAAACATATGGGTGAATTCATGAAGATGGGTTACAATTTTTGGAAAGCACATGTGTTGGGAGGGGGAAGAAGCAACTTGATTGCGCAATATTTTAGCCCTCGATTGAGCTAATTGAGGGCTTAAAAAATAAACCCTTGATTGAACTCCTATTACAATTACATATGAGCTCGATCGAGCTATTTTTTTTAAATTCCCACCGAAAACACAATGGGGAGTTTATGGTTGGAATGGATCGATTGAGCCCTTGTTTAACCATGTCCAGAGCTTGATCAAGGGTTTGTTAAACCCTGGATCAATATATTTTAAATTTTATTTTAAGCTGGCGATAGGGATTTTTAAGTGGTTGATCGGGATGTTGAGGGCCTAAAAAATAGAGTTTTATCTCCCCTTTTGCATATTTCTCTACAACACCATTTTGTAGCCTCGCAGACATAAGACAATATTTGTCCCTAGGTGGTGGAGTAGATCATATTGGGTTCATGAAGAAATCCTCTATCCAACAACATATGATTTTGACATTTTCGAATTGATATGATGTTTTTCATCTAATTTCATTTAAACCTTACGCTTCAATTTTTTTTTGGACAGTTTCAAAGGGGTTAAATGAAAATTAAATAACATAAAATATGCAAAACAAAAAAATTCAAGAAATACCACTAGCTTCATTTTACGATTTCTCTTCAAAAGCGTACTCTTGGTTTTTGCATTTACTTAAATATTCGAAAAAATTCTTACGTGAACCCATGTATATGAAAAATGCAATTCAAATATTATTTTTCCAACTTCAAAAATTAATAAAAGATATAATTTTGCATTAAAAAATAAAGTTTTAAGAGAGAACTAAGTTGTGTATATTAAAACTTAATTTTTTAATGCAAAATTATATCTTTTATTAATTTTTGAAGTTGGAAAAATAATATTTGAATTGCAATTTTCATATACATGGGTTCACGTAAGAATTTTTTCTAGTATTTAAATAAATGCAAAAACCAAGAGTACTATATATATATATATATATATATATATATATATATTAAAAATTATACATTTTATATTAAGTTATTGTACGTGAACACACACATACCTGTGAAGATGTGCACAAATTTACAAGGACAAGTATTTCATTTAATAGAAAATTGACAGATTATATGACACTAATTTTTTTTGCAAAAAATATCATTAGAACAAAAAAATAATTCTCCACAAATTTTCCTTTTACTCTAAATCAAAATTCACAATCCTTATATGAATTTTGAGGGCTTCAATTCGATAAAAGAGTAAAATTTTAAAATTTCATTGCCACATTTGGCCCAAAAGTGTAACCCATGTTCATGCATTCACCCATATCCATAAAAGTGGTTTATGGCAAGCAATATTAAAAGTGAAAAGCACCCTCCAGACCATCAAATGCTAAGGAGCCAACCCAACAATCATGTTGCTCTAAGGCTCCAGGCACAACTCCTAACTAGTATCAAAGCCCAAGATTAACACTCACCAACTGGTTTCTTAGGACCGAAGTCCAATAATATGAATCATAATTGCCATCCTCATCATATTGGTGATAACCATAATGTCTCTAGGATAGTGTGTGTGTGTGTGGGCGTGTTTATACAAACTTTCCATAACTACATGGCCTCTCCACCATGCGGCACACCAAACCACATTGGCCCTAGGTGTCCACCTATCACCAATGCACGTCATCCATAATAATGCCCCTTGTCACCATAGAGTTGAATGTCCCCAACCCCCCTCACCCCCATACACTTACCATGGAGTGGGCTCCACAACCGACATACTCTATACTATATTATTATAAATATGTATATCAATTACATCATATTACAATTTTGTCCCTCTAGCCACATAACCAAAATTGGCATATATGCCTAGGCATACTAGCCCAGAAATATATATAACATAAATACATAGGTATGCGGACCCACAAAAAATAACTCTCACTCACCAACCTAATATCAAGGTATATAAATTTACATATATTTACATCATAAAATAGTAAGGGTATTACACATATAATAGGTTTTTCCCATGAGTCACAATTTTCCATTGCACATTATCATACAAGCTTTTATTTTCCACATTTAATGCACCTCTATAAATTTTTATAGTTTCTTATTTTCTCACTTATATTTTAATGAGTCTTTCTAACCCAAAACACCAAGCACATACTCATATCACTATTTATATTTCTAATAATATGTTTTAATATTGATATTTTGAATGTCTCATTTGAATATACACAGATTGATTTTTCTTGACATTTTCAAAGCATAGTTGAATAATGTGATTTTTTCACATGGTTTTGAAGTTTAGACAATCCACTCATTTATAGAAGTAGCCCAAAAAAAAATCTAAATGAATTCATGAAAATTCTTTACAAAATTTGAAGAAAATGTTGTTGATGTATCTTTTAGATTTAATAGTGTCATTTGATAAGAATTAGAATCAATTTTTGAAACAAAATTTGTTTTAAGATCATTTTGTTTCAATATTTGGACTTGACATAGCATTATTAAGTCAGCCTTATGCTTTGTGAAGGTTGCATTTGGTATTTAGAAGACCCACGCATGTGTATATAAGGTCGCCCCAACATCAAGAAGGTCAGGCCTTAAAAGTTTATAAGGTCACTATGATGTTCATAAAATACCCATCTCAACATTTAGGATTTAAAGCTAACCATTGAAAAGGTCGATAAAAAATTCACCTTTTATTACATTAAATATCAATTTCGATGTCCACGCGAGGCAATGGAAACAAGAAATTTCCCTTCTTATGTAAGCAAAGCTAGCATAGAATAACCACCATGGTTACTCTCGCGTCATGGTAATCAACATAGTAAGGAACCCATTGGAAAACTTTACCTCATATATCAACAAATTAAATTATATTTCCAATCCAACCTAATAGTGAAATTAGGCTTGCATTCAAGAAAATATTTATCAAGATCATATATTAGCATGTAGGATAATTGATAAATCTATATAATGTAATCTATGACATGTGATTTTTTTAAAATAAGCTTCATGACTAAATCATGGAACAAATTAACTTGGGAAAGGAGATAGAAAGCAAGGCCAATGGGTCATTGCTAGAAAATTATTGACATGATTATCTCTTTTCTTTGTGTAAAGGTTCGTCTTCTATTACTTTATAAAAAGATTACATGAGAATTAAATGTGTGTTACTGGTCTTCCTAAGGGAATAATAGACCATTGACACATATATAAACCTTGGTATTACATCATTTGCTTCTCACCTAAGCATTAGATAGAATTATAAAATTATTGTTGCCATGAAAACAATAAGTTTACAAGTAGGCCCACAAGCCTAACCTTGAACAAAAATTGAGAGAGTTACTATTACAAAATTCATCTGGCAGTGTCATTTAGACCTTGAATGAGATAGGGAATCCACCTCAAGTCGGTTGACGATGGTTCCAATCTGAGAAGCCCGGAAGAATAGAGTGTTTGGTGCTAATGACGTGGAGCCCAGTCACGATCTCTATTTGACGTGCAGCTTGACGACTACTCGAACTCAAACCTAGATTTACGGTGTTCTTGTTCCCTTGCTGACACTTCTTTGTGGATTCTTAATGGGATCATGAGGCTATCGTGTGCTTTGTTAACATGCCATGACCTTGGTATCACCTGGTAGACAAATAAAACAATGAGAAGAGCACCCAATCAACCTAGTTCCCAATGAGACCCTTCACACCCAATTGTGACCTTTGCATGAAGTTTTGCCTTACCTAGTGCTGACCCAAGTGGAAATGAGGCTAATTGTGGTGAATTGTGGCCCATTGTTGCTTCCGAGAGGCTAATTGTTGTTACCACCCTGAACACCAATAAGTGATGAAACCATTAGCGTGTTGATGGGGAGCCTCAAATACCGAATGCTCATCCTTGATGGCCATCCTAGCATTGAATCCCTGACTCGATGGGAATTGAGTGAATAAGTGTATGGAATTCAAACAATGTGAGTTTTCCTTTAGATTGATGAGGTGCCTCTGCAAATTGTAAATTCTTGAAGGGCTGCAGGGCTGCAGTGTAGGGCATTAGATACTGCTAGGACATGCTCAACTACTAGGGAGACATGGGCTCTCAGGAAACCCTGTGACTTGTAATTAGTCATGAGCATCTTAGGGTGAGATGGAAGTAGAGAATGGCATATATTGGGTGGTTTGATCCTTAGAGGAACCAGGAGAATTTTGTCAAAATTAGGGATATTTGCACCAGATGAAGGGTCATAACCATCCTCCATTGCCTCGAGAGCCTATAGACTCCCACATCAAGGCCAAACGGGGAGTGCATGAACAGTGAAAAGAAAAATGACATGGCTCATAGCTAGACATAGGGCAAAGGTGGCAGAGGGACGAGGCATGGTGATAGTCAAGTTATAGAGTCAATTAACAATAGGATTAAGCATGTGACTATGGGGGATTTCAAAGGTATAATTGTTTTCCATATGATATGCAGAGAGACATACTTAACCACAATTGATGAGAAAGCTCACTTCAGGCAGGAATTTAACCATGTGAACCTCTTTTTGTATGAGGCCGTGTGTCTAGCCAGGTGGCTCGATGAAAGTGGATGCTGCATGATGTCATGTGGATGAGCAAGAGTTTTCACCCATAGTGGGGGATTGACATTATTTTATTGACTATTTATCACAATTAAATTGGACTTTTGTTTTTTCTCTTATTCCAATAGTCCTTGTGAGATTTTGTTTATATATCACCACTACATTGTTCTTGCCAAATTTATCATTTGGGTTCACCATGGAGCATTTTATTTGCGATTGCAATATCTCCATTAGTAACCCCATTCATTATTGATTTGAGATAGATTATGATTAATCGCCATCTCACGAGCTACTCTATCAAATATCCCCACTGCATGGTCATTGACACTTAGCCTACTAAAAATATATTTTAATTATTTATTCATAAAAAATATTCGAAGTATCTTCCCTTAGTTATTTAAGAACCATATAAAACACTTATTCTATCTTCTAATGATATAAACCTTTCATTTTAGGATTTCTTTCTGCCCACTTCGGGGGTATATTCTCTCCTTTCATTTCATATTAAACTCTGCCATGTCTTGCAATTTTATTCTTTATTTGTTCTAGTAGTAATACTTTTCCCATCCTAGATTAGTTTTGATTGACAAGTACTAACTTGCTTCACCTCTATTTTTCTTTGTATACATTTTCTCACACTTATAACATACAAAAATATGAACACTAATAAGACACAATGAAGAATAATGGAGGGAAGAATAGAGATGGAAATCACCATTAAATATTTTAATCTTTTTATGTGTTCCTATTATGAAATTCACTTTTAAACACTTCCACTAATCATACACATGTGCCACTTTTTAAGTTTTATCATTAAAGTAGAAAAGGCCAAATCTATAATGCCATTAAATACAAAAAAAAAAAAATACCAAAACCAAAAATGGATATATTAACTTCAAACCCAAAATTTAAACAATTCTACTAATCATGCACATGTGTCACTTTTTAAGTTTTATCGTTAAAGTAGAAAAATCCAAATCTATAATGCCATTAAATACACACACAAAAAAAAATACCAAAACCAAAATGGATATATTAACCTTAAACCCAAAACTTCACTGGTCTATAGCAAAAAACCCGAACCAAACCTATAATGTCATTGAATAATAATAATAATAATAATAATAATAATAATAATATTTTGACTGTAATCCCCAAAATTTTATTGTTTATAACATGATGCTCCTATATGGAGAATAAAAAAGGTAAGAAACCATTTAATGGTTTGTTTTCTTCTAAATGAAACTATTTGCATATGGATAGACTATTTAAGAGGTTTGGTGTCTTAATTGTTATATCAATTATAAAGTTTTTCATAATTTTTCAATAAGTAATTATATATATATATATATATAAAATATTATATTATAATATAAGTGCAATGATTACAATACATTTCATATTATGAATGTAATTTAACTATGTAAAATTTAAATATATTTTTGAATAAAAATTGAATCTAAATAAAATAATAATAATCATTACTCTTAATTATAAAAAATAAATCTAATTAATAAAATTATATTTATTATCTTAAATTAAAAATATAGAAATTATCTTAACACATATGACAAAAAAAATTTAAACAAAGATATATATCCATAGATATAAATTAAAAAAAAACCAACGTTATGTTGCAAGCCCAACTATATGTTACAAAACATATTGGCCATCATGTTGGAAAATTTGATGGCTAGCATCTTTCTTCTTGACAACCAGCCATTTTAGTGGAATTAAATTGTATCTCTAATTTATTAAATGGATGCCATAGAATGGACTCTTTTTGTATTTTAAATTTTATATAAAAATATATTATTATTTTTTGAAAAATAATTAAAATAAATTTATTTTTATTTATGTATTTTAATTTTTATATAAAAATATTTTATTAATTTTTATAAAAATAATAATAAATAATTAAAATAAATTTATCCTTTTTTTCATATTCCCTTGATTAAAATAAATTTATATTCCTTTTCTATAATTCTATATACACAATATATTTTAATAAGTTGTATAATGTTCTCATATATAATGATAAAAAGAAAAGACAAGATGGCAGATTCGCCTGGATCACATCAATTCAAAAATGGTTATTTTACACTTGATTTTAAATAAAAAAATGTTATTTCTTTGGCCATGAAAACGGCTATCCCATCAAATTAGGTTTGGATTTTCATACGTGTCTCATAAAAGTAGGCTCAGAATTTTAGGCCAGCTCCACGTTAATATTATAGAAGTAGGTCTGGAATATCACCCTAGGGCCATCTTCTATGTGGAGGGATTCTTCTAGGGTTAAAGTCCAATTGAACCTGCGATGGGCATTCTTTTGATTTGACTCGTTGACTGTGCCGTTTCCCACCACAGTCTGGTCCACTAAATTTGCGACAAGTGGCGCCGAACTCCGCAGCTACCAGTTCGGTCGAAGCCCGTTCCCAAGCTCGGCCCGCACCTTCGGTGACAAAGCCGCTGTCGTCTCTTCAGCTACCAATTTGACTTAGTCCAGGTTTTTTTATGGCGGCCCTGTCCTTGCAAAATGGTGGGCGTGTATTTAAAATTTGTCTCAATTTTTATATTTTATTTTCTCTTAATATTAATGTGTTTTCTATTTGGGCGAAGTGTTCAAATCTTATTCAGTACACTGGCCTGCTGTGGTGGATGCTCTAGAAGCAGATTAGAGTCTCGCTTTGCTAAAACCATAGGATCTTAGTATGTCGACTTGCAAGTAGTTGGATGTACTCTTGGTGTTATAGTGGCAGGATGGATCCTGGGTCTCCAATAGATTAGGAGTGGCAGTTACCGATTCACCATGTGGTTAAAAAAAATAAAAAATTAAGGAGTTGTCTAATGAGGAAAGGTTATTTAAATTTATTTATATTTTTCTTTAAAAAAGCAATAATTTGAGTGTTTGAATATTATTTTTAATGGTGAAAATAAATTTAATATTATTTTTATTGGTGGAAATGGTTTCAGCATTATCAAAAATCTGTAGAGCACCGAAATTTTTGAAATTTAATGGTTATAAACATAATTTCCCAAAATTTCTACCATTTTATCAAAATCTCGTCAAAATTTGGGAACAAATTTGAAACCTAATAAAACTAGACATAATGAGAATATTTAATGGTAAAAGTACAAAGAAGTGTAATGATTAAAAATATATGTGTTTTTCAATTGAAAACCTATATTTACACTGATAAATATCCCCTATTAAAATTGGGCATTTTAATCATTTTGTTAATTATTTTTTTATCAATTGAAATGGTATATTCTCATTTTCATAAGATACTTTGGATAGAGGTTTGCATACATGATGGGGAAATAAGATATCTAAGAGATTGCCAGATAATTTATCTTTTGCTTGTTTTACTTTAGATGGATTCCTTGGAAAATATACACTAATGGATTAAAATATTTAAATATCATGGTCATCATAGAGAATTTGTTGGTTAAGTTGTATTTTGCATTTAATCTCACATTAGGTATGCGATGTTACAGGTTACAAGGTTTACTTATTGCCTTCTCAGGTTAGTTTCTTTATTCCATCCCGTTTTCACAAGTTGGCTCCTTGTAGTTGTAATCTGATTAGTTGATTCTATACTTTAATTTTCTTCCTATTTTTAGGGTTGTAACTTTCGCTTGACAAGGGCGTGGTACATGACCAAGTAAATCTGATTATTCCAGTGTTACAATTATGAAAAGTCACCTTTTATATTGCCCGGATTTCAATTTCATTTAACATGTGCAGGTTTTTGTTTACCTATTATATTGGGCAGATTTCAATTTATTTTAACAGGCGTTGGTTTTTGTTTAACTATTTGATGCATTTCTAACTAGATATTTGTTTTTGTTTGTGCCAGATGCGGGTTTTTATGTTCATAATCCATAAGTTTGTTTCAGTACTGAGCTCTATTGCAGCCTGTTATGGATTATGTAATATTTTGTGATTACATAATGAAGAAAAGTCATTTCACTAAACAAACAGAATTCAAAATTTAATTAATGGTATTTTAAAATTTAGTGTTGTAGTTTAGATGTTTCCTATTTTATTCACAAAGAATTATGTGAAAATAGCTGAACAGTTTTTGTAATTGTTTATATTTAAGACTTAAATACATTTAAAGTAGTTACTTATTTTAAATTAAATTGTAAAATTTAAATTATATCATTCAATTTAATACTAATTATACTAATATCATATATTTACCAACATGTTTCAACAATTTTTTTGTTTACAAACATGCTTTAACAATTTTTATACTTACAGGCCTTAAATTTTGCTTTAAATTTATATTTAAAACACATGTGGTAGTTCAACCCTATGCAAGCTTAAATGATATAGTATTTTATTTTAATATTCAGTTTAGATTATATTACCATTTGATTTATGTTTTTTAATATAAGTTTGGTTGAATGTTAAATTCAATAGTAAGTTTAAATTATATTATTTTATTTAATATTATTTATTAAACCCTCAACGTGTTAAACCCTGAAGGAATATTATATTACAAGCACATATAGTTGTAGTTTATGATAACAACGACAATTATACGTTGAATTTGCTATGGTATAATATCGTTTTCAGACAAAGCTTTGGGGTGAGATAAACTCTTAATCATAAGGTTGCTAGGCTAAGGTTAGTGGGGAGGCTTCACAACAGGGATTTTTGTTTTCATTTAAAAAATAAAAATTTGTCTTAAACCGTTTAGAGAGAAAATAAACTCTTTAATCAGCAGGAGAATAAAGTTAAATTCTACCTTTGATCTTGCGAGTTTCCCAATTCATTTTGTGCCTTTTCTATGAAAAATGGAAAAGACTAAACTGACATTCATTATGCAAACTTAGATTTGGTCTATTGAAACGTAAGATTTCAACATTGCTCTTAATTAAGTTCATCATGGATTACTTAATATCCAATATAGGAGATAGCTATACCACTACAATGTATCACAACATCAAAATTTTAGTTCGCTTAATGGTTCCATATGTGGTAAATCCTGCTCGCCTCGTTGGAACTTAGTTAGTATACAATCTAGCAGTTTATTTTCTCTACTATATAAAAAGGCCTTACGATAATTTATATTATTATAATAAATAATAATTATTCATAATAAAAGAAGTTTAATTTATATATAATAGTATATATTATTTAATTTAAATTATACCATTCAATTTAAGAAGTTATATTAATATTAGGTTTGTGTTTTAAAAATTCACATCTAAGTTCAATTTTAAATTGAATATTAAGTTTAAATTATATTCATTTAGTATTAGTTATTTTATTATATTTAGAAATGAAGTTATATTAATATTAGGTTTGTGTTTTAAAAATTCACATTTAAATTCAATATTAAATTGAATATTAAGTTTAAATTATATTCATTTAGTATTAGTTATTTTATTATATTTAGAAATGCATGTAGTTGTCCTTCAATTTTTTAAAAAAAGTAAGTTTAAAGGATAGTATGTTATTATGATATTAAGTTTATATTTTATTAATACTAAATTTATTTTTATATTATGTTACTTAAGTTTAATATTAAAATTAATATTACGTGAAATATTTAAGTTTATAAGTATTTTGAAGAGTGTTTATATATATAATTTTTTTGAGATAGTTTATATTTACAAGCACGTGTAGTTGTGGCTTAACTTTATGATTGCGTAAATGATATTTATAATGGTAATTTTCGTTAGACAAATCATAGTCTAACTGAAGTTAATTGCTGTCAACCATAGCTAAACCACAGTAAAAACATATTCAAGCTTTTTCCAACCATAGCCTACCGATAGTCAAAACATAGTAAGCGATTATTAATAATAGTCACACATGGTCAACCATAGTCTTCCCACAAACCCAAAGGATTAATAAAAACTATGGATTATTAATATTAATAAACTCAAGGGATTAATAAATTATTCTTTTGTAGGTTGTGATCATAGTTGGAGCAAGCAATTGTAATATTTTTTCTATTCAACTGATTAATGCAAAGAGGCTTGAGCGTTTTTTCCGAGTTGGATTCCCCTAGAATTAAATATGTAATTTTGGTTTTTCTTATTACATCTCTATGCATGTTGTTCTAGATTGTGATTTCCATTCCGTGGATCAGTAGAGTAGAATTGTGTCTCTTGTTTTCAGTTTGAAATATTGAACAGTTGCAATTTCTATCAAATTTCTACATATCATGAGAGTGGAGGTAAGGGGGATAATATGCAGGTGAGGGTGTGGGTGATAATAGACAAATCATATTATTAATATGATTTTCATATTATCTCCTACCACCACCACCACCACCACCATATACAAATCATATCATCATCCCCACCCACAGCATCATATTATCTCCCCTTACCCCAATTCTCATGATATCTTTACATAAATGGAGGAAAGTCATTGAAGGATGCAAAGCAAAGTATAAATTTTATGGGAACTCCTATTTGTCATGTAATTTTTTTATGATGACTTTTCATCTAAAATTTCCCTTCACATAACATTTCCTATTTATTTTTAGCCATAATTTAAACATCATGCATCACACATGTCTTTATTAATTTTTGGTTGTGAATATAAAAGTGAATTTTTAGTTAATATAAGTTTTGTTTTGTATGAAATTTTTTAATTCTAACTTGACCATAAAATATCATTCAATCAAGTAATATCATAGATGTACATGTTTTATATTACTTCAAAAAGATCAAACATATTAATTCAATAGTATTCATTCCGAATGCCAAAATAGTCTATGATTTGATATAATTATGTATAGTCACTATTTATGTAATTTCAAATATTATACAAATGGTGCTAAATCATTCTCAATTATTTTTAAAGTGGTTTGGTAAATCAAATTAACTATAATGTATTTTGAAGAGGTATAATCGATCTCAACTTTCAACATGATGAGTTGGACTAAAGGAGGACCTTATAAATAATTAAACAAGTTTGAACTCACTTTAAAATAGGAATGAGGGAGGATTCTAACATTTCAAGCAATATAACATATAGTGCATGTATTTTGAACAAATTCATAATCTTTGGATAAGTAAGAAGGATGAAGTTGTCCACACATGGGGCGTAGAACAATTGATTAATGGGTGTGTTGTTAAGACACTCCTTGCTTAAAGGTCACCAGTTTGAAACCCTATGGGTGTCTTGCTAGTATAACCCTCAGCCAAAGGCTATAGTGGTAGTTGTTGGAATTAACCCTATGTCACGTTTGTACAAGGTTGGCCTAGTTGTCAATTTCTCTAGTTACAAAAGAAAAAAAGAGGATGAAGCTCTCCCATTGGCACCCTAACACCTAAAAGGTCCAAACCCAATTGTGGATTCAAGTATGAATTTATTGAACGCATATCAAACCTAACAAATAGATCCATTTTCTAATCAAACTAATAAGTAGACCCATTTTATAAAATCTTGATTTGTTGCTACCATACCAACACCGATAAAGCTATATAAAAACTTTTAAAATAAGAAAAAAGAATCGTTGTTTCCCCCAAACAAATAGGTAAGGTTAGCTCTATTATTTCTATTGGACAAAAAAAATGCCCTTGGGTTCGACTACTTTATCCCTATAAATTAGTGTTTTACATAGCATACCAATGGCACATGGGTGTGGTCACACCATGTGAACCTCAAATTTTAAAATGCAAGCTTAAGTGTTCAAGATATAGGCTTAGGTGTGCACACTAAAAGATTTGCAAGTAAACATGGGTTTTTTTCTAAGAAGTCAAAGAACTCACTACATATGAGTATATGTTTTTTGGTTTGGGACCCCTGACTTCTTTCATTTTATGCAATCTTATTTAAAATTAGTTATATATCTATATCTATATATATATATATATATATATATATATATATATATATAGATAGATATAATCTACCTATCAAATTGACACTTTAAAAATAAGTAAACATTATCACTAATATGTAGCCATTAAAATAACATTAAACAAGTGTAATATGTATTGTTGGTGCTTAGTACCTCTCTCTTATACAAAAAGTAATTGATAGCTAAATTACAGTAAGAACAATAAAATTAAAAGTTAGTTAGTATACAATCTAGCAGTTTATTTTCTCTATTATATAAAAAGGCCTTACGATAATTGATATTATTATAATAAGTAATAATTATTCATAATAAAATAAGTTCAATTTATATATAAAAGTATATATTATCTAATTTAAATTATATCATTCAATTTAAAAATTTATATTAATATTAGGTTTGTGTTTTAAAAATTTACATTTAAGTTCAATATTAAATTGAATATTAAGTTTAAATTATATTCATTTAGTATTAATTATTTTATTATATTTAGAAATGCATGTAGTTGTCCTTCCACTCTAAAAAAGGGTTAGTTTAAAGGATAGTATGTTATTATGATATTAATTTTATATTTTATTAATATTAAATTTATTTTTATATCATGTTACTTAAGTTTAATATTAAAATTAATATTACAAGAAATATTTAAGTTTATAAGTACTTTGAAGAGTGTTTATATTTACAAATTTTTTGAGAGAGTTTATATTTACAAGCACGTGTAGTTGTGGTTCAACTTTATGATTGCGTAAATGATATTTATAATGGTAACTTTCGTGAGATCATAGTTAACCATAGACAAATCATAGTCTAATTGGAATTAACTACTGTCAACCATAGCTAAACCATAGTAAAACATATTCAAGCTTTCGCTAACCATAGCCTACCAATAGTCAAAACATAGTAAGAAATGATTAATAATAGCCACACATGGTCAACCATAGTCTTACCACTAACCCAAAGGATTAATAAAACCTATGGATTATTAATATTAATAAACCCAAGGGATTAATAAATCCCAGGGATAAATATTTTAAACCCAAAGGATTTTTGATATTATAAAATCAAGGGATTAGTATTATAAACCAAAGGAATTAATATTAAAAACATAAGAGATTAATAAACCCAAGCAATTGTTAATATTATAAACCCCAGGGATTAATAAACACAATGGATTAATCTTATAAACCCAACGGATTAATAAACCCAAGGGATTATTAATATTATAAACACAACAGATCAATAAACCCAAGGTATTATTAATATTATAAAAACAATGGATTAATATTCTAAACCCAAAAGGTTGAACCATGGGCAAACATGGTCCTACATCACATTGTGACAAAGGTTGTCTCAATATGAAAATTGACCATGATTAAACATGGTCAAACATGTTTATTTAAGGGTTTGTATACCTTAGGTTTGTGTTGTTTCCTTTGATTGAATGTTAATCCCTAGGATTTATAATCCATTAGGTTTTTAGTATTACTGTATTGTGTTTATTATTCCCTTTGCCTAAAAATATCAATCATGCTGAAATGTGGTCAATAATGGTCAACCATGGTCAATGAATGTCAATCTTGGCTTACCATGGTAACCCATAGCCAACCATGCTATGTGAAATCAATCATGATCAACCATGGTCCAACATTGCATGGTGACAAATATTTTGTCGAGATGAAAATCAACCTTCTTCAACCATGGTCCAATTTCAAATTGTGACAAAGATAATGTCGATATGGCAATAAATAATGGTCAGACATGGTATACCATTGTCCTGCGTCGCATTGTGACAAGGATTATGTCAATATGAAAATCAACCATGGTCAACCATGTTTATTTTAGATTTTATAATATTTTTCTTTAGGTATTTATAAATTAGGTTTATAATACTCATCCCTCAGGTTTAATATTATTTCCTTGGGTCCATAGTCTCTTGGGGTTCTAGTATTAATCCCTTTAGTTTATTATTCCCTTGGTTTTGTATTATCAATACCTTGGGTTTATTAATCAAAGGTTTCAACTATGGTCAAGCATGGCTAAATGTTGCATTGTGATAAAGGTTGTCTCAATATTAAAATTAGCCATGGTAAATCATGGTCAACAATGTTCCAATGTCACATTGCAATGAATATTGTCTTAATATGAAAATCAAGCATTGTCAATGATGGTGAAACATGGTCCAACGTCGCATTGTGAGAAAGTTTGTCTTAGTATGAAATTCAATCATGGTAAACCATGGTCCAATGTCACATTCTGACAAAGATTGTCTCAATATGAAAATAAACCATTTTCAACGATTTTCAACCATGGTCAACCATTGTCAACCATGGTCAACCATAGTCAACCATGGTGAATCATGGTCAACCATTGTTCAATGTCACATTGTGACAAAGATTGTATCTATATGAAAATAAACCATGATCATCCATGGTCCAATGTCATATTGTGACAAAGATTTTCTCAATATGAAAATCAACTATGGTAAACTGTGGCCAATTGGGTTTATTTTAGGGTTTTGTAGAAATTTCTACAAATCTGGCTCTCACACCATGTAGGTTTTTACTATAGATTCAATAGCTTATGTGACATGCTAAAACACAAGAGAAGAATATATTCTACTCTTCAGTGGAAACCAAAATTGATTGATGAAAACAATAAGTAGGAAATGAAGAATATCAATCTCACATAACACAATATTTCTCTAGGAAAAGAAACTGCTCAAAACCTTAACTATCTATATTACATTAACCAGAAGATCTGAGAAGAAAATACAATGCTTGTTCAAACCAAACAATCCCTACACTAGTACAGTTGAACTCTCTACTTCCTAGGTTGACTCTGGCCAACATTTAGCCAATTTACTACCCTTCCAACCCCCTACTTCCTTGTGAAATCCCTAAGAGAATTAGCCTCTATTTAGTGTGGAAATTCCCTCTCCATAACCATTGTGGAATCCAAACATAGGCCCTCTAGTGATTTCATGCACCATCTGTACAACTCAGGAAATATGATACAACTAATAGTACACTGTCCCTGAACTCTGATCTCAATTGGGTCTTCCTCTGAACTGATATGAATGAGTTATTTATGAAGTGAATCTTCAGTTAACTGATGTGGTACTAGTGATGCACTGGTGCACTACTTCACTACTAGACCTCTATTAGTTCCTCCAACAGTTAGAATTAGTTTAACTCACTATAACTCAGTTAGACTAAATATCTAATTACAACTCAAAAGAATTCAACTCGGACCCCTAAAATTTAGGAATCCCTCTACATGACGCAAGATAGACTTCCATCTCGAATTTACTGATCCAACTAAGTCAACTTAACTTAGTTAACTATTACAAGTTTCTATGAGAATATAATTTCGATTTAGTTCTCAATTTAATTCAAGGACAAATTAAATTGGAATTTCTAGATGCTATTTTTAACATTTCTTGTTTTCATTTTCAACAGGTTTATAATATTTACCTTATGTTTGATATACCTAAGATTTATATTATTAATCCCTTGGGTTTAATATTATTCCGTTGAGTTTATAATCTCGTCATCTTTTAGTATTAATTCCTTGGGATTATGATTTCCTTAGGTTTATAATATCAATCTCTTATGTTTTTTAATATAAGGGTTCTTATTCCTAGGTTGTAATATTAATCATAGCGTTTATACTATTAATCCTTGGGTTTATTATAAATCCTTTGGGCTTATACTCATGGTCAAACATGGTCAACCATGGTCAAATGTCACATTGTGACAAATGTTTTCTCAATGTGAAAATCAACTATGGTCCAATGTCACATTGTGACAAAGATTGTCTCCATATGAAAATCAATCATGCTCATCTATGGTCAACCATGGTCCAACATTGCATTGTGATAAAGATTGACTCAATATGAAAATGAATCATTGTAAACCATGTTCAACCATGTTTATTTTAGGGTTTATAATATTTACCTTAGGGTTTATACATATAAGGTTTGTAATATTAATCCCATGGGTTTAATACTATTCCCTTAGGTTTATAATACTTTGGGGTTTTAGAATTAATCGTTTGGGTTTATAATATCAATCCCTTATGTTTATTAATATAAGGCTTCATATTCCTAGGTATAATATTATTCATAGGGTTTATAATATTAATCCTAGGGTTTAATATAAATCCCTTTCATTTATAATCATGGTCAACGATGGTCAACCATGATCCATTGTCACCTTGTGACAAAGATTGTCTCAATATGAAAATAAATCATGGTCTACCATGGTCTAACGTTGCATTGTGATATCCTGACTAATGGCGTGAAAAGGATTTGAACCCTCACCACTCACCAATATACGTAAGATAACTTTGAGTTTCAGGGTTCGATACTTCACACAATGGGGCTAGAATGTGATGGTCTATGGGTCAGATCCAACATTGGGAGCAAGGGAAAAGAAGCAAGCAATGTGAATGACACCATGTTCTCAGGCCACAGATGTTCTGGTTTGGCATGCAACCCTCACCGTTTCACATGATCTCTCTTGCAATTACAGTTATTCTCTCGTTGACGACCAACAAAACATTCTCAGTTTGGAAACAATAAATTGACATGCCTTTGAACTCCCCAAGGCCTCCCTGTCAGAGTCTCTATCGAAATTTATGTTTATGCCATTTTCTAGACAAAGGTTGTTTTATTTATCTCATTTTATTATCATAAGGATGTGCCGAGGGTGGATCGGCCTTACCATTCCCACAACAAAGGACTAGTGTTGCATGCAAGGAAATCCACCCTTTTCACCAGGGTTGGGCACAGATCGAAAGGAAAAATAGAAGAAGAGAAGAGGTTGGATTTATGCAGAATAGATTCAAGGCAAAATCCGCCAAGCGAGGAAAGGAGAGAATTAACCCCAGATCTAGAGGATTTATATCAGATCTTCATCAAAAGCATATATGGGAAATCGATAATGATATGGTTTGGGGAAATGGATCTGGCGATCGATCTGAAGCAAAGAGCCGAAGAAGTTACAAGTATTCCTATTTTAACGCAAAGTTTGATTTTCTCTGGGAAAGTATTGGAGGAAGAGATCTAACTGAAATATTATGGGATTAAACGTGACTGCATCGTTATTCTGAATCTAAGATTACAAGGTGGGGCCATAGGAGCAAGCATAGCAGCAAGGGAAAATCCGACCAATAAGGGACAAGCCTCATTCAAAGACACATTAACAAGGAAACTTGCAACACAGGACAATCAAGCCCCAAATCTAACAATTCCAGGACCATACATTGTAGAAAAGATGGAAAAAGCGCCAGATTTGTCCATTGAATTACTAGAAGTAAGTGATCTATTCACTATTTTACACACAAACACCATCATTTGTCGCTTTAATGGATTCTGGCCAAAATCTGAAGAGCTTAATGAATGGATCTACCAAAACTGGACGAGAGAATGTGATATTTCTCCATGCACAAAAGGTTTTCTTGTGGTCCAATTTGATACCCAAAAATACTACAACTATGTCATAAATGATGGGCTATGGTTCTAGGGAAGGGTCAGTCTCTTTATTACCCCATGGTTCTCTGGTTTTGACACAAATACAATGGTGGTGACAAAAATACCGGTATGGGTGAGGCTACATAACCTTCCGCTCCCTTTTTGGCACCATCAGGTTCTAGAAGGCATAGGGAACTCCCTCAGAAGGTACCTAAAGACAGATAAAAAAAGAATGGACAAAGGGATCTTCACATTTGCACGCATCTGTGTGGAGATGGATTTGAGTAAAGGCCTCCCTGATTGCATAAATCTAACACATAAAGATTTTAAGTGGATACAGTGGCTTGATTTTGAAAATACAGCCTTTAGATGCAGGGTCTGCCACCAAACAAGGCATCTACAAAATACATGCAAACAAGCAAAGAAAAAAACAAAAAAGAGAATGCAAAAGCAAAAAGGATGGAAATTTCAAGAACCCTCTTCATCAAATGATAATGAAGAAGAACAGGATGAAACCCAGCAACAACAGGAGACAAAAAAACAACAAGGCTCACATGAGATGGGAGATGAAAAGGAGGAAGATCAGAAGAAACAACTAGAGAATCCAAATAACTCAGTAGTTAATCCGATACTTGAAAGCCAAGTAGAGGAAAATAACAACAACCAAGGCATTGGTGGAAATAAGCGACCACATGTTTTCAAAAGCTCTGATTCAGAAAAAGAAACCTCAAATCTTACAAGAAATAATCAGCTGGCAATCGTCACTACCTCTCCACCTCTAGGGGCCTGGAAGAAATTTCAAAAGAAAAAAGGCAAAAAAGACAGGTCGAGTTTTACTGGTAATGTGTAATTTTAATTTTAATTTTTAATTTTTATCTTTTTTATTTTTCTGGGTAACTTTGCTACTATGTGTGTTTCATGCACATGGGTCCTTCGGGACAACCTCTGGAATGCTTCAATGCATCTACTAAATGTAACTCCATGTTTTTATTAATAGAAATTTAATGATTTTTTCTTTGGAAAAAAAATGCCTTGTGACAAAGATTGTCTGAATATGAAAATCAACAATGGTAAACCATGTTTATTTTGGGGTTTATAATATTTATCTTGGGGTTTATTATATTGGATTTATTATATTTATCCTTTAGGTTTAATATTATTCCTTTCGGTTTATTATCAGTTGGGTTTTTAATATTAATCCTTTTGTTTTATTATTCCCTGGGTTTATTATGTCAATCCCTTGGGTTATTAATCTAAGGGTTCTTATTCCTAGGGTATAATATTATTGATAGGGTTTATAATATTAATGATTGGGTCTAATACAAATACCATTGGTTTATAAACATGGTCAACCATTGTCCAATGCCGCATTATGACAAAGATTGTCTCCTTACGAAAATAAATCATGGTGAACCATGGTTAACCATGGTGCAATGTCGCACTATGACAAATATTATCTCAATATGAAAAAATCAACCATGGTCAACCATGGTCCAACGTCACATTCTTACAAAGATTGTCTCAACACAAAATATTATTCATAGGGTTTATAATATTAATCCTACAGTTTGATAGAAATCCGTTAGGTTTATAATGATGGTCAACCATGGTCAACATGTTCCAATGTTACATTATGACAAAGATTTCCTCAATATGAAAATGAAGCATTGTCAACCATGGTCCAACATCGGATGATGACAAATATTGTTTCAAAATGAAAATCAACCATGGTCCACCATGGTCCAACATCGCATTGTCACAAAGATTGTCTCAAAATGAAAATCAACCATGGTAAACCATGATCAACCATGTTTATTTTAGGGTCTATAACATTTATCTTAAGGTTTATATACCTTGGGTTTATAATGTTTGTCCCTTGTGTTTAATATTATTCTTTTGGTTTATAATCCCTTGGGTTTTTAATATTAATCCCTTTGGTTTATTATTCCATTGGGTTTATAATATGAATCTCTTAGGTTTATTAATCTAAGGGATCTTATTCTTAGGGATTAGTATTATTCACAAGGTTTATAATATTATTCCCCTTGTTTATAATCATGGTCAACCATGGTCCAACGTCACATTATGACAAGTATTTTCTTAGTATGAAAATAAACCATGGCCCAAGGTTGTATTATGACAAAGATTTTTTGCATATGAAAATCAATCATGGTCAACCATGGTGTAATGTCACATTGTCACAAAGATTGTCTCAATATGAAAATCAACCATTGTCAACCATGAAAATTCTAGGGTTTACAATATTTATCTTAGGGTTTATATACCTTGGGTTTATAATATTAATCCCTTCGGTGTAATATTTTTCCCTTGGGTTTTAAGTATTGATCCCTTAAGTTTATTATTCCCATAGGTTTATAATATTAATCCCTTCGGTTTATTAATATAAGGGTTCATATTCCTAGGGTCTAATATTATTTATAGAATTTATAATATTAATCTTTAGATTTAATATGAATCCCTCAGGTTTAATTAATATTCAATAATTAATATAAATTAATTTTTTCCTTTTACATTTTTAATAAATAATAACCAGAATAAATTAACTATTTGTTAATTAATTATTTAACATTAATTAAAAATGATTAATTATTATTATTATTATTTATAATAATTAATTGATTAATTAATATTATTAAATTAACAATATTATTATTGTTGTTATTATTATTATTAACAGCAATAAATAAAAGCCACTTGGCACTCACCGGAATGGGTCGAACAGGGCAGATTTAATAATAGGGATCTGGCTCATCAACAATAATAGTGTCATTTGATAAGCATTAGAATCAATTTTTGAAACAAATTTGTTTTAAGATCATTTTGTTTCAATATTTGGACTTGACATAGCATTATTAACTCAGCCTTATCCTTTGTGAAGTTTGCATTTGGTATTTAGAAGACCCACACATGTGTATATAAGGTCGCCCCAACATCAAGAAGGTCAGGCCTTAAAAGTTTATAAGGACACTATGATCTTCATAAAAAACCCATCTCAATATTTAGGATTTAAAGGTAACCATTGAAAAGGTCGATAAAAAATGCACCTTATATTACATTAAATATCAATTTGGATGTCCACGTGAGGCAATGGAAACAAGAAATTCCCCTTATGTAAGGAAAGCGAGCATATAATAACCACCATGGTTACTCTCGCATCATGGTAATCAACATAGTAAGGAACCCATTGGAAAACTTTACCTCATATATCAACAAATTGAATTATATTTCCAATCCAACCTAATAGTGAAATTAGGCTTGAATTCAAGAAAATATTTATCAAGATCGTATATTAGCATGTAGGATAATTGATAAATCTATATAATGTAATCTATGACATGTGATTTTTTTAAAATAAGCTTCATGACTAAATCATGGAACAAATTAACTTGGGAAAGGACATAGAAAGCAAGGCCAATGGGTCATTGCTAGAAAATTATTGACATGATTATCTCTTTTCTTTGTGTAAAGGTTCGTCTTCTATTACTTTATAAAAAGATTACATGAGAATTAAATTTGTGTTACTGGTCTTCTTAAGGGAATACTAGACCATTGACACATAAAAACATTGGTATTACATCATTTGCTTCTCACCTAACCATTAGAGAGAATTATAAAATTATTGGTGCCATGAAAACAATAAGTTTACAAGTAGGCCAACAAGCCTAGCCTTGAACAAAAATTGGGAGAGTTAGCATTACGAAATTCATCTGGCAGTGCCTTTTAGACCTTGAATGAGATAGGGAATCCACCTCAAGTCAGTTGAGGATGGTTCCAATCCAAGAAGTGCGGAAGAATAGAGTGTCTGGTGCTAATGACGTGGAGCCTAGTCACAGTCTCTATCTGACGTGTAGCTTGACAACTACTCGAACTCAAACCTAGATTTACAGTGTTCTTATTCCCTTGCTGAAACTTCTTTGTGCATTCTTAATGGGATCATGAGGCTATCGTGTGCTTTGTTAACACGCCATGACCTTGGTATCACCTGGTAGACATATAAGACTATGAGAAGAGCACCCAATCAACCTAGTTCCCAATGAGACCCTTCACACCCAATTGTGACCTTTGCATGAAGTTTTGCCTTACCTGGTGCCAACCCAAGTGGAAATGAGGCTATTTGTGGTGAATTGTGGCCCATTGTTGCTTCCGAGAGGCCAATTGTTGCTACCACCCTAAACACCAATAAGTGATGAAACGATTGGTGTGTTGATGGGGAGCCTCAAATACCGAATGCTCATCCTTGATGGCCATCCTAGCATTGAATCCCTGACTCGATGGGATTTGAGTGAATAAGTGTCTAGAATTCAAACAATGAGAGTTTTCCTTTAAATTGATGTGGTGCCTCTGCAAATTGTGAATTCTTGAAGGGCTATAGGGCTGCAATGCAAGGCATTAGATACTGCGAGGACATGATCAACTACTAGGGAGACTTTGGCTCTCAGGAAACCCTGTGAATTTTAATTAGGCATGAGCATCTTAAGGTGAGATGGAAGGAGAGAACGACATATGTTGGGTGGTTCGATCCTTAGAGGAACCAGGAGAATTTTGTCGAAATTAGGGATATTTGCACCAGATGAAGGGTCATAACCATCCTCCATTGCCTCGAGAGCCTATAGACTCCCACATCAAGACCAAACGGGGAGTGCATGAATAGTAAAAAGAAAAATGACATGGCTCATAACTAGACACAGGGCAAAGGTGGCAGAGGGACGAGGCATGGTGATAGTCAAGTTATAGAGTCAATTAATAATAGGATTAAGCATGTGACTATGGGGGATTTCAAAGGTATAATTTTTTTCCATAATGATATGCAGAGGGACATACATAACCACAATTGATGAGAAAGCTCACTTTAGGCGAGAATTTAACCATGTGAACCTGTTGTTGTATGAGGCCGCATGTCTAGCCAAGTGGCTCAATGAAAGTGGATGTTGCATGATGTCATGTGGATGAGTAAGAGTTTTCACCCACAGTGGGGGATTGACATTATTTTATTGACTATTTGTCACAATTAAATTGGACTTTCGTTTTTTCTCTTATTCCAATAGTCCTTGTGAGATTTCGTTTATATATCACCACTACATTGTTCTTGCCAAATTTATCATTTGGGTTCACCATGGAGCATTTTATTTGGCATTGCAATATCTCCATTAGTAACCCCGTTCATTATTGATTTGAGATATATTTGATGATTAATCACCATCTCATGAGCTACTCTATCAAATATTACCACTGCATGGTCATTGACACTTAGCCTACTAAAAATATATTTTAATTATTTATTCATAAAAAATATTCAAAGTATCTTCCCTTAGTTATTTATGAGCCATATTAAACACTTATTTTATCTTCTAATGATATAAACCTTTCATTTTAGGATTTCTTTCTGCACACTTCGGGGGTATATTCTCTCCTTTCATTTCTTATTAAACTCTGCCATGACTTGCAATTTTATTCTTTATTTGTTCTAGTAGTAATACTTTTCCCATCCTAGATTAGTTTTTATTGACCAGTACTAACTTTCTTCACCTCTATTTTTCTTTGTATACATTTTCTCACACTTACAACATACAAAAATATGAACAATAATAAGACACAATGAAGAATAATGGAGGGAAGAATAGAGATGGAAATCACCATTAAATATTTTAATCTTTTTATTTGTTCCTATTATGAAATGCACTTTTAAACACTTCCACTAATCATACACATGCCACCTTTTAAGTTTTATCATTAAAGTAGAAAAGGCCAAATCTATAATGCCATTAAATACACACAAAAAAAATAGGAAAACCAAAAATGGATATATTAACTTCAAACCCAAAAATTTAAACACTTTTGCTAATCATGCACATGTGTCATTTTTTAAGTTTTATCATTAAAGTAGACAAATCCAAATCTATAATGTCATTAAATACACAGAAAAATACAAAAACCAAAATAGATATATTAACTTCAAACCCAAAAATTTGATTGTCTATAACAAAAAAAATTATTTAAACACTTCCCTTAATCATACACAGGTGCCACATTTTAAGTTTTATCATTAAAGTAGAAAAAACCAAAACTATAATGCCATTAAATACACACAAAAAAGAAACCAAAACCAAAATGGATATGTTAACCTCAAACCCAAAACTTCAATTGTATATAACAAAAAAACAGAACCAAACCTATAACTTCAATGGTATATAACAAAAAAAACCGAACCAAACCTATAATGTCATTGAATAAATAATAATAATAATAATAAAACCAAAATAGATATTTTGATTATAATCCCCAAAATTTTATTGTTTATAACTTTCTTCTCATACTATATTGATGCTCCTATCGGGAGAAGAAACCATTTAATCGTTTGTTTTATTCTAAATGAAACTATTTGCATATGGATAGACTATTTAAGAGGTTTGGTGTCTTAATTGTTATATCAATTATAAAGTTTTTCATAATCTTTCAATAAGTAATTATATATATATATATATATATATATATATATATATATATATATATATACTTATACATTTTATACATTATATTGGTGCAATGATTCCAATACCTTTCATATTATGAATGTAATTTAACTTTGTAAAATCTAAATATAACTTTGAGTAAAAATTGAATCTAAATAAAATTAATAATAATCATTACTCTTAACTATCAAAAATAAATCTAATTAATAAAATTATATTTATTATATTTATTATCTTAAATTAAAAATATAAAAATTATCTTAATACATATCACAAAAAAATATTTAAACAAAGATATATATCCACAAATAGAAATTAAAAAAAACCAACGTTATGTTGCAAGCCCAACTATATGTTACAAAACATATTGGCCATCATGTTGGAAAATTCGATGGCTAGCATCTTTCTTCTTGACAACCAGCCATTTTAGTGGAATGACATTGTATCTCTAATTTATTTAATGGATGCCATCGAATGGACTCTTTTTGTATTTTAAATTTTATATAAAAATATATTATTAATTTTTTGAAAAATAATTAAAATAAATTTGTTTTTATTTATATCTTTTATTTTTTTATAAAAATATTTTATTAATTTAAAAAAAATAATAATAGATAATTAAAATAAATTTATCTTTATTTTTTTCATATTCCCTTGATTAAAATAAATTTATATTCCTTTTCTATAATTCTATATACATAATATATTTTAATAAGTTGTATAATGTTCTCGTATATAATGATCAAAAGAAAAGACAAGATGGCAGATTCGCCTGGATCACATCAATTCAAAAAAGGTTATTTTACACTTGATTTTAAATAAAAAAATGTTATTTCTTTGGCCATGAAAACGGCTATCCCATCAAATTAGGTTTGGATTTTCATACGTGTCTCATAAAAGTAGGCTCAGAATTTCAGGCCAGCTCCACGTTAATATTATAGAAGTAGGTTTGGAATATCACCCTAGGGCCATCTTCTATGTGGAGGGATTCTTCTAGGGTTAAAGTCCAATTGAACCTGCGATGGGCATTCTTTTGATTTGACTCGTTGACTGTGCCGTTTCCCACCACAGTCTGGTCCACTAAATTAGCGAAGTGGCGCCGAACTCCGCAGCTACCAGTTCGGTCGAAACCCGTTCCCAAGCTCGGCCCGCACCTTCGGTGACAAAGCCGCTGTCGTCTCTTCAGCTACCAATTTGACTTAGTCCAGGTTTTTTTATGGCGGCCCTGTCCTTGCAAAATGGTGGGCGTGTATTTAAAATTTGTCTCAATTTTTATATTTTATTTTCTCTTAATATTAATGTGTTTTCTATTTGGGCGAAGTGTTCAAATCTGATTGAGTACACTGGCCTGCTGTGGTGGATGCTCTAGAAGCAGATTAGAGTCTCGCTTTGCTAAAACCATAGGATCTTAGTATGTCGACTTGCAAGTAGTTGGATGTACTCTTGGTGTTATAGTGGCAGCTACGAGATGGATCCTGGGTCTCCAATAGATTAGGACTGGCAGTTATCCATTCACCATGTGGTTTAAAAAAAATAAAATATTAAGGAGTTGTCTAATGAGGAAAGGTCATTGGAATTTATTTATATTTTTCTTTAAAAAAGCAATAATTTGAGTGTTTGAATATTATTTTTAATGGTGAAAATGAATTTATATTATTTTTTATGGTGGAAATGGTTTCAGCATTATCAAAAATCTCTAGAACACGAAAATTTTTAAAATTTAATGGTTATAAACATAATTTCCCAAAATTTCTACCATTTTATCAAAATCTCGTCAAAATTTGGGAACAAATTTAAAACCTAATAAAACTAGGCATAATGAGAATATTTAATGGTAAAAGTACAAAAAAGTGCAATGATTAAAAATATGTGTTGTTCAATTGAAAACCTATATTTACACTGATAAATATCCCCTATTAAAATTGGGCATTTTAATCATTTTGCTAATTAATTTTTTTGATCAAATAATCTAAATTGAAATGGTATATTCTCATTTTCATCATGTACTTTGGATAGAGGTTTGCATACATGATGGGGAAATAAGATATCTAAGAGATTGCAAGATAATTTATCTTTTGCTTGTTTTACTTTAGATGGATTCCTGGGAAAATATACACTAATGGATTAAAATATTTAAATATCATGGTCATCATAGAGAATTTGTTGGTTAAGTTGTATTTTGCATTTAATCTCACATTAGGTATGCGATCTTACAGGTTACAAGGTTTACTTATTGCCTTCTCAGGATAGTTTCTTTATTCCATTCAATTTTCACAAGTTGGCTCCTTGTAGTTGTAATCTGATGGGTTCTTACTTTAATTTTCTTCCTATTTTTAATGTGAAAAAGTCATTTCAGTAAACAAACAGAATTCAAAATTTAATTAATGGTATTTTAAAATTTAGTGTCGTAGTTTATATGTTTCCTATTTTATTTATAGAATTCAAAGAATTATGTGAAAATAGCTGAACAGTTTTTGTAATTATTTATATTTAAGACTTAAATACATTTAAAGTAGTTACTCATTTAAGATTAAATTGTAAAATTTAAGTTATATCATTCAATTTAATACTAATTATATTAATATGATATATTTACCAACATGTTTCAACAATTTTTATATTTACAAACATGCTTTAACAATTTTTATACTTACAGGCCTTAAATTTTGCTTTAAATTTATATTTAAAACACATGTGGAAGTTCAATCCTATGCAAGCTTAAATGATCTAGTATTTTATTTTAATATTCAGTTTAGATTATATTACTATTTGATTTATGTTTTTTAATATAAGTTTGGTTGAATGTTAAATTTAATAGCAAGTTTAAATTATATTATTTTATTTAATATTATTTATTAAACCCTCAACGTGTTAAACCCTGAAGGAATATTATATTACAAGCACATATAGTTGTAGTTTATGATAACAACGACAATTATACGTTGAATTTGCTATGGTATAATATCGTTTTCAGACAAAGTTTTGGGGTGAGATAAACTCTTAATCATAAGGTTGCTAGGCTAAGGTTAGTGGGGAGGCTTCACAACAGGGATTTTTGTTTTCAATTAAAAAATAAAGATTTGTCTTAAACCGTTTATAGAGAAAATAAACTCTTTAATCATCAGGAGAATAAAGTTAAATTCTAAAACTGTGATCTTGTGAGTTTCCCAATTCATTTTGTGCCTTTTTCTATGAAAAATGGAAAAGACTAAACTGACATTCATTATGCAAACTTAGACTTAGATTTGGTCTATTGAAACGTAAGATTTCAACATTGCTCTTAATTAAGTTCCTAATGGATTACTTAATATCCAATGTAGGAGATAGCTATACCACTACAATGTATCACAACGTCAAAATTTTAGTTCTCTTAATGGTTCCATATGTGGTAAATCCTGCTAGCCTCGTTGGAACTTAGTTAGTATACAATCTAGCAGTTTATTTTCTCTACTATATAAAAAGGCCTTACGATAATTGATATTATTATAATAGATAATAATTATTCATAATAAAAGAGGTTTGATTCATATATAATAATATATATTATTTAATTTAAATTATATCATTCAATTTAAGAAGTTATATTAATATTAGGTTTGTGTTTTAAAAATTCACATTTAAGTTCAATATTAAATTGAATATTAAGTTTAAATTATATTCATTTAGTATTAATTATTTTATTATATTTAGAAATGCATGTAGTTGTCCTTCAACTCTTAAAAAAAATAAGTTTAAAGGATAGTATGTTATTATGATATTAAGTTTATATTTTATTAATACTAAATTTATTTTTATATTATGTTACTCAAGTTTGATATTAAAATTAATATTACGTGAAATATTTAAGTTTATAAGTATTTTGAAGAGTGTTTATATATATATAATTTTTTTGAGAGAGTTTATATTTACAAGCATGTGTAGTTGTGGTTTAAATTTATAATTGCATAAATGATATTTATAATGGTAATTTTTGTCATACAAATCATAATCTAACCGAAGTTAATTGTTGTCAACCATAGCTAAACCACAGTAAAAACATATTCAAGCTTTTGCCAACCATAGCCTACCAATAGTCAAAACATAGTAAGCAATTATTAATAATAGTCAAACATGGTCAACTATAGTCTTCCCACAAACCTATGGATTATTAATATTAATAAGCTCAAGGGATTAATAAATTATTCTTTTGTAGGTTGTGATCAGAGTTGGAGCAAGCAATTGTAATAGTTTTTCTATTCAACTGATTAATGCAAAGAGGCTTGAGGGTTTTTTCCCAGTTGGATTCCCCTAGAATTAAATATGTAATTTTGGTTTTGCTTATTACATGTCTATGCATGTTGTTCTAGATTGTGATTTCCATTCCGTGGATCAGTAGAGTAGAATTGTGTCTCTTGTTTTTCAGTTTGAAATCTTGAGCAGTTGCAATTTCTATCAAATTTCTACATATCATGAGGGTGGAGGTAGGGGGGATAATATGCAGGTGAGGGTGTGGGTGATAATATACAAATCATATTATTAATATGATTTTCATATTATCTCCTACCACCACCACCATCACCCTATACAAATCATATCATCATCCCCACCCACACCATCATATTATCTCCCCTTACCCCAACTCTCATGATATCTTTACATAAATGGAGGAAAGTCATTGAAGGATGCAAAGCAAAGTATAAATTTTATGGGAACTCCTATTTGTCATGTAATTTTTTTATGATTATTTTTCATCTAAAATTTCCCTTCACATAACATTTGCTATTTATTTTTACTCATAATTTAAACATCATGCATCAAATGTGTCTTTATAAATTTTTGGTTGTGAATATAAAACTAAATTTTTAGTTAATATAAGTTTTGTTTTGTATGAAATTTTTTAATTCTAACTTGACCATAAAATATCGTTTAATCAAGTAATATCATAGATGTACATGTTTTATATTACTTCAAAAAGATCAAACATATTCATTCAATAGTATTCATTCCCAATGCCAAAATAGTCAATGATTTGATATAATTATGTATAGTCACTATTTATGTAATTTCAAATATTATACAAATGGTGCTAAATCATTCTCAATTTTTTTTAAAGTGGTTTGGTAAATAAAATTAACTATAATGTATTTTGAAGAGGTATAATCGACCTCAAAATTCAACATGACGAGTTGGACTAAAGGAGGACCTTATAAATAATTAAACAAGTTTGAACTCAGTGTAAAATAGGAATGAGGGAGGATTCTAACATTTCAAGCAATATAACATATAGTGCATGTATTTTAAACAAATTCATAATCTTTGGATAAGTAAGAAGGATGAATTTTTCCACACATGGGGCGTAGAAAAATTGATTAATGGGTGTGTTTTTAAGGCGCTCCTTGCTTAAAGGTCACCACTTTGAAACCCTGTGGGTGTCTTGCTAGTATAATCTTCAGCCAAAGGTTATAGCGGTAGTTGTTGGAATTAAACCTATGTCACATGTGTACAAGGTTGGCCTCGTTGTCAATTTCTCTAGTTACAAAATAAAAGAAAAAAAGGATGAAGCTCTCCAATTGGCACCTTAAAACCTAAAAGGCCCAAACCCAATTGTGGATTCAAGTATGAATTTATTGAACACATATCAAACCTAACAAATAGATCCATTCTCTAATCAAACTAAGAAGTAGACCCATTTTTTAAAATATTGATTTGTTGCTACCATACCAACACCGATAAAGCTATCTAAAAACTCTTAAAATAAGAAAAAAAATCGTTGTTTCCCCCAAACAAACAGGTAAGGTTAGCTCTATTATTTCTATTGGACAACAAAATTGCCCTTGGATTTGAGTACTTTATCCCTATAAATTAGTGTTTTACATAGCATACCAATGGCACATGGGTGTGGTCATGCCATGTGAACCTCAAATTTTAAAATGCAAGCTTAAGTGTTCAAGATATAGGCTTAGGTGTGCACACTAAATGATTTGCATGTAAACATGGGTTTATTTCTAAGAAGTCAATGAACTCACTACAAACGAGTATATGTTTTTTGGTTTGGGAACCATGACTTCTTTCATTTTATGCCATCTTATTTAAAATTAGTTATATATATATATATATATATATATATATATATATATATATATATATATATATATATATACCTATCAAATTGACACTTTAAAAATAAGTAAACATTATCACTAATATGTAGCCATTAAAATAGCATTAAACAAGTGTAATATGTATGGTTGGTGCTTAGTACCTTTCCCTTATACAGAAAGTAATTGATAGCTAAATTACAGTAAAAACAATAAAATTAAAAGTTAGTTAGTATACAATCTAGCAGTTTATTTTGTCTACTATATAAAAAGGAGGCCTTACAATAATTGATATTATTATAATAAATAATAATTATTCATAATAAAAGAAGTTTAATTTATATATAATAGTATATATTATCTAATTTAAATTATATCATTCAATTTAAAAAGTTATATTAATATTAGGTTTGTGTTTAAAAATTTACCTTTATGTTAAATATTAAATTGCATATTAAGTTTAAATTATATTCATTTAGTATTAATTATTTTATTATATTTAGAAATGCATGTAGTTGTCCTTCCGCTCTAAAAAAGGGTTAGTTTAAAGGATAGTATGTTATTATGATATCAAGTTTATTAATATTAAGTTTATATTTTATTAATATTAAATTTATTTTTATATCATGTTACTTAAGTTTAATATTAAAATTAATATTACAAGAAATATTTAAGTTTATAAGTACTTTGAAGAGTGTTTATATTTATAAATCTTTTGAGAGAGTTTATATTTACAAGCACGTGTAGTTGTGGTTCAACTTTATGATTGCGTAAATGATATTTATAATGGTAACTTTTGTCAAATCATAGTCAACTATAGACAAATCATAGTCTAATCGGAGTTAATTGCTGTCAACCATAGCTAAACTATAGTAAAACATATTCAAGCTTTCGCTAACCATAGCCTACCAATAGTCAAACCATAGTAAGAAATGATTAATAATAGCCACACATGGTCAACCATAGTCTTACCACAAACCCAAAGGATTAATGAAACCTATGGATTATTAATATTAATAAACTCAAGGGATTAATAAATCCTAGGGATAAATATTTTAAACCCAAAGGATTTTTGATATTATAAACTCAAGGGATTAGTATTATAAACCAAAGGAATTAATATTGAAAACATAAGAGATTAATAAACCCAAGCAATTGTTAATATTATAAACCCCATGGATCAATAAACCCAATGGATTAATCTTATAAACCCAATGGATTAATAAACCCAAGGGATTATTAATATTATAAACACAACAGATCAATAAACCCAAGGTATTATTAATATTATAAAAATAATGGATTAATATTCTAAACCCAAAAGGTTTAACCATGGTCAAACATGGTCCTACATCACATTGTGACAAAGGTTGTCTCAATATGAAAATTGACCATGATTAAACATGGTCAAACATGTTTATTTAAGGGTTTATATACCTTTGGTTTGTGTTGTTTCCTTCGGTTGAATGTTAATCCCTAGGATTTATAATCCATTAGGTTTTTAGTATTATTGTATTATTTTTATTATTCCCTTTTCCTAAAAATATCAGTCATGCTAAAACGTGGTCAATAAGGGTCAACCATGGTCAATGAATGTCATTCTTGGCTTACCATGGTAAACCATGCCCAACCATGCTGTGTGAAATCAATCATGATCAACCATGGTCCAACATTGCATGGTCACAAATATTTTGTCGAGATGAAAATCAACTTTCTTTAACCATGGTCCAATGTCAAATTGTGACAAAGATAATGTCAATATGGTAATAAATAATGGTCAAGCATGGTATACCATCGTCCTACGTCGCATTGTGACAAGGATTATGTCAATATGAAAATCAACCATGGCCAACCATGGTCAACCATTTTTATTTTAGAGTTTATAATATTTGTCTTTAGGTATTTATAAATTAGGTTTATAATACTCATCCCTCGGGTTTAATATTATTTCCTTGGGTCCATAGTATCTTGGGGTTTTAGTATTAAGCCCTTTAGTTTATTATTCCCTTGGTTTTGTATTATCAATTCCTTGGGTTTATTAATCAAAGGTTTCAACTATGGTTGAGCATGACTAAATGTTGCGTTGTGATAAAGGTTGTCTCAATATTAAAATTAGCCATGGTAAATCATGGTCAACAATGTTCCAATGTCACATTGCAATGAATATTGTCTTAATATGAAAATCAAGCATTGTCAACGATGGTCAAACATGGTCCAAGGTCGCGTTGTGAGAAATTTTGTCTTAGTATGAAATTCAATCATGGTAAGCCATGGTCCAACGTCACATTCTGACAAAGATTGTCTCAATATGAAAATAAACCATGGTCAACCATTTTCAACCATGGTCAACCATGGTAAATCATGGTCAACCATTGTCGAACATGGTCAACCATAGTCAACCATGGTGAATCATGGTCAACCATTGTTCAGTGACACATTGTGACAAAGATTGTATCGATATGAAAATAAACCATGATCATTCATGGTCCAAAGTCATATTGTGACAGAGATTGTCTCAATATGAAAATCAACTATGGTAAACCGTGGTCAATTGGGTTTATTTTAGGGTTTTTTAGAAATTTCTACAAATCTAGCTTTGACACCATGTAGGTTTTTACTATAGATTAAATAGCTTATGTGATATGCTAAAACACAAGACAAGAATCTATTCTACTCTTCAATGGAAACCAAAATTGTACAATGAAAACAATAAGCAGGAGATGAAGAATATAAATCTCACATAACATAGTATTTCTCTAGGAAAAGCAGCTGCTCAAAACCCTGACTATCTATATTAAATTAACTAGAAGATCTAAGAAGAAAATACAATGCTTGTTCAAACCAAACAATCCCTGCACTAGTATAGTTGGACTCTCTACTTCCTAGGTTGACTCTATCCAACATTTAGCCAATTTACTAGCCTTCCAACCCCCTACTTCCTTGTGCAATCCCTAAGAGAATTAGCCTCTATTTAATGTGGAAATTCCCTCTCCGTAACAGTTGTGGAATCCAAACATAGGCCCTCTAGTGATTTTATGCACCATCTGTACAACTCGGGAAATATGATACAACTAATAGTACACTGTCCTTGAACTCTAATCTCAATTGGGTCTTCCTCTGAACTGATATGAATGAGTTATTTATGAAGTGAATCTTCAGTTAACTGATGTGGTACTAGTGATGCACTGATGCACTACTTCACTACTAGACCTCTAATAGTTCCTCCAATAGTTAGAATTAGTTTAATTCACTATAACTCAATTAGACTAAATATCTAATTACAACTCAAAAGAATTCAACTCGGACCCCTAAAATTTAGGAATCCCTCTACATGACGCAAGATAGACTTCCATCTCGAATTTACTAGTCCAACTAAGTCAACTTAACCTAGTTAACTATTACAAGTTTCTATGAGAATATAATTTCGATTTAGTTCTCAATTTAATTCAAGGACAAATTAAATTGGAATTTCTAGATGCTATTTTTAACATTTCTTGTTTTCATTTTCAACAGGTTTATAATATTTACCTTATGTTTGATATACCTAGGATTTATATTATTAATCACTTGGGTTTAATACTATTCCATTGAGTTTATAATCTTGTCAGCTTTTAGTATTAATTCCTTGGGATTATAATATCAATCTCTTATGTTTCTTAATATAAGGGTTCTTATTCCTAGGTTGTAATATTAATCATAGCATTCATACTATTAATCCTTGGGTTTATTATAAATACTTTGGGCTTATACTCATGGTCAAACATGGTCAACCATGGTCAAATGTCACATTGTGACAAATGTTTTCTCAATGTGAAAATCAACTATGGTCCAATGTCACATTGTGACAAAGATTGTCTCCATATGAAAATCAAGCATGCTCATCTATGGTCAACCATTGTCCAACGTTGCATTGTGATAAAGATTGGCTCAATATGAAAATGATTCATTGCAAACCACATTCAACCATGTTTATTTTAGGGTTTATAATATTCACCTTAGGGTTTATACATATCGGGTTTGTAATATTAATCCCATGGGTTTAATACTATTCCCTTAGGTTTATAATACTTTGGGGTTTTAGAATTAATCATTTGGGTTTATAATATCAATCCCTTGTGTTTATTAATATAAGGCTTCATATTCCTAGGTATAATATTATTCATAGGGTTTATAATATTAATCCTAGGGATTAATATAAACCCCTTTGATTTATAATCATGGTCAACGATGGTCAACCATGATTCAATGTCACCTTATGACAAAGATTGTCTCAATATGAAAATAAATCATGGGCTACCATGGTCTAACATTGCATTTTGATATCCTAACCGATAGCGTGCAAAGGATTTGAACCCTCACCACTCACCAATATACGCAAGATAACTTCGAGTTTCAGGGTTCAATACTTCATGCAATGGGGCTAGAATTTGATGGAATATGGGTCGGATCCAACGCTGGGAGCAAGGGAAAAGAAGCAAGCAATGTGAATGACGCCATGTTCTCAGGCCGCAGATGTTCTGGTTTGGCATGCAACCCTCACCGTTTCACATGATCTCTCTTGCAATTACAATTATTCTCTCGTTGACGACTAACAAAACATTCTCAGGTTGGAAACAAGAAATTGCCATGCCTTTGCACTCCCTAAGGCCTCCCTGTCAGAGTCTCTATCGAAATTTATTTTTATGCCTTTTTCTAGACAGAGGTTGTTTTATTTATCTCATTTTATTATCATAAGGATGTGCCGAGGGTGGACCGGCCTTACCATTCCCACAACAAAGGACTAGTGCTACACGCAAGGAAATCCACCCTTCTCACCACGGTTGGGCACAGATCGAAAGGAAAAACAGAAGAAGAGAAGAGGTGGGATTTATGCAGAATAGGTTCAAGGCAACATCTACCAAGCAAGGAAAAGAGAGAATTAACCCCAGATCCAGAGGATTTATATCAGATCTTCATCAAAACCATATATGGGAAATCGATAATGATATGGGTTGGGGAAACGGATCTGGTGATCGATCTGAAGAAAAAAGCCCAAGAAGCTACAAGTATTCCTATTTTATCACAAAGTTTGATTTTCTCTGGGAAAGTATTGCAGGAAGAGATCCAACTGAAATATTATGGGATTAAATGTGATTGCACCATTATCCTGAATCTAAGATTACAAGGTGGGGCCACAGGAGCAAGCATAACAACAAGGGAAAATCTGACCAATAAGGGACAAGCCTCATTCAAAGACGCATTAACAAGGAAACCTACAAAATAGGACAATAAAGCCCTAAATCTAACAATTCCATGACCATACATTGTAGAAAAGATGGAAAAAGCGCCAGATTTGTCCATTGAATTACTAGAAGTAAGTGATCTATTTACTATTTTACACACAAACATGATCATTGGTCACTTTAATGGATTCTGGCCAAAATCTAAAGAGCTCAATGAATGGATCTACCAAAACTGGATGAGAGAATGTGAAATTTATCCACGCACAAAAGGTTTTCTTGTGGTCCAATTTAATACCCAAAAATACTACAACTATGTCATAAATGATGGGTTATGGTTCTAGGGAAGGGTCAGTCTCTTTATTACCCCATGGTTCTCTGGTTTTGGCACAAATACAACAGTGGTCACAAAAATTCCGATATGGGTGAGGCTACATAACCTTCCTCTCCCTTTTTGGCACCATCAAGTTCTATAAGGCATAGGGAACTCCCTCAGAAGGTACCTAAAGATAGATAAAAAAAGAATGGACAAAGGGATCTTCACCTTTTCACGCATGTGTGTGGAGATAGATTTGAGTAAAGGCCTCCCTGATTGCCTAAAGCTGACACATAAAGATTTTAAGTGGATACAGTGGCTTGATTTTGAAAATACAACCTTTAGATGGAGGGTCTGCCACCAAACAGGGCATCTGCAAAATACATGCAAACAAGCAAAGAGAAAAACAAAAAAGAGAATGCAAAACCAGAAAGGATGGAAATTTCAAGAACCCTCTTCATCAAATGAGAATGAAGAAGAATAGGATGAAACCGAGCAACAACAGGAGACAAAAAAAATCGAGGCTCACATGAGATGGGAGATGAAAAGGAGGAAGATTAGAAGAAACGGCTAGAGAATACAAATAACTCGGTAGTTAATCCGATACTTGAAAGCCAAGTAGAGGAAAATAACAAAAACCAAGGCACTGGTAGAAATAAGCGACCACATGTTTACAAAAGCTCTGATTCAGAAAAAGAAACCTTAAATCTTAAAAGAAATAATCAACTCGCAATCATCACTACCTCTCCACCTCTGGGGGCCTGGAAAAAGGTTCAAAAGAAAAAAGGCAAAAAAGACAAGTCGAGTTTTACTGGCAATGTGTAATTTTAATTTTAATTTTTAATTTTTATCTTTTTTATTTTTCTGGGTAACTTTGCTACTATGTGTTTCATGCACATGGGTCCTTCAGGACAACCTCTAGAATGCTTCAATGCATCTACTAAATGTAACTCCATGTTTTTATTAATAGAAATTTAATGATTTTTTCTTTGGAAAAAAAAATGTTGTGTGACAAAGATTGTCTAAATATGAAAATCAACAATGGTAAACCATGTTTATTTTGGGGTTTATAATATTTATCTTGGGGTTTATTATATTGGACTTATTATATTTATCCTTTAGGTTTAATATTATTCCTTTGGGTTTATTATCAATTGGGTTTTTAGTATTAATCCTTTTGTTTTATTATTCCGTGGGTTTATTATGTCAATGCCTTGGGTTTATTAATCTAAGGGTTCTTATTCCTAGGGTATAATATTATTGATAGGGTTTATACTATTAATGATTGGGTCTAATACAAATACCATTGCTTTATAAACATGGTCAATTGTTGTCCAATGCCGCATTATGACAAAGATTGTCTCCTTATGAAAATAAATCATGGTGAACCATGGTTAACCATGGTGCATTGTCGCACTATGACAAATATTATCTCAATATGAAAATCAACCATGGTCAACCATGGTACAACATCGCATTCTGAAAAAGATTGTCTCAACACGAAATAGTATTCATAGGGTTTATAATACTAATCCTACAGTTTGATAGAAATCCCTTAGGTTTGTAATGATGGTCAACCATGGTCAACATGTTCCAATGTTACATTGTGACAAAGATTGCCTCAATATGAAAATCAAGCATTGTCAACCATGGTCTAACATCAGATGATGACAAATATTGTTTCAAAATGAAAATAAACCATGGTCAACTATGGTCCACCATGGTCCAACGTCACATTGTCACAAAGATTGTCTCAAAATGAAAATCAACCATGGTAAGCCATGATCAACCATGTTTATTTTAGCATCTATAACATTTATCTTAAGGTTTATATACCTTGGGTTTATAATGTTTGTCCCTCGTGTTTAATATTATTCTTTTGGTTTATAATCCCTTGGGTTTTTAATATTAATCCCTTTGGTTTATTATTCCATTGGGTTTATAATATGAATCTCTTAGGTTTATTAATCTAAGGGATCTTATTCTTAGGGTTTAATATTATTCACAAGCTTTATAATATTAATCCCCTTGGTTTATAATCATTGTCAACCATGGTCCAACGTCACATTATGACAAGTATTTTCTTAGTATGAAAATAAACCATGGCCCAAGGTTGTATTGTGACAAAGATTTTTTGCATATGAAAATCAATCATGGCCAACCATGGTGTAATGTCACGTTGTCACAAAGATTGTCTCAATATGAAAATCAACCATTGTCAACCATGAAAATTCTAGGGTTTACAATATTTATCTTAGGGTTTATATACCTTGGGTTTATAATATTAATCCCTTCGGTGTAATATTTTTCCCTTAGGTTTTAAGTACTAATCCCTTAAGTTTATTATTCCCATAGGTTTATAATATTAATCCATTGGGTTTATTAATCTAAGGGTTCATATTCCTAGGGTATAATATTATTTATAGAATTTATAATATTAATCTGTATATTTAATATGAATCCCTTAGGTTTAATTAATATTCAATAACTAATATAAATTAATTTTTTCTTTTTTACATTTTTAATAAATAATAACTAGAATAAATTAACTATTTGTTAATTAATTATTTAATATTAATTAAAAATAATTAATTATTATTATTATTATTTAATTATTATTTATAATAATTAATTTATTAATTAACACGATTAAATTATTATTAAATTAACAACATTATTGTTGTTATTATTATTATTAACAGCAATAAATAAAAGCCACTTAGCACTCACTGGAATGGGTCGAGCGAGGCAGATTTAATAATAGGGATTTGGCCCATCAACAAAAATGTTATCTGCAAAGTAGAATTAATTATGAAGGGACGTGTAAGAATAAGTTGACGAGATGGGGAACCTCAAGCGACTCAGGGTCTCCCTCTTCTATAATTACAGTCCCCAATTACAAGAACAATGTTATGCTCCCCAAAGGATACCAGCATTGCCTCATTTGTGCTCCCAAAAGGTGGTTTTTCTCTGTTCTTGGTCATAGGAGGATGGCTCGAGAAGGCAGTAGAAATCCTTCGGCCAACAAAGACCTGCAGCAGGCTCGGGAGGCTTACGAAACAAGAACCTCGCAGAAGGAAAAATGCAAAATAGAGGAGTTGGAAGCAATTGTTGCTGAAGAGGAAGAAAACCTGGAGGAGAATGTACTGGAAAAGGAAATGGAATGGGTTCAGGATCCCGGCATGGCAACAACACAGGCAACTCAATATGTCCGCACTCAGGCGGAGATGTGGTGAATGAAAACAATGTTAGCGAAAGCTATTAGTATGTAAGTGGAGTATCTCAATTAGGCTCACCAGGCTATTTTTGTCTTATCTGCGGATCACACGGCGGTTTTGGAAGCACTGAAATTCAAAATCAGTTCGCTGGAGCAACAGTTTGGTAACATATCCAAAAAGTTGACAGTGTTGATTAGCCTTCTGAGGCATTCAATTTTCCAGGATGCCACTGCTATGTGGAAAGGGGCGGAGGAGACCGCGGGGACCAGTCAGGGGAAGTGATCCTCCCAACGTCCACCTTAGTCCGGCAGAGCTACAACTTTGGCCGGCCAGGATTCCTCCACCAAGGATTATATTGTTCTAGGGTTGTAATGGGATGCTTTGGGAGTCTTTGTGTGCTTTCATGGGTCTTGGGTCAGCACTTTTCTGTTTCGATTACGCGAAGTTTTCTTGCTATGTTTCAATATTCTGTCTCTCTTCTTAATAGTCCTTTTCATAGTTTCCTTGCTTGTCTCGGAGGAACTTTGGTCTGTTTGGTCCCTATTTTACCATATACTCAAATGGATTACTGGTTTTGATGTCCCTAGCCCTCTTTGTGCCGCCCTACATGGTGAGCCTTGGGGATTTTTGACAATCTGGATGGTTCTGAAATGTTGGAAGCGGGCAAGGGAGTCGGTCTTTAGTCTGCACGGGCAGAACTTTTTGTACACTATGTATCTTTTGTCTTAATACAAATTGCTGATTTACACAAAAAACAACAATAAATAATATAAATTTTAAAAATACAATATTTATATTTTTTTAATAAATAATAATAATTAATATCTAGTTATATGAATAAATTAATTATTATTAAAATTTATTAATTGACAATGATATTAAATTTAATTAATAGTAATATTAAATATAATTAATAATAATATTAAATAATAGTAATATTAATAATTAACAATAAATAATTAGTTAGTAATAACCATAATTATTTTAAAATAATAATAATAATAATAATAATTTACTAACATTATAATTAATTATTAATATAAATTAATTATTATTTTTAATAATAATAATAATAATAATAATAATATTTTCATTATAATAGTTATTTTTTATTATTATTATGTTTATTATTTTGTATTTAGGAATATGAATATTAATTTTATGATTAATATTAGATTTACACTGTTAATAGTTATTGTTGTTTTTCAATCATATTTACTAATGTGGTTGGGTTTAAGATATTAATTCCTGGGTTTATAAATATTTTGTGTTTTTAATATTGGTCTCTTGGGTTGGTTGATCACTTAGGTTTATAGTATTTATCCCTTGGGTTTACTAATTTGTTGGGTTTATAATATTAAACTTTTGGGGTTATTAGCCCCTTTGGTTTATAATATTAATAATTCCCTGGGTTTATAATTTAATCTCTTGGGTTTATAATATTAATAATCCATTTGGTTTAATAAACCTTTGAGTTTAAAATATTAATTCCTAGGGTTTATTAATCCATTGGGTTTAAAATGTTAATTTTTAGGGTTTATTAATCCATGTGTTTTTAATATTGATTCCTTGGGTTCATTGATCCTTTAGGTTTATAATATTTATTCCTTATGTTTTTTAATCCATTAGGCTTATAATATTAAACCCTTGGGTTTATGAGTAGTTTTGATTTATAATATTAATAATTCTTTGGGTTTATAATTTAATCTCTTTCGTTTATTAATTCCTTGGATTTAAAATATTAATTCCTAAACGTTATTAATATCCTAGAAGCAATATTTAGAACACAAGGGATTAACAAACAATAAATTTTAGTATATGAGGGTTCATATAAAAACCCTAGAGTTTAGATTTTATAAGATATTATTATTACATATTATATTGTTAAATAATATATTATTATATAAAAAGAGAAATTAAGGAAGTTGTTGACGAATCTCTTAAAATTGGCAAAGATAAAAATATACAAAGCCCTAACTAAAAGGGAAAAAAGGTATTATATTCGTAAAAGACAAGAGAATCTCTTACACCTCTCTAAGGTAGCTCCTAAGAAATTTTGGAGGCGGCTTATAACTAGGAAAACTAAAGATAATAATAAATTTTCTTTCATCTTTAATTTGTCGACGTTTTGAGTCTAGATGTGCGTCATATAAAATCATTTAGATGGTCGGATTACAAAACTTGACATATCACACAACCTTAACCATATTTATTGCTACTGCCTCTCTTCTTCGTAAATCAGTCTTGATGATGAGTCTTGGTCTAGACTCGAAACGTCGACAAATTAAAGATGAAAACTGTGGAATATCCGAATTCAACTTCTAGAAAACCACACCACACAAATCTACAAACCATTAATAAAATTGTTTTACACGATTGGAATTCCTATCTTGAAAGGCTTTATGAATCTCCAAATGTCATGGATAACTTTGAAACCCCGCTCACAATGAAATAAGTTTTCTCTTTAGAAGACATTGATTTTCGCGTTAATCGCTTGGCTAATGGGAAAGCTAAGGACATTGAAGGTTACCAGGCGGAAATCTTAAAAATTGGAGGTCTTGTCCTCATCCCCCACATTCACAAGCTTTTCAATCAAGTGGTCAAGAAAGGGTTCCCTAAACAATGGACTCAAAGCCTCATTATCCCTATTTTTAAAAGTGGGGATACAAATAACCCCTCTAATTATCCGACAATTATGATCAGCCCTCTCCTAGCCAAGTTATATGGTATTATTTTGAAAAATAAGTTGAGCATATGGCTTGAAAGTGAAGGTAAGCGGGCTAAAGACCAAGCGGGTTTTAGAAAGCAACACTTAACAACAGACCACCTCGTTATGCTTAGGATCATTGTGGAGGAATGCTACAATGATAAATCCAATCTCTTTTGTTGCTTTGTGGACTTTAGAAAGGCTTTCGATACGGTTCCTCGAAACAACCTTTGGAACAAATTATAAGAGCTAAAGGTTCCTTTTGACATGAGATATGTCGCTATAAGGTTATACGAGAATGTAATTGCGAAGTTAACGAGAAATGAGGGGTGGTCGAAAGATATTAAGTGTAATATCAGAGTTAAACAAGGTTTCCCCCTCTCCCCTACCCTATTTGGCATTTACATCGATAAGCTATAAGGTTGTTTAGAGGAAGCAGGATGTGCTAGCACGATCTTAGCTGGGATAACCATCATCCTTCTTCACTACACTGACGATATCGTTCTTCTCGCAAGGTGCCCATCTGATCTTGATAAGAAACTTATACTTCTTAAGGATTTTTTCTCTACCATGGGTATGATTGTTAACACTGAGAAAACAAAAGTTATGATTATCAAATCTAAGAAGGACACTTACGCTAATTTTATGTATGACAATAGTAACTTGGAGGAAGTGTCTTCCTACAAGTACCTAGGAATTGATGTTCATCACAAGCTCAACTAGAACTATAGCATTGAGAAAATGATTAATGGGGGATGGAAAGCTTATTTTGGTCTTGAAAATAATTGTAAAATGGCAAACCTTCTAATGTGCTATAGAAAGAAGTTCCTCTTTGAAACTTTAGTCACTCCGGTTATCTTATATGAATGTGAGGTTTGGGGTTGTAGCATCCCTAGAGAATCCTGGAGAAAGATTGAGCAAATCCAGAAGTGTTTTATAATGTATAACATCGAAATTAAAAGCAACACACCCTATCCTATTGTCCTTATAGAAGTGGGTCTTTCCTCTATCGAGAGTCTAGCTATGACTAGGCTTCTATTGTATAAGCACAAACTCAATAACATAGGAGACAATAGACTTCCTAAGCTAGCTTTAAATTCCAGCCAAAACCACCTAAGGCTCAAACGAGGTTAATATAAAGACACCAGGGCCTGGTTAAACCATTGGGAGATCAACAATAATGTTGCATTGCAAAACATTAATAACAGTAAAAATATTGTTACTTCTAAGTTCAAAGAAAAATGTGGTGTGAGAAAGATTTAGCAACTAAAAGAAAATTAAGATATTATAAGGAGGTCATCAATCCCACCCTAGAAGATCAAAAGTATCTCTCTATTTTAACTAGCTCAAAGAAGAAAATTAATATAGCCAAGATTAGAACGAACTCTCATGAGCTCCATAGTGAAACAGGTAGTTGGGCAGTTCCTAAAACACTATGTATGGAAAGGTTCTGCAATCTCTGTGAGAATACGAACATCGAGGATGAAAATCACTTCCTCTTAGAGTGCCTCGTGTACAACCACATTAGATATCAGTTTAGAAATCTGTGTTGCAATACTGACCTTCCTAGCCTTTTACGTTGTCAAAATTACAATGAGCTCGGGAGGCTTCTCTCGAAGCCTTTTGAACATAGGAATAAAATATTAAATCAAACTAAATAATTCGTTTCTTTAGGTCCAATAGACCAAAATTTGGTTTTAGTAGACGTTAACCACCATCATCATCATCATTCATATATATATATGTGTGTGTGTGTGTGTGTGTGTTAATATACAGTTGATATTATTAAGATAATTTATATATTTATATATAATAATTATTGACAATAATATAATGGTAAACATAAATATATATTATTAATAATAACGGAATGTTGTTATTAAGATATATGTCAATTATATTATAATTTTAAATATAACTATTAATACATTAATGAAAATTTATGTGATAATTAATATTATATTAATATAAAAATAATGTTAATATAATAAGTTAATTATGTAAATAAAAAAATGACTTATTATTATTTATATAATTATTAATAAAGAAAAATAAATAGCTTTCAACCAAAAAACACTTAATAATTATTAATATAGTGAATGATAGATATATATCTATAGATTTATATCAATTACATACGTAAATATAGTTACACTAATTATCCTTTACCTAATTAATTGAAAACCTACCTATTCATTTCAACCTACCTATTCATTTCACGATTTTAAACATTATTTTTAAAACTAGTTCATTTTTTCTATTAATAACGTGTGTAGCGATTTTGTCACATAAATTGTTTTATCGAAAAAGTGCATCTTAAAGCATATTCCAAACATAATTAAATTGAAAAGGTTTGAATTTTGATTAATCTCTCAGTTTTCAAATATTATAAATTTTTTACTCTTTACTATGTGTCCATAATAGTATAGTATACATACATGTATTTTTTTACAGGGAAAAAACGTAGTAAAGGTGACTTTACAGGTTTTAGAAAAAGGGATATTTTTATTATTATATTCTTTTTAAAATAAATATAATTGGTATTTTTGGATGGTATTGTGAATAATTAATTAAAATAAATTAATGTGTTAACTATATATTAAGGTATTTATGGAAAAATTTCAAAGACCGATGCTCTGCAACCTGCATGCATTTTGCTGAGGGTTTCTTCTCCGCTGGCCGTGGCTACCTTGCCTTGGCTGGGGCTACCAAGATCACTTGACATGGAAGCGCTGGGTACTCCTCAGGGGCCTCCCATTTCCCCCTCCACCTTCTGCCACTGAGGCTTTCAAAACCTTGCTGGCTTCCTTGCCCAAGAAGAAGAATTTGGAAACTACAAAGTTCATGAAGAAGCTGGACGACATCCCTAAGATTGCCCTCCCACCAAAAGGGCCAATCCAAGTGGCCCTGTCTCTTGCAGATCGTGCCCTTGTTGGCCAGTTCACAGGACTCTAGCCTTCCATGAAAACCACAAAGAACTGGGTCACAAGGAACTGGGCACCCTTGATAAAAGACAAAGTAACCTCATACTTTCTCAGGAGAGGCTACTTTTTGTTTGAGTTCACTACAAATGAGGACAAAGATCTTATTTTCTGAAATGGACCTTACTTCATGGGCCCTCAAGGACTATATTTGAATAAATGAATGCCAGACTTCGATCCGGCAGTGGATGTGCCTACAGTGGTCCTGGTGTGGGTGAGACTCCGCAACATTCCAGCACATTGTTGGAACTGGGATTCTCTAAAGCACATAGGCAATACCCTAGGCAAATTTATAGACAAAGCTAATAGCAGAGATCAGTATGACTGCGCCAGAATTTTCATGGAGGTAGATCTAGAGATTGGACAACCAGAAGCCATCAAAATAATCGTAGGCCCCTGGACCCATGTGCAGAAACTGGACTATGAGCAACTATCATTCAAATGCCGGAAGTGCCACGTTTATGGCCATTTTGCCAGAGACTGCCCATCCAATGAGGTGGAAGAAAAAGGGAAGGAAGAGGGTTGGAATCAAGTAAAGCACACCAAAAACTCTCAGAAGAAGATAGAAAACGCAAATGCTAAAGCTCCACAGATGGGTCCTACTCAGAAACCATCCACGGAAAGTCAAGGGAACAAATTCGAGATTCTTGGATCTGAAATCATGATCTCCCAAGTGGTAGAGATCCCAAAGGAGATTCCCCGTCTAAATCCTTCCCCTCCATCAAAAGTGTAGTAGAGAGATCTAAAGGGAAGATCTTAGAAGAGGAGGAGGAAACCCAAGAATCTAAGGAATCAGAGGAAGAAGGAGAAATAGGAGACTCCCAATCGTCTCCTAGAAGAACCACAAGAGGACGCAAGTCTGCAAAGGAAAAAAGAGAACAAGAAACTTAGAAGGTCAAGCTTCAAGGCAGCCAACCAATTCTAGAGAAGCTATTGGCAAAAACCCTGAAGCTGACAAGGAATCAATCTTAGGGCTCAAAGGGAACCCATCAAAACAAAAATAAATGATGAAGATAGTCTCCTGGAATTATAGGAGAATGGGCACTACAGCCAAGGAAGAAGCAATGAAAATTTTAATAAGACTGGAAGCCCCAGATATCCTCCTCATCCATGAGACTAAAATGGAGGATGCAACTTTCCTCCAAGCAAGTAAAATTTTTTTGACTAAAAGCAGAGCGCAAGAAATTTATGCCCGTGGAGCCTCGGGAGGGCTTGGGTCACTCTGGAATCCTAATAAGTTCTCATTAATCTCTGAGTCCCTAAATAACCATTGGATTTTCTTAAAAATGCAGCATTTAGAAACTAAGGAGTTCATTTGTCTATTCAATGTTTATGCTCCTAACAATGCAGGTGAGAAAAAAACTGCTGTGACTCCATAAAAAGTCCAGCAGATATAGAGAACCTAGAAAATATCATCATAGCCAGGGATCTCAACCTCACCCTCCTCTCGTCAAAAAAAAGAGGAGGAAGCATCATCAGAGATCCAGTAAGAGAATGGTCAGAAGACCTCATGTAGGACTGGGACCTGCTAGACATCAAGCCGGTTACTGGTAAGTTCACTTGGTTAAATAAGAGAGTTGGTCCTGGATATATAGCAGCAAGACTTGATAGATTTTTTGTTCAAAGCTCCTTCTTGCTTCTTGGGCTAGAGGCTAGAATGCAAATTCTTCATAGCAGCATATCAGATCATAAGCCCATTAGTCTTGAGCTCCTGGCTCCCAAGGATCTGGGCCTATCCCTTTCAGATTTAGCCCACTGTGGACTAAAGAGGCAGACTTTATGCAAAAGGTCAGAGATTGCTGGAAAGACCCAGTCAAGGGTTCCCCTTTTTTTGTTTGGGAGGAAAAACTTAGAAGAGTAAAAGCAATGCTGAAAAACTGGGTTAAGACTTTGCCCAATCCTGCTGTTGAAAGAAAAAAAATTCAAAACGCTCTAGAAACGCAGCATCTCCATCTAGAAGCAGCTGAAATCACCAAAGAAGAGCTGGACAAGGAGTCGCAGCTACAACAGAAATTTCATAAGGCTTGTTTGGCAGAAGAAGAATTCTGGAGGCTCAAATCCAGGAGTCTATGGCTCAAAGCAGGCGATAGAAACTCCTCATTTTTCCATAAGCAAGCTCAAGCCAGGAAATGTCGTAACTCCATCTCTGAAATCAAAGAAGAAAACTGCACCTTAAAGGATTTTTCCAGCATCAAAAAGGCAGCTTCAGAACATTTTAAGAAGATGTATAGTGAAGACATGGAGGCTGGCCAAAGCGCTAATCTTCTAGACGTTGTTCCCAGCCTTATCACTTCTAGAATGAATCAGTTGCTTGAAAGCAAAATCAACAAAAATGAAGTCAGGTACGCCCTCTTTGCAATGGATCTCGACAAAGCCCTAGGATCAGACAGTTTTACAGCTAGATTTGTTCAGATCTATTGGCAGATTATTGAGAAGGAGTTTTTTAAAATGATTCAGAAGTCGCAAGAGTGTCAGAAAATTGGAGGTTGCACAAATTCAGCTTTTCTTGCCCTCATCCCTAAGGAAAAAGGTGCAAACTCTTTCAATAGATTCCACCCAATTTCCTTATGTAACATTGGATACAAAGTGATAACCAAGGTGATAGCGAACAATTTGAAAAAAATTCTCCCCAAAATCATCCTGGAGAATCAAGGAGGATTTATTCATGGCAGACAGCTTGTGGATAACTTCATCCTAGTCCAAGAGGCAATCCATTCCAGTCTTCATCGAAAAGAAAAAGGTATGGTCATTAAACTAGATCTAGCAAATGCATTTGATCATGTAAGGCATAGCTTTTTGTTTGATGTTCTGCACAAGTTGGGTTTTGGTCAAAATTTTATCAACTGGATCCGAGCTTGTATCTCAGAGCCCTGGATTGCTCCCTTGGTGAATGGTAGGGCTACTGAATTCTTCAAATCCTCTAGAGGGCTAAGGTAGGGGTGTCCCTTCTCACCCCTCCTCTTTGTTCTACAGGATTCTGTCCTCAACTTGTATTTAGATAAGAAACAACAAGATCAAGATACATCTAGCATGTGCATAGAAAGAGGGGTAAAGAACATCAATCACGCCCTATTCGTAGACGATACCTTGCTGTTGGGGGCTGCAACTCCACTTTCAGCAGTTAGATTTAAAGAAGTGCTGGAAGAATACTGTGAAGTCTCGGGTAGCGAATTAAATAAGGGCATATGTCATATATACTGCTGGAATATCCCTCTTGCCAGATGTCTAGGTTTTGCAGCCTCTTCAAATTGGACCTCCTTTAAATACCTTGGACTTCCCATCTTTCAGAAGAGGGCCTTGAGCAAAGACTAGTACCCTCAGATAGAGAAATTCAAAACAAAAATGCAGACCTGGGGATCCACCTAGCTCAACATTGTTGGAAAAATAATGCTTATCAAATCTGTTCTTAGCAACCTACCTTTATTCCAATTCTTTGTTCTCTTGGCTCCTGTGGGAATCCTTAAGAAGATGTAGGATCTAATCAGAAAATTTTTCTGGAAAGGAGGCAAGCAAAAAGAAAAGAGGATCCCTCTAGTCAACTGGGAAATTTTCACCAGACTGCTTCAGGAGGGAGGGCTGAATTTCACAGATCTCTGTGCTAAAAACTTAGCTATGGGAGAAAAACTGATTTGGAAAATCATAGCTCCCAAACCAATTTGGGTACACCTAGCATTGTGGAAAAAATATTTCAGAGGACAGAGACTTCGATGCTTAGAGCAGCCCAAAACCCATCTCAGAACCCCATTCAGCATGCTCTGCAATGAAGCTGGCCCACTGATAAGAATTCACTCCTTCTGGATACCTGGAAATGGTAAATCCATCAATTTGTGGGACGACAATATAATGAATAGGCCCCCCACTGGCAGATTCGGACTCCACGATTGAGCTGAAGAGATGGATGGTGGACGCAAATATCAAAACATTGTGGGATTTGTCGAATTGGAATGGTGATTGTTTGGCTGGTTGGAAGCAACTCCCGGTTCCACCCGCAATGTAAACAAACTTTGTTGCGCTCCTAACAACAATGCATGGGCTAGCTCCTTCACATGCGCAGAGGAAAGACGTGTGTGGCTGGGGTCCAAAACGGGCTGGTTACACGCTGGCTCAGGGCTACTCCAAGTGCACGAAACGGTCTCACATACCTCCCAACCCTGCACCTTGGCTCAAAATCTAGAATTTTCCTTCTATACCAAAAGTCAACCACTCCTGCTGGCTACTTTGCCATCAAAAAATTCTAACAGATGACAGGTTACAAAAAAGGGGCTTCTTCGGGCCATCAAGATGCATGTTATTCAAGGAAAGCCTGGAATCTGCCCTTCATCTCACGCTAGAGTGAAAATTTGCAGGTCTTATCTGGCATGAGCTTCTTGGATCATGGAATTTTCAGTTCACCTTCCCTCATTTTTCCCCGGACTTGTTTACTAGATGGCTGGCTAGATACCCAGGCCCAAACCCAAAAAAAAAATCATCAAGGCAGCATGGACTGTTCTGCCTAAACTCATTAGCTGGCAAATCTAGTTAGAGAGGAAAAGAAGGATTTTTAGAAATAAAGAACAGGACTTCAGACTAGTTTCCAATACAGTGAAATGCCAGCTAAGTGAGTGGCTGAGAGACAAAAATGATGATTCAAATCTATGTCAACAAGATATTGAGTTTGGAGCTGCACTCAATCTCCAATTCCAAAATTCGAACATCATTCCTACCTCCCTCAAAGATTGGCAAATCAGGAAAGGTGAAGAAGAATTCCAATCCTGGATTTCCATGCAAACACTTCCTTCTCTCTTCTTTGATAGGGTAGCCAAGGGAAACCCAGGAATTGCCAGCGCAGGAGGGCTCATCATAAAATTAGAAGAAACTTCTATCCACAGATATGCTTGGGGATTGGGTCACTCCTCAAGCATGCAAGCTGATGCGATGGCCCTTCTACAAGGGATCAAACTACTCAAAGAGTTGGGACACAAGGAGGCTAATGTCTTTAGGGATTCACAAGTCATCATCAAAGCAATGGTGACCAACACTAATCTAGCAGATCTATGACTTGCAAGGACAATTATAAGGATCAAAGACATGACAAAGTCCCTGAATTTGAAATTCTTTCATGTTCTGAGAGAAAATAACAAAGAGGCAGACATAGAGGCAAACAAGGCAATCCAGCTAGTTGCTGGAACTATTCTCAGAGACAATGAAATCTCATGGGATCCAATCCCCTAAATTTCCATGTTTTATTGCAATTTATTGACACAGTTTGTATGCATTCACAAGCTCGGGAAAGCAGCAACAATAATTCACATTATAAAATGTAAAAGGAGGCGACTCATAAGCATATGTGCTATGCCCCTCTTGTTGGAAAGACGCTCAGAAATCAACTTCACTACGTGTAACCTGAATTGTGGCTCTTTGCTAAGTATCTAATGAAATCCCATAACTTTTTCTGTAAAATCTCTCTCTCTCTCTCTCTCTCTCTCTCTCTCTCTCTATATATATATATATATATATATATATATATAGAAAGGTATTTATGATTAATTTTGAGGGTTAATTTAATTGGTCAGGTTTTTATCATTAATGTATTTTTACTAGTAAAAGGTCATACTTCTAACTCTAAAACCAAACTCTATAGTTGCTTTCAGGAAGTGATATTTTATGGTGGATCTGTTTGGTACTAATATTCTTCTGGACATAGTGGTTATCTGTGAACCACATAAAAAAATAAAAAAAGTTCGAGGGTTAGCTCAGTTAGTCAAGTCCTTGTTGTTGTTATTTGAGAGGTTATTACTCTAAATGGATCTACCTTATATAAATATTTTTTCATGTAGTCATACAAATATTTGGTGGATATAATTCTCACCAATCTCTATAATAATAATTAAAAAAACTAATATATTTAAAATTTTATATAAATTTAAATTAAAAATTAACAAGATAATTAAAAATAATACAAATTAATTAAATAACAATCTTTAAAATAAAATAATATAAACATAACATTTTGACAATAATTTTAAGCAAATTGCTCATATCTACATATTCCCAACTTCTTTATAAATCCAAGACTTGGGCTTTTAGTTCAACCGTTAAAATACTTGAAAGAACGATCTAGATTACAGATTGAGTGAAGTGTTTAAAAGCAAAGGAGATTTTAGATTAAATTTGGTATTAGTAAAATGTTATTGGGTTAATAGGTATGTTTATTTTGAAATATTTTTTATTTTTATTTTAATTTAATTAATAATAATTAATAGGTAAATGGTAGGTATTTAAGTTTAATTAAATATTTAAAATATTTATAATAGTGTATAATTGAATGAGATTTATCTTTAGAGTAATTATATTTTATTTAAATTTTAATTAAATTATTATTTTTTTCTCATATAGATAAGTATTATATAGAGTTATTAATAAGGCATGATATTAGTTCATGGTATTTTAACAAAGCCTATTTATAGATGAATAATTTTCATAGTAAAGTGGAAATAAAATTCTATGATTAAGACTTTTGTTCCATGTTTCTTACATTTAATTTATATATTAATTATTTCTATAATTAATAATAATTTAAAATAAAATTATGATTTAGTTTTTTATGATTTTTTATTTATTTATTTTAGCAATATGTTATTAAATATTTTGATGTTAATCTTTATTTTTATTTACCAATTAATTAACTTATATAACTACATTAATAACTAAAATTTTAAAAAATTAATAATTGTGGATAATGTGTATTTTACTCTCTAGAGTTAATAAATAAGTCTCCTTCCAATGTTTTATTATTTTATTAAGAAAGCTATGACATTTTTCATATAATTTAATTTAATAAATTTATTATAATAAACTAATATTTTAATATATTAGATTACGTTACAAAAAGAGGTGAGAACCCATTTACATTTAACTGATGAGATTTGTTTATGTCTACTATTATTGATAGTTAAATAAACTATTATCAATAATTGATTCATGTTTGACACAAAAATTTAATTTATCTTTAATCATATAAATTGTTAATAAGCAATGATATCTTTACATACGATAAAAATGGATCATAATAACAACAAAATCTTTATTTGTATGTATGTAAAATAGTGCTGTGACAAATGTAAAATCTAATCTACAAGTCGAGCATACATTTTATCTATTTCTCGTCATTGCTATACGTGCTTTCTTATATGATTAAACATCACGATAATGCTTCTCACCTAAAATATAGTGAATTGGAAGTTGAAAATAATTAATATTATTTTGTATTAATGGAGAAATGGTTACACAAGTTGTAACATATCTCCTTAGTTTAGGATTTGTTCCTAGAGTTTAGGAGTTTGGTTGCAACTTCTTGAGTTCTAGTAATGTACTTAATGATGCAATTGCTCATTTCATGAAAGTAGAGTGTACGGAGAGAGTTCTCTTTGTTTGAGTGCAGTCTCCAGGTGCAGTACTCACCTGTGAGCTGTAACTCCTTTTTCAATTCAAGTCTGATTTTTATCTTGGTATCAGAGCACAGAGTAGGGATAGCCTTAATTTTTTTTAGGATGCATCATTGATTACAAAACTGTAGTGGCGGTGGAGTGTACAGAAGCATTCGTAGAATCAGGTGGACTGCAGTAACACCTGAAGACAGGTCTCAGATGACTGATCATCTCTGAGCAGAAAATAGGGTTGGCGCAGTTTCGCCGTGATCAATCGCACCATTTTTGAGCAGAACGAAGAGTTGGCGATGTTTATTAAGGAAAAGTCGTGCCATTTGGCGCGGTTTTGAAATCTATAGTCCCACCAGAAAGTGCTATTGGCGGGAAAATCAAGCCTTAGTCGCGCCAATTTCGTAAGACGCATCAATTTCATTTTTGGCGCGGTTCTTTCGACTTCGAGTAGCGCCAGCCTCTTTCTCTGTGGAAAATCTGCAATTTTTGCAGATCAGCCTTGCCCGGTGGTGGCACTTTGAAATTTCAAATCTGTTCGATGGCAACAGATCGGAGTTGCCCGGTGGTGGTGCATTGAAGTTCCTGATCTACTCGGTGGCAGCAGATCGGAGTTGCCCAGTGGTGGCACATTGGAGTTCCTGATCTACTCGGTGGCAGTAGATCAGATTTGCCTGGTGGTGGCGCATTGGAGTTCCTGATCTGTTCGGTGGTCGCAGATCGGATTTACCCAGTGGTGTCACATTAAAGTTCCTGATCTGTTCGGTGGCAGTAGATCGGACTCGCCTGGTGGCGGCGCATTGGAGTTCCTGATCTGTTCGGTGGTAGCAGATTGGATTTGCCCGGTGGTGGCACATTAGAGTTCCTGATCTATTTGGTGGCAGCAGATCGGACTTGCCCGGTGGTGGCTCATTGAAGACTTATTCATCAGAGGATCAGAAATTTTATCAGTCCAATATGAATAACAGTGATGAGTACTCTCTTAAGCCAGAAAAGACGTGGTCTATTATCAGGCCAGTAGATTATTTGCTTAGGTAGCAGCGACTGCTCTTTATTTTGATAGGAATTGCCATCGCATCGACTTTCTTTATCCTTCAGCCTAGTTTTTTGGCTTCTAATGTTAATGAAAATGGAAGGTTTGTGCCCGACAAACCTCATCGGGTTGTTTATGAGACGCCTGTTTCTCGGTTTTCTCAGTATCATTCGGGTTCGATGGTGAATTCAGGGGCTAAAGTGCCCCTAGGTTTGAAGAGAAAGTCCCTGCATGTTGTCGTGACGGGTGGAGCTGGCTTTGTTGTGAGTCATCTACTTGACAGGCTCATGGCAAGAGGCGACAATGTTTTTGTTGTCGACAATTTCTTCACAGGAAACATACTCAGACTTGTCAAGCGTGTTGGGGCACGTTTTCTGCTTACAAGTACTAGTGATGTTTATGGAGATCCTCTTGAACATCCTCAAACTGAAGCTTATTGGAGCAATTTTAATCCCATCGGAATCCGCAGTTGCTATGATGAGGGTAAGAGAACAGCTGAAACTCTGACTATGGATTATCACATGTATGGAAATGGGGAACAGACAGAGAGCTTCCAGTTCGTTTCTAATCTGGTTGAAGGCCTTATGCGACTTATGGAGGGTGAACATGTTGGTCCTTTCAATCTTGGGAATCCTGGGGAATTTACAATGTTAGAACTAGAACAGGTTAAAGAAGGAAAGGATGACTCTAACAGTGATTGGCACATTCCATTTCTAATGGAAGAAAACAGTCAGGAAGATGAAGAGCAGGAGGAGAAACAAGAAGAAGAAGTAACAGATAATGTAATCACGGATGCAAGCCCAGAAAAGGTTGAAATAGACAGAATTGAGGTAAGTCCCCTACCAAGGAGATCAGGTAGGAGGACTTGATTATCATCTAAATTGAAAGACTATGCATTAATGTCAAAGATTTTAAACATTGTAGAACCTGCAAATTATGAGGAAGTAAGTAAATCTAATGCATGGAGGGCTGCAATGTATGAGGAAATAGAATCAATAAACAGAAACCATACTTGGGATTTGGTTGAATTGCCTGAAGGTAAAACCCCCATAGGATGCAAATGGTTGTATAAATCAAAAATAAATGCAGATGGGAGTATAGAGAAACTTAAAGCTAGACTGGTAGCAAAGGGTTACTCACAAAAAGAGGGAATAGATTTCGATGACACCTTTGCTTCTGTAGCCAAATTAAACACCATTAGAATGCTAATTTCCTTAGCAACAAAACACAAATGGCAACTACACCAGCTAGATGTTAAGTCTACATTTCATAATGGTGACTTGAAGGAAGAAGTTTATTTAGTACAGCCTAAATGTTTTGTGAAAAAAGGGCAGGAACATCTTGTGCGTAAATTGAAAGAGGCACTTTATGATTTAAAACAGGCACCCAGGTCGTGGTATGAGAAAATTGACTTATTTTTTGTACATCATGGCTTTCATAGGAGCTTGAATGATCCAAATCTGTATACCAAGTTTAATAAACAGAGGCAAATTATTTTGATTTCTTTGTATGTAGATGATATGATCATAACAGGGAATGCTAACAATCTGATCAAAGAAATCAGATGTCACAAGTGTATGAGATGGAAAGACTCTGGACAAACCTTTCTTACTCAAGGGAAGTATGCCAGAAGCTTGCTGGAAAGGCTCAGAATAGAGCAGTGCAGATCAGCAACAACACCATTACGGCAGAACTTAAAGTTGAGTAGTGATGACGGTACTAAAGAGGTGGATGCAACCATGTATAGACAACTAGCTGCCATTTTGATATATCTGACTACAACTAGACCAGATTTGGCATATTTTGTTAGTGTGTTGAGCCAGTTCATGTCAAAACCACTCAAAAGTCACTGGGTCGCAACAAAAAGTGTTTTGAGGTATCTTAGTGGTACTAGTAATTATAGCATTTTGTACATTGACACTTCTGATGTTATTCTAGCAGGTTTTTCAGATTCCGATTGGGCAGTTAACTTGGATGATCAAAGATCTATCACAGGTTACGCATTCAGCATTGGATCTAGGGTCATAGCATGGAGCAGCAAAAAGGAGAGCACTGTAGCTCTACTTCATCGAGAGAAACTACAATCAAAAGAGATATGTGTTGAATAATGTAAAACTTGTGATAACATGGCTGATATTTTTACTAAGCCTCTTGGGCATGTAAAGTTTGAATTGTTTAGAGGGATGCTAGGAGTTCAGGATAATCCTTTCTCCATTAAGGGGGGGAGTTGAAATTAATTAATATTATTTTGTATTAATGGAGAAATGGTTACACAAGTTGTAACGTATCTCCTTAGTTTAGGATTTGTTCCTAGAGTTTGGGAGTTTGGTTGAAACTTCCTGAGTTTTAGTAATGTACTTCATGATGTAATTGCTCATTTCATGAAAGTAGAGTGTACGGAGAGAGTTCTCTTTGTTTGAGTGCAGTTTCGAGGTGCAGTACTCACCTGTGAGCTGTAACTCCTTCTTTTTCAATTCAAGTCTGATTTTTATCTTTCCAGCAAGCTTCTGGCGTACTTCCCTTGAGTAAGAAAGGTTTGTCCAGAGTCTTTCCATTTCATACACTTGTGACATCTGATTTCTTTGATTAGATTGTTAGCATTCCCTGTTATGATCATATCATCTACATACAAAGAAATCAAAATAATTTGCCTCTGTTTATTAAACTTGGTATACATAATTGGATCATTCAAGCTCCTATGAAAGCCATGTTATACAAAAAATGAGTCAATTTTCTCATACCACGACCTGGGTGCCTGTTTTAAACCATAAAGTGCCTTTTTCAATTTACACACAAGATGTTCCTGCCCCTTTTTCACAAAACCTTCAGGTTGTACTAAATAAATTTCTTCCTTCAAGTCACCATTCAGAAATGCAGACTTAACATCTAGCTGGTGCCATTTGTGTTTTGTTGCTAAGGAAATTAGCATTCTAATGGTGTTTAATTTAGCATTCTAATGGTGTTAATAAATAAGTCTCCTTTCAATGTTTTCCATTATATTAAAAAAGCTATGACATTTTTCATATAATTTAATTTAATAAATTTATTATAATAAAATAATATTTTAATATATTAGATTACATTACAAAAAGAGGTGAGAACCCATTTACATTTAACCGATGAGATTTGTTTATGTATACTATTATTGATAGTTAAATAAACTATTATCAATAATTGATTATGTTTGACACAAAAATTTTATTTATCTTTAATCATATAAATCGTTAATAAGCAATGATATCTTTAGATATGATAAACAAAATCTTTATTTGTATGTATGTAAAATATGTGCTGAGACAAATGTAAAATCTAATCTACAAGTCGAGCATACATTTTATCTATTTCTCGTCATTGCTATACGTGCCTTCTCATATGATTAAACATCACGATAACGCTTCTCACCTAAAATATAGTGAATTGGAATGGTAATTAAAGGTTGAAAATTCAATATTAAATCTATCACTTAAGCCCTAACTACTCTGCATCACCTTCCCATGTTTATGTTCTTGGGCTATATCTTGCAAATTGTTTTGGCCAATTATGACTAACCATATTTAAAGTTATATGGGAGACTTAACATATGAATAGTAATAATTAACCATATTTAAAGTTATATTGGAATCTTACAATATTAACGGCAACTTATCAAAAATATTTTTTGATTACTTAAAAACACAACTACATCTTCTCACTAACATGCAATTTGTTAATTAAAGATAAAAATTGTAAAAATTACATAAATTTCACTTTATATTTCTATTATTAATCTATTTTTACTTAGCTAAAGTTGTATAATTCCATAATATCTATTGAATATGATCATTATTCCTTTGAATTTCAATATTATGGAAATTGAACTCTAACTATTCACAACACCACCATTTATTTAGCTTTAATTTTAATACATATCAATTATAAATAAACAAATGTTATTGGAATTGTTATTCCTTTCTTTCCTGCATATAATAGGATGGAAACAAATTTTCCTTATAAATAATCAATGCTTTTGGATCCACAAAAACTAGTGATTAATAGTCTTATCAAAATAATCTTTGCAATAATACGTTTTTAAATGTTAGTAGCATGAGTATTATTCGTGAAATTCATAAATTTACGTTGATTTAGTGAATATTTACGTATACACTTATTTAATAGGATATTTTTTCACATCTAAAAAACTATACTATTTACAAATAACACAACACAGATGAGGCAAAGAATCCACATACGAAAAAATAAGTTTTATATTGAAAATTGTCTTAAGAATGTAAACTTCCAACAACATTCAAATTAAAAGTTATTTATAAAATGATTGACATTTTTTAAGTATTATTTTATTAACTTATAAAATTAATCTTTGTTTTATATATATATATATATATATATATATATATAATTTTTTTTGAAATTTAAAAAATTATCAAATAAGATTATAACAAAGTATAACTCTCTCACTTTTTATCATTTAATTTCTCAGGAAAATCATGCGTTCTTTAATTAAAGAAAATGGTTACCAAAAATTACAAGGAAATCACAAAAAACCTAAGATAAATTCTTCTAACAAAATTAACAACCCACTTGGCCCCCTCAAATCCCCTTGCATGCCACACGTGCCCTAGAAAACCCTGTTGTGTGACACATGCGGCCTATATAGTTGTTCAAACTCTCCTACAATGATACGTGTAGTTTCCTATGGTTGTTGCATCACACACGCACTTTCGTGCTAATATCTTCAACCACAAAAAATGTCTATCTATCTTTGTACTTATTCTTCAGCCCTGAATTCCTCAAAAAAAATGTGCAATATAAATAATTCAAAAAAACTATTTTTGAATTTTCCTATCACTTCTGTTATGTCTTGATACTTTCCTTTAGGTTGTTTTTATAATTCTCGATAGGTCAAATCCATGATCTCCAATGTGATAGAGAGTTGGAGTTAGGATTAAATCTTGATGGGAGAGCATTTTATTAGCCAAGTTCATGTTTGTAAAAACTTAAAAAAGATAGAATAAAATTGGTTTTCTTAATTTATTTGTTTTGTAATATTTTTTAAATTATATCCAGAAACATTTATGTTGTTTTTTTAAGCAATCTAAATCTTATATTATCAAAAAATTACATATGATATAGTCATGGAGCAACTAAAAAATCTTTAGATTAGAGAGTAGCAATGTGTACAAAGAGAATTCTAGAAAGAAACCATTTACCCTTGGTAGGGAAACCAGATGGTCCCTATGAGAATTCATTTTCATACAAAACAAAGACAGAATTGCTAGTTATGTAATTGTTAAAACCTACATAACTGAGAATACAACAAATACCAAGAAAAGAAAAAGGCTGTGATGGCCCATCCTGGGAATGCCTAGGTATTTTGACATGCATGGTGCTCGATTAGATCCTGTAGATGCCAGGTGGATTGAGTCTGTTCGCTTTGAATTTGTTTGAACTTGAAATTAGCCTTCCTTTCTTCATTCTTCAAAGCAAGGCACTTAAATTTGTCATCAAATCCTTTGTGAAACCAGTTAGGGCATTCCCATTCCACCAGGAGCATGCGTGAGATATTGTCAGCGGCCTGCTGCGATGCCTTACCTTTTGAGGACTGAACATTCATGGACAATTTTGGCACTCTTGGTTTAGGATGTTGAGCCACTATTGGAGAACCTCTGGCCCTCTCAGGCTCATGGTCTTTCTCCTGAACACCTATGAGATCCCCTTTGGCTTGGAAGGTTACCTAGAGATTATATATATCAGATTTAGAACTTGCAAAGGTGTCAGTGGTCGATACAGACAACAAAAGAGTTGGAAATGTTAACCCCATCAACCTGTATAGATTTCTCAGAGCAATGCCGGTGCTATTGAGGTTGGATTTTATCTCCACCATCCGTTGTTTAGCCCTATCCCTGATTTATTCTTCGCACCATAGCTCTCGAGCCAACAAGTTATGAACTGCCCAAATTACGTTGTTGGTTTCTCTGCATTCCTGAGCTTCCATGGCTGCTTCCCATTGGCAGATGTGAGGTGGAATCTCTTCTCCAAACTTTTCCTCTTCTTGTTTATGCCATAATGGAAGAGGTGGACGCCAACGACCTCTACCACCTCTCCTAATCCTGGCTCTTTCATGCACCAAGTTACTTCACTTGTAATTTCAAACCTTTCGTAGCCTGCAACTTCACTTCCACTACAAGTCGAATACCTCAAACTTTTCCTCTCCCCCCTGTCCATTGCGGAGCTCGCCGTTGCCTCTGATTTCAAACTCTAGCAGAGCAGAATGTTGGATGGAATCCCTATTACTCTATGAGATCAAAGACCCAGAAGTAATGTGTGCCTCCGTATGCGAGAAGGAGGTCGGATGCCTCCATGACTCCACATCTTTCCAATGAATGAGCGATGCATGGCTGGCAGCCAATCTCGAAACATAAATTTCCTTGCGCTTCTGACATTAGTATTTGACGACCTTCGATCTGATGTGCTGACACGCAGATTCGAGGGGGTGGCGTATAGTCTGTCTCTGCTATGATCCCGCACTGAGTGGCCCATGCTGTTGTTGCATGAGAATCCAATGTGAAGTGTTGGAGCATGATATTCTACTTCTTTGTTCGCTAAGAATTCCGCTAGAGAGTTTTATTTATGTCTTATGTGGGAGAAGATGATGGCTTCTTACCGAGATAGAATGTGAGCCATTTGTTGCATGTCGTAGTCCAACCTCCAACTTTAGGAGCATTTGGATGTGGGATCCATTGATTAGGTTGTGAGTTGTTTCGATGTCTCTTTCAATAATGATAGGGTGGAGATGGTTTTAGATGACCTTTTAAGCAATTAAGAGATCTTAAATAAAAGCTTGAGGTTAAATAATATTATTTCTTTCCTATCCAATGTAACCTCTATAGACTTTGAGAATTTTCCCATATTGATTTCTGATTACCCCTCCAATGCCTACCTCCATAGGATTCCCCTTAGAGGCCCCAACAAAGTTAATTTTGAAATGTTGTTCTGGACAAGGTTTCTAAACTTCTAAGCTAGTATTGGTGGCCCCAAGGACAGTAGAATTGTCTATGGTTTTATGGGTTCCAAATTTCCACCAGTTTAGAATGGATCTCCCATAACAAGGTCCTTTGAAATCCTTAACATCCCATCTCGAGAGGAATAGGGTTTCTTCTATGTTCTTATGAAAAAGGAGCCCAATGCCTTCTTGGGAGTTTCTTTTTTCATTGAGTATTCTTTGATTTCTATCTTTCCAGATTTTTGAGGTCATAAGGTTTGAGGAAATTTTCCAAACTCGATTGATGATAATATTTTGGAATGGATCTTTGGCCGACCCCTTGGTTATTGAAAGCCTTGTACCAGCTTGTTCCATAGATGTGCTATATCGCAAGAGTCAAATAGGTGATCTATGGTCTCTTGTTGGGTCTTGTACATGTAGCACCATGAGGGGACATGAAAACCATTTCTGGTTAAGTTTTCCAATGTGAGAATAGGACATTTGGCCAAGAGCCAAGTGTATGTACAAACTTTGGGCCATAAATTTTGAGACCACGGGTCTTTCCAAAATATATCTAGGGCATCCTCATGCTCTTGGGTCAATATGTTGTAAGCCTCTTAAGTATGAAGATTCCCAAGTTTTTGTAACCCCATATCATGATGTTTGAGCCTGCTTTCTTCCATATGTTTCTTTTGTTGAGAGTTTGCATAAAATAATTTTGATTCTACTATGGGTTTTATTCCTTAGATAAAGGTGGATATATGCATTTTCGAATGTCATTTCTTGTTGCTTTCTTTCCATTATTCATGAACCAAGATTCAATTAGATTTATGAGCATGCTACATGTTGAGAGGATGTGGAAGAGAATTTCTCAGGCTTGGAAGTTTTTGATAGGAGTACATTTAGAACTTTGTTGTTTCTGCTCTTATTTCAAAAATGTTGTCATGTTGGATGAATGCTTGATTTATACTAGCTTGATTCCATACGAGGGAGCCTTGACAGTGTGAAGATAAATGAACGAGATACGACTTGTTCACATCCTAGACATATTTAGTGTGCCATAATTTCACCCATGGTCCAACTATGTGCTTAATCCGTTGCCACTAGATCTTAGCTCCCATGACCTTGTTGGATTTTGCTGGATCTCGAAGACCTAAACCACCCTTTAATTTTGAGAGGTAGAGGGTTTCACATTTCACCAAAGGTTATTTTTTCTTAATATGAGATCCTGCTCATGAGAAGGTCCTTTGGATATTTCTTATGTTTTTCAGGACCCATTTGGAGTTTCTAGGACAAAGAAATGGTAAGTAAGCATGGATTGGAGGAAATATTTGAGGAGCATCAGACACCATAAATATTTATGGAGTGGAAGGTTCAACGATTAAGCTTGCTATTCAGTTTGTCAAGAAGGTCCTACTAAGAGTAATACTTAATGGCTGAGTTAGTGAGGCGATCTCCCAGGTACTTGGAGGCGAGAAAAGCAGAGGATAAGCTAAGGAACCTTTTAATATTCCTTTGAGAAATAGGAGGGGTGTTGAAGAAGAAGATTTGGGATTTTTTTAGGTTGATGGAGTTGCTTAAGGCATATAAGAAAAGGTCAAGGTTTCTTTGACTTTTTTCTTCCTCTTTGAAAGACGGGTGATTCATGAGAAGGGTATCATTGACAAATTGTTGGTGAGATAGGGTGATTTTATCATGAAGAACAAGGCCTGTTAGAGAACCCTACTATAAAGTCGCCTTGATAGATCTACCCAGTCCTTCTTCCATAAGAATGAAAAGGGAGGGGTATATGGGTTTTCCCTGCCTTATTCCTCATGTAGGAATGAAGGAGTTAGAAGGGGCATTGTTGACCAGAATGGAGAAGAAAGAAGATTGATGGCCCAACCCCCAACATTTACGAACGTGTGGAAACTTGACGTGTGTAGCTGGAATCACGCCAATACTTACAGGCCCTCTCGACCCTTCGACGATCAAACTCGGGTTAGGTTAGTTGTCGTGTCCATGTGTAATGATATCAAATCTTCGTATGTTTTGACTCGTTTGCAATCTGTGGGTCTTGATTGCTGTCCCTCCTCTCCGGTTGAGGGTCGCCACCTCTCGATTCTTCCGGTCTATCCGCTCCCGCCTTTTGCTAAATCCTACTCCTCGGTTTTATGTCACTTTGCCATTTCACCGTGTTTGGTTTTGAGCTCTGCTCTGTTGAGGTTTTTGTTTTCCTGGAGGTTAACTGTGCATCTGTATGCCGCTCCGTTGTGGTTTTCCGGTGGGTTACTGTGCTCGTTTCTGAGCTCTGCTCCGTTATGGTTGTCGGCGCCTTCGGGCTTTCTCTGCTATGTGCATGAATTTCCAGGCAAATGATAACCCTGTTGCTCCCCTGCTCTGTGCGATGGTAGGTTGGTTATTCTTGTGGGCAGTTTCCGTCACATGGGTTGTTTCTCAGCTTTGATATCTAATTGTTTGTAACTGTGATAGGGTTTCTTTAACTCCGGCACTTCCGGTTCGATGCGTTCGTCCTCGCCTCCAAAGGTAAACAATGGTTCTATGCTTTACTCTGCATCCTCTTCTCTTACAGTTCCTTACGGTTCCGCTCCTTGTCTCAGGCTTGGTTTATCGGTTTCGGTTTTGCTGAGTCGCCTTGTCAACTACTGGTAAGCACTGTGGCTTCCATGGATTCTTTCGTCTGTTATGTTTTCGTCTTTCGTTTTCCTTGCTCTGCTCTAACCCTCGCCCACTTCCCTTGTAGGTTGCTATGGTGGCTGGCCGCCGAGGGTTTCGCTCCCTCTCAACCTTCGGTCTTCAGTTCGAACCCAATCAGTCTTCGCAAAATGGGTAGGGTCTTTTCCGGCCTTAGTTTAGCTGCTAGGTTATGGAGGGTTCGGATGTCTTGGTTCCTGTTCAGTTATGGTTGCAACATTTGAGTTATAGTTGGCCGTGCTTCTTCCTGCGTTCTGTGGCTCGTATAGCCTGCTCTGTTGTAATAATTTAAATGACTGCGTTTTGAAAGAATTTGTTTCTGGGCGAGTGTTGTTTGCTCAGAAAGTTTTGTAATATGTTTTGTTTGTAACAAACGATGGTTGTTAAACTATTTTCCCTCCCTTGCATTCTGTATTATATTAACTTATAAATAGAATGAAAACAGAATGATGTACTCTCGGTACCTGGTTGTTGGCGACAGTTGAATGGTTCTTCAGTTTTTTTTGCTGGGAAATGACTATCTGTAGTAACACCTTCTGGTCTTCTCGTGTCCGGTTACAGCTTGGTGGCTTGTCGTTTCAAATGCGTTTTAAAACATAAAGTAACATGAATGCGTATAGAACAATAAACAGTGGGTCATTTGTTGGCAAAAGTAAAATGTTTGATTGTTTGTATTACAGAGGATTTATTTCACTGTGTCTTTCTTGTGTTGGAGGTTCTCTCCTTCACTATCTTTTTTTTCTGTTTTTAACACCTGGAAAGCATAACTGCTTCCATTTTCGGTTGAACTGTCCAACCAGAACTTGTATAACTGCCAACCAGTTTCTTTTTACAAAAACGTTAATTAACTGTTGATTATCTCCTAAATTAAAACAACTCACAATTGTAATTCTATGGTCTCCAACGACCTTCTGGGAAAATGAAACAGATAACAAAGAAAAACAAAAACAACGACAAGTCTAATAACCTGTCCAGCTATGCATGTAGTCTTTGGCTGGTTCTTGTTCACTCTACGAGATAGTCAACCGCCTTCTGTCTCCTCGGAGCTGGATGCTCCTGCATCAGGCTCCCGGGGTGGCAAAAAGTCATGGCTCTGTTCCATGAGGTCGTCGACAGAATAGCCTGCTTTCTGTATCTGCGTTGCGTTAAGCCACGAACTGTCCTCTATCGGACGGTTCTTCCACTTGACTAAGTATCGCAGATATTCTTTCCTGCGCGTGCGCCTAGCTACCTGTGTGTCAATAATCCTGTCGATCTCAAGGGGTTGTGCCGCTGGTATCTGTCTCATCCATGAACTTTCCTCATCACTGGTGTCCCGCGGTGGCTTTGCTGCTGTGTTGTCGTCTGGATCAGCGACATAAGGGAACAGGTCGGCCACGTTAAAAATGGGAGAAATACCAATCCCTGGTGGCAACTGTAGCTCATAGGCATTTGCAGAAAATTTGCGAATGATTTTACAGGGACCGATTTTTTTAAATTTTAACTTGCTGTACTCCCGTTTTGGAAACCGTTCCTTACGTAAATACGCAAGGACTTCATCTCCAACGTTGAACTGAACTTCCTGACGCTTTAAATCAGCTCGCTGTTTATACTTTTGATTATTGTCCTGTAATTTCAGCTTTACCTACTCATGTAATTTGCTCATGGCTTGGGCGAAATCTTCCCCATCCGCACTTCGTTTTTCGAGCTTCCCTAAATCTCGTAATTCATGCACTCCGCGTGGATGCATGCCGTACAAAATCTGGAAAGGACTATAACCGGTGCTGCGATTAGGTGAATCGTTATATGCGAATTCCGCCTGCGCTAGTACACGGTCCCACGTCCGTGAATTCTCGCCTGTTAAACTCCGGAGCAAATTTCCCAAACTCCTGTTTACCACTTCAGTCTGGCCATCAGTCTGCGGGTGATAAGCGGAGCTGAATTGTAACTGGGTGTTCAACTTTTTCCACAGGGTTCGCCAAAAATGACCGGTGAACTTTATGTCCCTGTCAGAGATGATGGACCTCGGAAGTCCATGCAGTTGAACGATCTCGGTGAAAAACAGATGGGCTACATAAGTAGCATCACTGGTCTCCTTGCAAGGTATAAAGTGCGCCATCTTTGAAAACCGATCTACCACAACCATTACTGAGTCGAAACCCCACTGTGTCTTAGGCAAGCCCAGGACAAAATCCAAGCTGACGGAGTCCCATGGTCGGCTCGGAATGGGTAATGGTAAATAAAGACCTGTATTTTGAATGTGACCCTTTGCCAGTTGACAAACCTTGCACCTACTCACGTACCTTTGCACGTCCCGTTGCAATTTTGGCCAAAAATAGAAATGCCATACTTGTGAAATTGTCTTGTCTATACCAAAGTGTCCAGCCAGTCCCCCACTGTGTTTTTCCTAAATAATGTTCTCTCGCATAGAGCAGTTGGGAATACATAATTGTCCTCCTTTAAACAACAACCCTTCCTGTAAATTGTAGTCCAACCACAGGCTACTGTTTCTCAATAGAGGGTTTTGGCAAGCCTCATAGGCCTCCTTAAAATCTACATATGTTTGATACAGTTCCTTGAGGTGCTCAAAGCCCAAAACCTGCATTGTACTTTCCTGTAAGAGTAGGGTCCTCCTACTCAGCGCATCTGCCACCTTTTTCGCTTGCCCACTAATATGTTTTAGTACAAATGTGAAATTCTGCAAGTACTCAACCCATGCTGCATGCTTATGGTTCAATTTATGTTGCTTCATAATGTACTGTAACGCAGAGTTATCCGTAAATAAAACAAACTCATTACCTAACAGATAATGCCTCCAATGCTTTAATGCTTGTATAATTGCGTAGAACTCTTTGTCATAGGTTGAGTATTTCTGTCTACTCTCGTTCAGCTTTTCACTGAAATATGCGACTGGTCTGTCCTCCTGACTAAGTACTGCCCCAATGGCTGTTCCACTGGCATCACAACGAACTTGAAAGAGTTTGTTGAAGTCAGGCAGCCTCAATATCGGCCTTTCGGTAATCTTCTTTTTCAAAATCTGAAAACCACTTTCCGCTGCTTCGGTCCAGTGAAAAGGCTGATTTGCCTTCTTGATCGTATCCAGCATAGGTGCGCAGATCTCACTGAAATTCCTGATGAATTTCCTGTAAAAACTTGCTAGTCCGTGGAAACTTCAGACTTCAAATAAATTTCTTGGAGAAGGCCAGCTAACTATAGCTGCCACCTTTTCTGGGTCCATCTTCAGTTCATTTTCCGCAATTACGAAACCTAGGTACACTAATTCCCGCTGAAAAAAATTACGCTTTTTCAAATTAATCAACAGCTTGTTTTGCTGCAGCTTCCTCAACACACTTCGTACATGCCTGAAATGTTCTTCCCTAGTCTTACTAAAAATCAGAATGTCATCCAGGTAAACTATTACGAACTTCCCAATGAATTCTTTCAGCACCTCATTCATCAGGTGCATGAACGTACTGGGAGCATTGCTCAACCCAAATGGCATTACCAGCCACTCATATAGACCTTCGTTTGTCTTGAAAGCATTCTTCCACTCATCTCCTTCCCGTATTCGGATCTGGTGATATCCACTCTTCAAGTCAATCTTTGAGAAATAAGCCGCCCCACTCAAACAGCCCATCATATCGTCCATTCTCGGTAAAGGAAACCTGTACCTAACAGTAATTTTATTAATGGCTCTCGAATCCGTGCACATTCGCCATTCTCCTCCTTTTTTTGGAGCCAAAACGGTTGGTACTGCACAGGGGCTCATGCTCTCTCTAATCAATCCTTTGTCTAACAACTCCTGGACCTGTTTCCTGATTTCTTCATGGTCCTTAGGGCTCATACGATAAGCTGCTTTATTTGGCAGACTTGCCCCTGGTATAAAGTCAATACAGTGACTAATACCTCTCCTGGGTGGTAGTTCATCCGGAAGGTCATCCACCACGATGTCTCCAAATTCCTGCAACATCTTTTGGATTTCCTCGGGCAAATCTGAAATCTGTGTATGCAATATCACTGCCTTTGGTCTTCTTATGACAGCAAAATTTACTTCACTGTCCTCAATCTGTTTTATAAATTCCTTTCCGCCCATCAGCAATGCTTTCACCCCACTGGTTTCAGCTGCACTTTCCTCTTTGATGGGTACAAGCGTGTGCTTGATCCCATCTTTGACAAACTTATAACAATTGGTTTTTCCGTCATGAACTGCGCTTCTGTCAAACTGCCAGGGTCGTCCTAGCAGTATATGACAGACATCCATTGGCATAACATCGCAGATAATTTTATCCTTATACCTGCCTATCTGAAACTCCACCTCACACTGTTCATCAACTAACAGTTGATGTCCTTTCTGCAGCCATGACACTTTATAGGGGGTGGGGTGCTTCAATTTTTTTAATCCCAGTTTCTCCACCATTTCTACAGCCACTAAGTTGTCGGTACTTCCACTGTCGATGATCAGTTTGCAGCACTTGCCCTGTGACTTGCAAACAGTTCAGAACAAAGCCTTTCGCTGGTCAGGTTCTGCAATTTCTTTTGCTGGTTTTAACAGCACCTTATTCAACACCAAAGTTTCACCTGTCTCTGGTGCGTTCTCCACTTCTTGAGGTGTTGCCTCAGCATCCTCTGGCTGAGTAACATAAGCTCCTCTTCCACCTACCGGTTCACCTTCAGGACAGTCATACGACTTGTGTCCCAACTTGTGGCAACGATAGCACTGGACAGTTCCCCTGCCCCGACCATTTCCTCGCCCTCGCTGAGCTGGTCGTCCTCCTCTAGTGCTATTGTCCTTCTCTACTGTGCCAGCAGACTTAGAACTGCTGCCTTCCTCACTTGAACCTGTACCTCTACCTCAGCCGAAAACCTTACCTTTCCCTCTGCCAGTTCCACCTCCTCTCCTGGCATTTTGTTTTCTGTTAATTTTCTCCTCCACCTTTAGTGCAAACTGGTAAGCCTCATCCAATGTTCTGGGCGAGAGGATACCGTTTTCATCCAGTATTTCCCCCCTCAACCCATTCACAAATCTGGCTGTCTTTTCTGGGGTATCTTCCACATACCCTGCTCGCAAATTCAACTTATAAAATTCCTCTGTAAATTCCTTAACAGTCATCCCTCTTTGTTTCAAGTTCTGCACCTGTCTATACAACATAATCTGATAGTCTTTCGGCAGAAATTTTTCCTTCAGTTTTGCCTCCATTCTGGCCAATTTATTTATAGGTTGTTTGTGTAGCCTCTTCCTTTCCGCCTGAATGCTGTCCCACCACAAGGACGCATGTCCTTTCAGCTTGGTGGCGGCGAACTTCACCTGTTTGTCCTCACTGGTTTCCTCAAATTCAAAATATTTATTTACTTCACTTAACCAATCCAGTAACACGTCTGCAGACAGACTTCCGTCAAAAGTGGGTAGCTCATGCTCTGGCTTATGACTGGACAGCAAAACTGACTTTAATAACCGGAATTCTGGTGTCACCCCTTCAAACTCGTCTTTTGGTTCTGCCACATCTTCATCACTATCATCTGCTGGGTCCCTCCTTCCCCCAGCTTCTACCGCTTCCAATCGTTCTTGCAGGACGCGAATCTCCTCACGGAGTCCCTCTTCTGCTATCCTCCGGACCGCTCTTCCTCTTCCTCTTCCTCTTCCTCTTCCTCTTCTGCCAACCTCCATTTGCTCCTACTCGACAACTAGCTCTGATACCACTTTTGATGGCCCAGCCCCCAACGTTTACAAACGTGTGGAAACTTGACGTGTGTAGCTGGAATCACGCCAATACTTACAGGCCCTCTCGACCCTTCGGCGATCAAACTCGGGTTAGGTTAGCTGTCGTGTCCATGTGTAATGATATCAAATCTCCGTATGTTTTGACTCGTTTGCAATCTGTGGGTCTTGATTGCTGTCCCTCCTCTCCGGTTGAGGGTCGCCACCTGTCGGTTCTTCCGGTCTATCACTCCCGCCTTTTGCTAAAACCCTACTCCTCGGTTTTATGTCACTTTGCCATTTCACCGTGTTTGGTTTTGAGCTCTGCTCTATTGAGGTTTTTTTTTCCTGGAGGTTAACTGTGCATCTGCATGCCGCTCCGTTGTGGATTTCTGGTGGGTTACTGTGCTCGTTTCTGAGCTCTGCTCCGTTATGGTTGCCGGCGCCTTCGGCTTCTCTGCTGTGTGCATGAATTTCCAGGCAAATGTTAACCCTGTTGCTCCCCTGCTCTGTGCGATGGTAGGTTGGTAATTCTTGTGAGCAGTTTCCGTCACACGGGTTGTTTCTCGGCTTTGGTATCTAATTGTTTGCAACTGTGACAGGGTTTCTTTAACTCCGGCGCTTCCGGTTCGATGCGTTCGTCCTCGCCTCCAAAGGTAACAATGGCTCTATGCTTCACTCTGCATCTTCTTCTGTTACAGTTCCTTACGGTTCTGCTCCTTGTCTCAGGCTTGGTTTATTGGTTTCAGTTCTGCTGAGTCGCCTTGTCAACTACTGGTAAGCACTGTGGCTTCCATGGCTTCTTTCGTCTGTTATGTTTTCGTCTTTCGTTTTCCTTGCTCTGCTCTAACCCTCGCCCACTTCCCTTGCAGGTTTCTATGGTGGCTGGCCGCTGAGGGTTTCGCTCACTCTCAACCTTTGGTCTTCAGTTCGAACCCAATCAGTCTTCGCAAAAACGGGTAGGGTCTTTCTGGCCTTAGTTTAGCTGCTAGGTTATGGAGGGTTCGGATGTCTTGGTTCCTGTTCAGTTATCGTTGCAACATTTGAGTTGTAGTTGGCCGTGCTTCTTCCTGCGTTCTGTGGCTCGTATAGCCTGCTCTGTTGTAATAATTTAAATGACTGCGTTTTGAAAGAATTTGTTTCTGGGCGAGTGCTGTTTGCTCAGGAAGTTTTGTAATATGTTTTGTTTGTAACAAACGATGGGTGTTAAACTAGTTTCCCTCCCTTGCGTTCTGTATTATATTAACTTATAAATAGAATAAAAACAGAATGATGCACTCTCGGTACCTGGTTGTTGGCGACAGTTGAATGGTTCTTCAGTTTTGTTTGCTGGGAAATGACTATCTGTAGTAACACCTTCTGGTCTTCTCGTGTCCGGTTACAGCTTGGTGGCTTGTCATTTCAAATGCGTTTTAAAACATAAAGTAACATGAATGCGTATAGAACAATAAACAGTGGGTCATTTGTTGGCAAAAGTAAAATGTTCGATTGTTTGTATTACAGAGGATTTATTTCACTGTGTCTTTCTTGTGCCGGAGGTTCTCTCCTTCACTGTCTTTTTTTTCTGTTTTTAACACCTGGAAAGCATAATTGCTTCCATTTTAGGTTGAACTGTCCAACCAGAACTTGTATAACTGCCAACCAGTTTCTTTTTACAAAAACGTTAATTAACTGTTGATTATCTCCTAAATTAAAACAACTCACAATTGTAATTCTATGGTCTCCAACGACCTTCTGGGAAAATGAAACAGATAACAAAGAAAAACAAAAACAACGACAAGTCTAATAACCTGTCCAGCTATGCATGTAGTCTTTGGCTGGTTCTTGTTCACTCTACGAGACAGTCAACCGCCTTCTGTCTCCTCGGAGCTGGATGCTCCTGCATCAAAGATGTTATGAGAGAAATTACTTAATTAGTCCAAGGAGGGTTGAAACTAGAAGCAAGAAGAATACTTTCCAACTAGGATCAATTGAGTTTGTCAAATTCTTTGGACAAGTCCAATTTTATAAGCATGCCAGGCTTTCAGAGAGTTTTAGGAAAGTGGATGGCTTCGTGTGTGAGGATGATCCCATCTAGGATTTGTATTCTTCCACATAACCATATTGCTATGGAGAAATAAGAATCGGAAGAATGGGATTCATATGGTTACTGATGACCTTGGTAATGATTTTGTAAATAATATTTCAAATCAAGATAAGATGATATTTACCAAGAGGGGCCACATTGTCTTCCTTTGGCACTAGCACAAGGAAAGCGACACTAAAAGAGAAAAGGATGCATTGGTTGATTTGATAGTCGTCTATAATTTCCAGGACCTCTTGATGAAGAAACTACCAACATTGTTTGAAGAAATATATTATGAAGAAATCCGGCCCTGGAGCATTTATGTCCACCAATTGTTGAAGAGATTCATTAACTTAAAATTCACTAATAGGTATAAGAAGAGCTTTTTGATGATAATTTGCAACTAATCTAGGTATGTTGGCTGTAATCTTGTTTATGGCTTCCCTGTGTTGAGGATGTGGATCAGAAAGAATATATAAGTAGAAATCTACCTACTTGTTAATGAGATTGGGCTTTTTGAGAAAATAATGCCCGAATAGGAATGGGTACTTGAGAGGTTTGCCAAATGCTCACTAAGAGAGACATATGGTCCAATGATCTAAGCTTGTTGAGGGATGATTTCTATAAAAAGTTCATTTCTTCTTTTCATAAGTTGTTTCGCTACCATAAAGAGGTCCAACCTTAAGGATATATATACAAATCATCCTCTTCTATTGTTCCAAGTGAAGTGGCCATTGATGGTTTTCATGTCCATGAGATTTGTTACCTCTATGATGCTCTGTAGCTCTTTGGATTCTGGCTCAATGTGTCTTATTCCTCCTTTTTTCTTGCTCATGTAAGTGATTATGTTGAAGTATCCTCCCAATGATCCATTTAAGTAAATCCACCATTTTTCAAAAATATTTTATATGTTGAATAATTTCCCATTTCTTGTATCGGATTTTGAGTCCATATACATTAACAAGAAACCGATGCGAATTTGTGCCCAACATGTGGAAGGTGACTAGAAGAGCAGAGGTTGTTTGCGACAACTTGTCCATTTTGAGATAGGTTGGATCCCAAGCAAATCGAGTGCCCCATGATGCCTCTTCAGTATTGGTTTCTATGGTTTGGTATTTTCCCATAGTCTTCGCATAATAGAATCAAAATCTATACTAGAACACTAAATTTCTTGGATTAGTAAAATTGTTGAAAGATCCTACTAGATTTTTTACGAAGGATATGTTCTTTTCAGTGTCTATTCAGATCCCTTATTTTCCAAGCCATCAGCTTCATGACGAAACAATGCTCTGTGAGGTAGACATGTCATTGATATGCATGTACTGACCTAAAATTACTAGCTTCTTGCCTAAGATATCAATGCGTTGAAGTGTTGATTTATTTTCTCTTTTCTTGAAGTTTTTATTGCTTTTCTTTATGTAATAAACCCAGGTTAAAGTTTCATGTAATGAAGGATAATAAAGGAAAAATAAGACCAAGGTCATGTGACATGTATTCCAAGCTGAATTTTGGGGAAACATTAAAGTGGGCATCACTTGTAGTTTATTAATGGCTATGGGAATTAGCAAAAGAATTAGCAAAGGAAAAGAGGTAATAAGTGGCATTTAATTAAACAAATAAAGGAAAATAGGAGAAAATGAAGGTGAAGAGACACAAATATGCATGCAAGGGAAATTAGAGGAAAATGAAGAAAAAAGGGGACATCAATGCTAAAAGGCACCAAATATACAATTCACAGCTTTTATCCGTTCAGTTTTGGCTCTCTTCTTTCATTCTCTCTCTCTCACAAACTCTAGCACACTTAGATAATTCTTGGAGTACTTTAACATTCACTTAGATTTGGAGAAAGGCATGACAACAACAAAGGAAAGCGAAGGAAAGAAAGGAGAAGGGTGGATCAACAACTTTAGCATGAACATCTTGCAAGTAACAAGTTTCATGTGTGATTTCCTTGTTGGGATGTGAATGCATGCTACATGAATTTGTTTATTTAGTTCATTTATTGTCATTGGCATGGGTTTTTCTTGGTTTGACAATCATTTCAGCCTTGCCTTTCCATTTCTTGGATAGCCATGGTGTGATGGGATTAATTCTTAATTCATGTAAGAACCTTGGGTTAAGAGTTTATGTAACAAAGTTAATAAAGGGGAAATAAGACTAAGGTCATGGGACACGCATTCCAAATTAAATGTTCGGCAAAGCATCCTAGTGGAAATCACTTGTTACTTGTTATGGCTAAAGGGAAATTGGAAAAATTATTGACAAAGGCATTGAAAAGGGAAAAAGGTAATATTGGCATTTTATTTATGAAAATAATGGAAAATAGGAGAAAATGAAGGTGAAAGGTGAAAGGTTGCATGTGAGGAGGAAATTAAAGGAAAATAGAGAAAAAATGAAGAAATTAGAGGCATCAATAATAAAAAGACATCATACCATCAATTTGGCGCCTTTTCTTAGTTCAATTTTGGAATTACTTTGAGATATGAGAAGAGCACCAAGAGGAGAAGGGAAGCAAGTAAGAAAATGGAGGACAAGGAAAGAAAAGTAAAATAAGGATCAATCAAGGAAAGGTTGGATCAAATATTTTTAGTGGGAATAATTGTAGGTAACAGGTTGCATGTATGCTTTCCTAGCTGGTTTTAGCATGCATGGTTTATGTATGTGTATATTTGGTTCATTTTGTCATTGGCATGGGTTTTGTTGGGTTTCGACAATGGTTTAAACCTAGCCTTGCCATTTACGAATAGCCATGGGGTGATGGGATTCATTCTTGGTTGAGATTTGGATTATTATAAGGTTTTGGATCCAGGTGATGTGGTCTCAAGAAAATCCCAAGTGTTGGGGATGGATATGGTTTTCTCTGGGAAACCCTCAACTAGTGGGTGGAGATATGAAATTTCCTCAAGGGATGGTGATAGAATTTTAAGGCATCAAAGCTCGGTTTGGTTTTGCAATCCCGTGATCGATTTAGGTGAGATCACAGTAGTGTGGGGGTGGATATGGTTTAACCTGTGGATTTCCTTGGTTGTTTATCGATTGGTTTATCCCATGATATCCCACATTCATGCTTATAATATGGCACAGGGATGATTGGATGAAGGAAAGATTTGGTTAAGTCGAATCTAGGGTCGGGTGCTACGTGGAAGTCCTAAACTTGGTTGGCTTTTGTATATGTCAATAAGAGCTAAGTTCCTCATTGTATATTATGAGTAAATGTAACTTTTGTTATGTTCCTTTAATGACTCTTATATAATTATTATTTATCTAGTTTTATGCTAGTTATAAGCATGGTTTTATGATAGATTCAAGTTAAGGCTCTTATCATGTTTGATTGATAAATGAATGGTTAATGAATGCATGATGTAATATATGTTATTGTAGCTATTGTGAGAGGGAATTAGTCCTTTTTGGTAAATCCCAGATATGTTTTAGATCTCTATGTTCAAATATGCATTCATGACTTGTAGATCTTATGTTCTCAATGTGTTTGATGGAATGATTGTCATGGTTAGACCAGGCTAGGTCAAGTCCCTTGATTAATTTTTGTGTTAGACGCATTTTATCTGTGTTGTTTATCATTTATGGTAGTTTCATTAAGTTTTAGGTAAAGGTTTGGATCCTAGCCTTGAAAAAGTGGCTTAGATCTCGGGGCCGCTAGCACAAAAGTAAGTGAAAAAGACTACAGCCGCTGGGAAGCAGGCCTGTGGGAATTACTAGAGGGTTCCAACTGCATGGAGGATTTTTCGTGGGAGAAAATGAGGCTCTAGGTCAGTGAAAAATGAAGTTAACTTCATGTTTGGGAACTTGAAGTGATTGGTTAGCTCTTGGCGGTCCTATAGCACTTGAAGTAAGTTAGTAAGGTCTTGTTTTGTCGATTCTATTTCCTTAAGGTTATCTAGTAGGTTGAGTCATGTCATAGTAGCCCTCAGATCATGTCTACCACTGGAACGATGATGAAAGTGGGTAGATATGGGATGAGGGGTGTTTTAGAGTGGTATCTGAGCATGGTTCAAACACTTGGACCAGATGGGCTAGATGCATGTGGTTATACATGCATTGTGATGGTTATGGTTGTCATGCATGAGCTCATGGTATGTAGTTGGTATTATCATGCATGATGTTGGCATATTTATGTGATTATGATTATACATGTATTGTGATAATGTGGATTTATTTTGTATATGAGATAAGCATCCCATTAATTTTATTGAGGTATGATTTTAGTTATGGTATCTATTTCGTTTATCTAACATGGTACACTTGCAGGAAGAAGAGAATCAAAGACAACGAGAAAAATCGTAGACTACAGTGCATGTGACTCTCCCTATCGATCAATTGGGAAACAGGGAGATGGGTATTCTTTTGATATAGCAGACACATTGAGGAGTTTGAGGGAAAAGATAAGAAGTTGCAAGGTAGACAATGACAGGTTGGTTGAGGCTTAGGAAATACTTACAAGGGCTCAAGAAATGTAGGCAGAGGTCAATGCAATCATCCTTCAGAGTTTTTCAAACTTGTAGAGACAGGGAGAACTCAAGATTATTCGAGAACATGAAGAGAAGATTAATGGAGCATATGGTAGAAGGTCTCAGTAAGAATACAAGTTAGATAGAGGGGACACAGTCATGGATGGCAGGTAATCAGGTACACCTGACAGGAGGGCTAGTTTGTATGGGTATCACTCTAGTTCCTCATCTAGGAGATATCATCACATTCCTCATCGCCATCATCCTTATATGAGGAGTGAGTACTTTCCTGAGGATTTCAAGAAAGTAAATCTTCTTACATTTGATGGAGAGATGAAGAAGTCATAAGATGTAGAGGCATGGTTGCTTGGGATGAAGAAATAATTTAGATTTCATAACTATTTAGAGAACATGAAATCCAAAATATCCACCTTCAGTCTGAAAGGGAAAGCAGATATCTGGTGGGAAGATGTGAACAGTGTTAAGGGAATTCAAGAAGAAGAGTTGATTTAGGATGAGTTAGAGAGATTCTTAAAGAATAAGTACATGTTTGTATTATGATGACAAATCTAAGGCATTGTATGAGCTGCATATGTATTTTATGAAAAATGATGAGTATACTAGCAGGTTCCTAGAGTTGTTGAGGTATGTGCCTTACCTCAAGGATGAGAAAGCGAAGATTCAAAGGTTCAGCAATTAGTGGGAGACAAAATATATAGACCAGATTGAGTTTGATAGGTCTCTTTTGTTGGAAGAAGCCATCAGAAAATTGAAGCATTTTTATGAGCAGTCAAAGCGTAAATATCAGACTAAGCATGACTTGAATGGGAATGAGAAAGTTAAAGAGAAGTGGCCATTGAGGTGGCGAATACCTTATGATGCAGATGAGAAAGAATGTTTCTCCTTAAAAGAGGTTCAACGTAGTTGAGAAGGGACACGGGTCGCATCCTAGAGTGAAGCATAATAGAAGTGATGGTACAGGACCATTTTAGTGTTGGATTTGTGGCAAAGATAATCAGAAGAAGGATTTTCCATTGTACCAGGGTGGTAGGCCTCATATCTAACATGCTTAGGAGGCACATACAATTGGGGATGTGGGCCATAACATTCCTTGGATTTATGTTGTTGTGGACAATGAGCAAGAAGATCACCAAGCATCTGATATTGATATGGAAGACAAGATTTATGGTTGAGTTGTTTCTATTTTAATTAATTCTGGATCTAATTATAGTTATGTTAATCCTGACTTGGTGCATAAGTGTCATTTGAGGAAAGAAGTGCATGTAGAGTCTTGGTTGGTGTAGCTGGCTACAAGTACTAAGAAGAGATTTCATCACTGGGTAAGAGCTTATGCATTTTAGGTGAATGGTATGCCTACAACAATTCATCTAAATGTGCTCCATTGGGAATGTATAGTATGCTTTTGGGCATGGATTAGTTGTATCTTCACAAGACCAAAGTATATTTCTATGACAAGGATTGATCTGAAAATCACCCTATGAGTGATCTCAGTTAAAGATTTATTAATTGAAGGTATTACAGACTCATGTGTTGGTGTGTGTCTATGTTATTTAGGCAACAGATTGATCAGATTGCAAATACACAGACACTTGAAATGGAAAACAGCAGAGAAATACAGTAAGCAAATAAAAGAACACAAGAATTAATAAGGAGCTCACCCTATCCTCCAGGGCTAGATCTCTGGTCTAGCTCTCAGTGGTGGCCTTCTTTTATTGTGTCTTAAAGTAGAGAATTATATGCAGGAGCTCAATGTGAGTCTGCTGAAACAAAATTTGCTTGGCAGGGTGATTGTTGGATTCCCCAAGCCACTAGAGTTCACAGACTCTTTCCCTTACCAGATTCTTTGACCTCTCTGGTCTTTAATCGAAGGAGCCCAATGTAGTTCTCAGTCCTGACAGATCCCCTCAAGGATGGCTTGAATCTCTCAAGCTCTCTAGTTCTCGACATTGCCTTTGGTTAGCTTGGCCCTCTGTCTTCTTTTTGCTTTTTTTTTGCTTCACTGTCTTTTCTTCATTTTTCTTTGTCTTCTTTCCTTTCTTCTCTTTCTCCGTCTTTTGTCTTCTGGTGTCTTCTGCTTTGTCTATTCATGGCTTTAAAGCCATTCGAGCTCATGGTTGTTTGATTCCCCTTAAACGTTCGTTGGATCGCCTGCTGTAGTTTCGCTTGGAGTTCCCTGCTTTGGCATCATCATCAGTCTCATAGGGAGTGGCCACCTGTCCTCCTATGACTGCGCCAGCTTGCTTTGTCGATTCAGTTTTTCAGTTACGTCGTGGAATGAGTCATTTGCCACCTTGGTGGTCAAATCGAATGTCAAATTCTTTATAGATCGCGACTTAATCCACTATCGTTTCCGGCTTTCCCATCGGGCATGATCTCAGCCGTTAGATCTGGATCCCCCAGATATGACACCATTCGCTCATTTCGTATGATTTACTTGCTCGACTGTTAACATGCGATGAGCGGTGGTTTTCTCTCTCCTCTGCTTGCCACACATCGGTTGTTGAGTGGAATCACTCCGTTTTCGCCAAATCTACTTACTGCCCAAGGGTTCCCCCCATAAATACCGTCGGTTTTTGGAGCCCAGGTCCCACCTTTTCCTTTAGCCTTTTTCCCCACGGTTTTCCCGGCGCTCATGTGACTGAGTGCTCGGGGCCTCTCCTTCTCGAGGGTTTTCCCAGTGATGCACGATTAGCGCTAAGCACTAATTGCGCATCAAAAACTACCTCCTTTTCCTGATCCGGGCTTCCCAGGGGCTAGTTTCTCCTCTTGCACAGTCTCCATGGGCCTCGATCAGTGCGCTTTGACCAAGGTCCTCATCGTTGCACGCTGGTTACCAACTGCCATTGTTCAGAGGTGCTTCTAATTGCTGCTCTTTATTCTTTGAAGTCTATCCTGATCTGATACAGTCACGATTCTCCAATAACCCTTCAAGGATCCAATTCAGATCACAGCCTTCCCACTGAAAAATATTTTGGACCACCAAAAGTTGGTTTTTGAAGCAGCGACTAAGTGATGGTACTGTTGTCTCACTTGTCCAATCTCAATCCACTTTCACTGCTTGGGTTTGAACCTTTGTGCCCAATTCTGAGGTACTCAACATCTCCTCGACGCGTTGTCCTCACCTTCCTATCCAGCACTGCCTTCCTGCAATTCGTTAAGATATTCAGATAGCAGGTCATCAATAGAAGGCAATTGACTTTGCTCTTCAGGACCGTCAATCATTGAAGGTTCAAACAATCTCAAGCAATCTGCATTTATGACTGAGTAGATGTGCATGTAAGCTGGTAGATCAAGGCGAAAATTATTTTCACCAATCTTCTCAAGTATTTTGAAGGGTCCATACCTGATAGGCTTTGGCTTTTTACCTTCACCTTACATCCTATCCTTGCTGATATACAACCAGACCTGGTCACCAACTTGGAAACTATGCTCCATCCGATGCTTGTCATGCCTAGCCTTATATTTGGCTTGGTTCTTTTCCAATTGTTCCTGTACTTCCTCGTGGATCCACTGGATTTGTTCAATGAACCTAGTTGCGCTGTCCACATCACTGTGTCCCTCAACTGTGGTATCTTTACCAAAGAAAAAATCCAAAGGAGACCTTGGTGTGAAACCAAAATAGGTCTCAAAAGGAGATCTTTGTGTAGAAGAATGTTTTTCTCTGTTGTAAGCATGCTGCACATAACACAAGTGTTCATCCCAAAGCTTAGGATGTTTGCTGCAATATCCTCTGAGTAACTGGATCACTATCCTATTAACTACTTCTGTCTGGCCATCAGTTTGTGGATGAAAAGTTGTGCTTTTCTTTAGTTTGGTGTCCATCAGTTCCCACAGACTTGACCAAAACTTCCCCACAAATCGGGTGTCCCGATCAAATACAATCGAAGTTGGTAATCCAAAATGAACCCATACATGTTCAAAGAATAATTTTGCAGTCTGTTCAGCTGTAATCTATTTATTACAAGGTATTAAAATACACATTTTGTTGAACCTATCCACAACAACATATAGATAATCATGATCTTTCCTAGATTTAGGCAGTCCTCCCACAAAATCCATGGAAACACTTTCCCAAGGGTGAGAAGGTACTAGTAATGGAGTGTACAAACCTAGTTTTCAATTGATGGGCTTGCTTTTAGCACACATAGTACACCCTCTTACATAGCTAGAAATTGTCTCATTCACTTTTGGCCAATAACAAAATATTTGCAGCTGTGCAACTGTTTTACTTACCCCAATGTGACCTGATATTAGAGAAGTGTGTGCTTCTCTAATTATCTTTACTCTCTCAATTTTTGGAATGCAGAGTTTCCCACAATGGTATAAGAGTCGGTCCTTTACATAATAGTCCAATTCTTCTACTCTTTTGCCTTGACTCAAAGTTGCATATACATCCCTAAAGTCTATATCTTGAGCATATTGTTTAATGTAGCATTCATGTAGCAAAGAATTATGCTTAAGTATAGTAGATGTATTTATAATGGGTCTAGATAACATGTCTGCAACTTTATTATGTATGCCCTTTTTATATCTGATGACTAAATGAAACTGTTGTAGAAACCCATCCATCTATAATGTCTTGATTACTGCAACTTAGTTTGGGAGTATAGATATTGAAGTGGTTGATGATCAGTATGTATTAATGTCTCTTTACCCATTAAGTAATGTTTCCACTTTTTCACACTCTGAAATAATGCATACAATTCTTTATCATATGTAGGATAGTTAACTACTGCAGGATTAAAAGCCTCAGAATCATAACATATGGGTTTACCATGCTGTGTAAACACTGCTCCCATGGCATAGTCACTGCCATCTTTTTGGATCTCAAATGGTCTTTAAAGATCAGGTGGTGCTAGTAAAGGTGTTGTATTATTCTTTTCTTTCAAGGTGTCGAAGGCTTTGTGACGGTTGCCTCTCCACTGAAACACCTTGTTCAATTTAGTTAAAGCATGTAAGGGAGCTGCAATTGAGGAAAAGTTAGGAATGAACTTCCTCCAATATTGTGCTACTCCTAAGAAGCTTCTCACTTCTATAGCAGACTTGGGTTTAGGCCAGTTTACAATGACTGCCACTTTAGAGGGATCTATTTTAAATTCACCACCCCCTACTATATGACCCAAATAATTTAGAGATGTTTTGCCAAATTCACACTTTGAGAGTTTAACATGAAGCTTTTCTCTTTTAAAAACATCTAATGCCCGCTTAACATGCTTTAAGTGTTCTTCCCATGTTTTTCTAAAAATCAGAATGTCATCCAGATACATAATAACAAAATCATCAAGAAAAGGTCTGAGTACATCATTCATTAATCTCATGAAAGTACCATGAGCATTAGTTAAGACAAAGGCATAACCGACCACTCATACAATCCCTGCTTTGTTTTGAAAGTAGTCTTCCATGCATCTTGTTCTGCAACCCTGACCTGATGGTATCCACTTTGCGAGTCTAGCCTGGTGAAATAAACAGCTTCTTTCAATTGATCGAAAAGATCATCTATGCGAGGAAGGGGATAATGATATTTTATTTTTATCTTATTTAGTGATTGATAGTCAATGCACATTCTCCACAAGGCATCTTTTTGTCTCACCAAAACGATTGGTGACCCACATGGTGATGTACTAGGCCTAATGAACCCTTTCTCGAGCAACTCCTGCACCTGCTTCTTGATTTCAGCATTCTCTAAAGCAGACAACCTCTACATTCCAATGTTAGGCAATGGAACATCTTTCTGCAAAATAATATCATGTACTATTTCATTTTTGGGTGGCAAACCTTTAGGTTCTTGAAATAAGATATCATACTCTGAAACGACCTTTTCTATATCAGCTTGTTGTTTAGCATTACAACCCTCAAATAGATTGGTTTTATCAAGTTTCTTTTCCTTTACAACGACTAGTAAGAATTGTTTGCACAAATTTATCATTCTTTTCATCTGCCCTAAGTTTATGAGAGTATAATTATTCTTCAGCTTATGAGCTCTTACAAAGTATTCAATTCCATCTTTAACAAGTAGATACTTGTTCTCAGCTCTATAGAAAATAGCCTTTCTATCATACAATTAAGGACTTCCTAAAACAATTCCACATATATCCAAAGGAATTATGTCTAACTCAACCTCATCTACGAATGCTGACCCAAAAGAAAACTTGAGTTTGCACTGTCTAGTCACTTGTAGTTGTGCTTTATCATTCAACCATCCTGATGGGTATGGTTTCTTATGAGGTGTAGTTGCTAATCCCAGTTTCTTTACAATTGCTTGAGAAATTAGATTTACTTGTGAGCCACTATCAAACAAAGTATCAATCTTTTGATATTTGGAAACAAATTGAATATGGAAAAGCTCATGTCTTTTTCTCTCATTTTCATCATCAATAACAGATTGAGCAGAATTACTAGTAGATGCCTCAAAATTCTTACCTTTTATACCTGTCGCTGCAATAGTTGTTTCATCTCCTGTGTATGACCCCAAATCTTTCTGAATAGCTGCAGCAGTCTTCTTCTCCTTGCCCTCGAACTTCTTAGGTCTCAGGTCTGGATGCAAAATCCATCAATGCTCAACATCATGCCCATACTTTTTGCAATGAGTGCATGAAGCTTTGCTCTCCTTTCTCTTGCTTGCAGTGGGTTGGGAGGGTCCCCCAACTTCTGGATTTCCATTCTTTCCTCTAGCTTCTAAATGAGTAGCTTGTACAGATACCTCATCTATACTAGTGGGATTAAACATGAGGATGGTATGCCTCTTGTAGCCGTGTAGACCACCAATGTACTGCAACAGAGTCTCTGGTGAGTCTGATGAGATTCCTAGAATCAATGCTCTCTTTCTAAATTCTTGAGGGTACCCTTGCACACTTTGCCCTTTCAACTGCCGAAGAGTTTGCCAACTCATCAAGGCTTGTTGCATGTAGGCCAATGGATAGAACTACTTTTTGATTGCAGAAACAAATTCACTCCAGACAGAGATGGTCTTACAATGTCTTTTCATGTCAGCTTGGGTTTTTCCTTCCCACCAAACCAAGGTAGTTCCTCCTAGGTGTAGGCTTGCCAGTTGAATTTTTCTTTAGTCTGAGTCGATGTTCTGTACTCTGCAATAAACATCAATTTTTCTAATCCAATTGTCCAACTTTTCTACATTTAGCTCTCCATCATATATAGGAAAATCAAATTTAACATCTAGCTTGATCAAAGATGTTTTCTTATTATGCACAGGGCTATTAGGAGGTGTGAGAAAGCTTTCCTCTTTCCCTTTTCCTTTGGAGTGGTCATGCAAGTGAGACTCATCTTCTTCTTTGTCTTGTTTAGAACCTGATGAATCTTCATCCTTATGCTTTCTAAAGTCCCAATACATTTCTTCTACCATGGACTTTATGGCTAGGAAACTCTCTATGAATTGAGGGTCTGGCCCCACAGAACCTTCCTCTGACATTGTCTTCCGAGGATAGACACTCCCAATTTCAGGATTAGTTTCGACCAACTCTCCTTCTCCTAATTTGAGGATTGATCTAGTGAGCATTCAACAGCTAAACCAACACAAGCTTGGCTAACCTTACAGCGTAAGGCTCTGATACCACTTGATCTGAAAATCACCCTATGAGTGATCTTAGTTAAATATTTATTAACTGAAGGTATTACAGACTCATGTGCTGGTGTGTGTCTATGTTATTTAGGCAACGGATAGATCAGATTGCAAATACACAAACACTTGAAATGGAAAATAACAGAGAAATACAGTACCAAAATACAAGAACACAAGAATTTAATAAGGAGTTCACCCTATCCTCCAGGGCTACATCTCCGGTCTAGCTCTTACTGGTGGCCTTCTTTTATTGTGTCTTGAAGCAGAGAATTACAATGAAGGAGCTCAATGTGAGTCCCCTGAAACAGAATTTGCTTGGAAGGGTGGTTCTTGGATTCCCCAAGCCACTAGAATGCATAGACTCTTTCCCTTACCAGCTTCTTTGACCTCTTTGGTATTTAATTGAAGGAGCCCAGTATGGTGTTCAATCCTGACAGATCCCCTCAGGGATGGCTTGAATCTCTCAAGATCTCTGGTGCTCGATGCTGCCTTTGGTCAGCTTGGCCCTCTGTCATGTTTTTGCTTTTTTTTTGCTTCACTGTCTTTTCTTCATTTTTCTCTGTCTTCTTTCCTTTATTCTCTTTCTCCGTCTTTTGTCTTCGGGTGTCTTCTGCTTTATCTGTTCATGGCTTTAAAGCCATTCAAGCTCATGGCTTTAAATCCATTCAATCTCATGGCTATTCGATTCCCCTTCCACTTCCGTCAGATCACCTACTGCAGCTTCGCTTGGAGTTCCCTGTTTTGGCGTCATCATCAGTCTCACAGGGAGTGGCCACTTGTCCTCCTATGACTGTGCTAGCTTGCTTCATCGGTTCAGATTTTCAGTTATGTCATGGAATGAGTCATTTGCCACCTTAGCAGTCAAATCGAATGTCAAATTCTTTATAGATCGTGGCTTAATCCCTTGTCGATTCTGACTTTCCCATCAGGCGCGATCTCAGCCGTTAGATCTGGATCCCCTATATCTGACGCCATTCGCTCATTTCGTGTGGTTTACCTGTTCAACCATTAGTGTGCGATGAGTGGCAGTTTTCTCTCTCCTCCACTTGCCACGCATCGGGCACTGAGTGAAATTGCTCTGTTTTTGGTAAATTTGCTTATCACCCAAGGTTGCCCTCGATAAATACCGTCGGTTTTTGGAGCGCGGTTCCTGCCTTTGCCTTTAGCCTTTGTCCCCATGGTTTTCCCGGCTTTCATACGACCGAGCGCTCGAGGCCTCTCCTTCTCGAGGGGTTTTTCCCATTGCACATAAGAAACTACCTCCTTTTCTTGATACGGGCTTCCCAGAGGCTAGTTTTTCCTCCTGCGTAGTCTCCATGGGCCTCGGTTAGGACGCTTTGACCGAGGTCCTCGTCTTTACACGCTGGCTACCAACTGCCACTGTTCAGAGGTGCTTCTGATCACTGCTCCTTATTCTTTGAAGTCTGTCCCGATCTGATACAGTCACGGTTCTCTGATAACTCTTCATGGATCCAATTTGGATCAAGGATATTGAGTACCTGGATGATAATGGGGAAAGAGAACGTTGTATGGAAAGAAGAAGCCTACATCAGTGAGGATGATTAAAGCTATGCAAGCCAAGCGATACTATCTGCAGTCCATATTTCCAGTGACAAGGATAAGGATGTTGAGGATGTAAATATATTATAGAGGTACCTTGTATTACAACAATTTCAGGATGTGTTTCCAATAGAGATTTCAAAGTTTCCTCCTCATAGGGAAGTGGACTTTTCTATTGAGTTGGTACCATGGGCAACACCAGCGTCGAAGTAACCTTACAAGATGATTACTCCAGATTTAGTGGAATTGAAGTTGCAGTTGAAGGAATGCTTGACAAGGGATACATTAGGCGAAGTGTATCACCATGGGGTGCACTAGTATTGTTTGTAAAGAAGAAGAATGGTACTCTCAGGTTATGCATTGATTACAGGCAGTTGAACAAGGTGATCATAAAGAATATGTATCCATTGTAGAGCATCAATGACTTATTTTCCCAATAGAAAGGATAAACAATGTTCCCAAAGATTGGTTTCAGATCATGATACCATCCGATACGCATTAAAGAAGAGGAAATCTACAAGACTGCTTTCCGGACTAGGTATAGGATTATAAGTTTTTGTAGTTCCTTTTGGTTTGACAAATTCTTTAGCTAATTTTATGCGCTTGATGAATAATGTGTTGCGTCCTTATCTAGGCAAGTTTTTTATGTTATTGATTAATGATGTATTGATATATTATAAGAACGAGGAAGAGCATTCTGAATATGTAGCAGTAGTATTGAGATTACTAAGAGAACATCAGTTTTATGCAAAGGTTAGAAAATGTAGTTTATTTCAAACAAAGGTACATTACTTGGTGCATGTTGTTTCCAAGGACGGCATAGTAGTGGACCTAGAAAATATAAGGACTATCATGGAGTGGGTATCTCCTTAGAATGTGGATGAGGTCATTTCATCCATGGGGTTAGCAGGTTACTATAAGAGGTTCATTAGGAACTGCTCACGGATCACATATCCTATTACATCCTTGTAAAGGAAAGGAAATACATTTGAATGAACAGAAGAATGTGTAGCAAGTTTTGAGCAGTTGAAGCAGCTGTTGAAAAAGACTCTAGTGTTAAAGATTAGATATCCAAATAGAGAGCTTGTGGTATGAAAATATGCATGAAAGTGTGGATTTGGTGGATTCCTAATGCAGGAGGGGTAGGTGGTATGTTATGAGTCAAGGAAATTGAATGAGAACAATCAGAATTACATGACACATGACCTTAAGTTGGAAGTGATCATTCCTGAATTAACCATGTAGAGCCATTATCTTCTTAATAAGCGGTTTGTGTTGATGAGTGATCACACTGGGGTGAGGTATTTGTTTGACCAACTGAATCTAAATGCCAGACAAGCCATATGGTTAGCCACCCTTAGTGAGTTTTAATTTTAGATCAAATACATTAAGGGAAAGGACAACAGGATTGCAAGTGCTCTCAGTAGAGGAGTACAAGTAAATTGTATAAAAAATATGAATTCTTATGGGACAAAGATACAAGGTCTAATCCTATAGGTAGGACTACAGGATGACAAGTACCAACAACTTAATCACAGGTTACAATAAGGTACAAGTGATAAGGATTTGGAATATCATCTCACAGGAGATGGCTTGGTTAGATTTAGGGACAGGATCTATGCGATGAACGACAATGAGATCAAGAATCTTATCTCGAGGGAGTTTTATGTCAAGCCATATTCAGGTTGCATAGGATATTAGAAGACATTGGCAGTGGTGAATAAGTGCCACTATTGGCCGAATATGAACAAGGAAGCGGCATAGTTTCTTGCTAAATGCTTGGATTGTCAGTAGGTGAAAGTTGAGTGTAACTGCCCATTTGATTTGTTACAGCCTATTATGATTCCAGAATGGAAATTGGAGGTCAATTTCATGGATTTCATTATAGGTTTTCCAAGGAAATCATAGAAGCATGATTTCATCATGGTTGTTGTTGATAGGTTGAGAAAGGTAGCTCACTTCATTCTAGTGAAGACTACTTACTCATCTAGTGAGGTAGCATAGATCTTCATGAGGGAGATAGTGAGGTTGCATCGTGTTCTGAAGAAGATTGTGTTAGACATAGATGCTAAGTTCACTTATAGTTTTTGGAAGGAATTATTCGTAGGTTTAGGTAGATAGTTGGAATTCAGTACAACTTATCATCCACAGATATATGGACAAACAAAGAGGGTCAACATGATCCTAGAGGAAATGATGAGGATGTATGTCATGCATCAGCAATGGAAATGGGAGGAGTATCTTCCACTGGTTGAGTTTTCTTAGAACTAAGGCTACTAGGAGTCACTAAGGACAAGTCTATTTGAGGCACTTTATGGGTGAAGTTGTAATACTCCCATCAGCTGTAGTGATCCAGTGGAAAGGGTACTTAATGGAAGAAACAGGTTAGTAGAAATGGAGCAGGAAACATAGGTTATCAAGCAGTATCTAAAGGCAGCCCAGGACAGCCAGAAGAGTCATGCAAACGAACATAGGGAATTTAAGGATTTTCAGATGGGGAGCATGTGTTCTTGCACATCAAGCCCAAGATGATATGTTTGAGGATTCGATCATGTGCCAAGATGGCACCTTGGTATTGCAGGCCTTTGGCACCTTAGTATTGCGGGCCTTTTGATATCCTTGAGATGGTTGTACCACTGGCCTACATACTTGAACTACCTCCGATAGTGAAATTCCATGATGTTTTCCATGTTTCATCGCTTAAAATATATGTAAAGGATGTTTATTGTGTGATTGATTTCTCTGTATTTCCAGTGGAGATAGAAGGAGAATTTTAGCCAAAACCTCAGTGCATATTGTAGAAAAAATAACTCATGCTCCAGAAAAGAGTATTCGAGCAAGTTAAAGTGCATTGGAAGCACTTTGGGCCCGATGAAGTTACATGGGAGATGGTTGATTAGATACAAGCTATGTATACTTCCTTATTTTTCAGTTGAGGCGAAGGATTTTTTGGTATATGTACATATTTATGTATGGTTTATATTGTAAATACTGCAATGCGCTATGTTATAAAGCTCCAATAAGTGGCATGGTTGTGATGTTGTCATGTTTTTCATGATGGTTTTGCTTTTGAGAAAGTTGTTAATTGTAAATATTTGCAACAATTTGGGTCATAAAGCTCCATGGGTAGTATGATTTGGTTTTTCATTGATTTTGTTGGTTTTAGGTGTCATTGAACATAGAGGACAGTGTTTTGTTAAGGGGGTGGGGTCTGTAAAAACCACAGGTTGAAAGTGGATGTAATAAAGTTAATAAAGGAAAAATAAGACCAAGGTCATGGGAAACATATTCCAAGATGAATGGTGGGAAAAGAATCCTAGTGGGCATCAATTGTTGTTTTTTATGGCTAAGGGGAAAATTACAAAGGAATTGGAAAGGCATTGAAAATGAAAAAATGCATTACTAACATTTTATTTATGAAAAATAATGGAAAAATAGGAGAAAAGGAAGGTGAAAGGTCATAGGTTGAATGTGAAAATAGAGAGAAAATGAAGAAATTAGAGGCATCAATAATAAAAAGACATCATAGCATCAATTTGGGGCCTTTTCTCAATTCAATTTTGGAATTAGTCTTAGAGAGGAGAAGAGCACGAAGAGGGTAAGGAAATAAAGCAAGAAAAGGAAGGAAAAGGAAAGAGAAGGAAGGATAATGAAAGTAAGGGAAAACAAGGATCATGTAAGGAAAGGATGGATCAAGTAGTTTTAGTGGTAATACTTGTAGGTAATAGATTGCATGTATGATTTCCTAGCTAGTTTTGGCATGCATGGTTTACGCATTTGTGTATTTGGTTCATTGTTTTCGTTGGCATGGGATTTTATAGATTTCGACAGTGGTTTTAGTCTTGCCTTTCCATTTTCAGATAGCCATGGTGTGATGGGATTCATTCTTGGTTGATATTTGGATTTCCAGAAGTTTTTAGATCTGGGTGAGGTGGTCTCAAGAAAATCCCAAGGGTTGGGGGTGGAGATTGTTTTCTATGGTAATTCCTCAATAGGTGGGTGGAGACAGGAAAATTCCTCAAGGAATGGTGAAGGAATGGTGAAGGAATTTTGAGGCATCCAAGCTCGGTTTGGTTTTGTGATCTTTGGACTAATTTAGGTGAGATCACAGGTGTGTGAGGTTGGAGGTGGTTTAAGTTATGGATTCCCTTAGTTTTTATGGATTGGCTTATGCCATGAGATCCCACATTCATACTTGGAATATGGCAAGGGGGTGATTTGCTAAAAGAAATATTTGCTTCAACCTCATCTATGGTCGGGTGGTATGTCGAAGTCCCTGACTTGGCTAGATTTTACATATTTCAATAAGATCTGAGTTCCTCATTGTATCTTATAATTAAATTTACTTGTTATTATGTGGCTTTAATGGTTGTTCTATCATTTTTATTTGTTTAGTTATATGTTGTTTATATGCATGGTTTTATGACAGAACCAAGTTAAGGCTCTTATCATGTTTAATTGATAAATGAATGGTTAATGAATGCATGACCTAATAGATGTTATTTTAGCTAATGTGAGAGGGAATTATTCCTTCTTGGTAAACATAAGATAAGTTTCAAATCTCTATGTTCAGATATGTATTCATGACCTATATATCTTATGTTCTCAATGTGTTTGATGGAATGACTTTCATGGTTAGAGTAGACTATGTCAATTCCCTGATTATTTTTTGTGTTAGAGGCTTTGAATTTTTGTCATTTATCATTTCTAGGAGTTTCATTAAGTTATGGTACGATTTTTGGATCCTAGCCCTGAAAAGGGGGCTCAGATATCGAGGTCACTTGTAGAAAATTGAGTGAAAGAGACTTCAGTCATTGGAATCAGGCCTGGGGAAGTGACTAGAGGGTTCCAACTACATGGAGTCCTTATCATCGGAGTTACTGAGGCTCCAGGTTAGTGAAAAATTAAGTTAACTCAGGGGTTGGGCAACTAGAGTGACTGTTTAACTCCTATGGGACCTATAGCACATGAGGGAAGTCAATAAGGCATTTTTTTGTCGACTCCATTTCCTTAACACTATCAAGGATTTTGAGTCATGTCATAGTAGCCCTCATCTCATGTTTATCCCAGGAAGGCTGATGAAAGTGGGTAGATATGGGAGGAGACATGTTTGAGTTGAGCTTTGGATTACTAGAAGGTTTTGGAACTAGTTGAGGTAGTCTTGGGAAAATCACAAGGGTTGGGGTTGGAGATGGATTTCTCAAGGAAGCCCTTAATAGGTTGGTGGAGATAGGAAAATTCCTCAAGGTATCGTGAATAAATTTTGAGGCATTCAAACTTGTTTTGGTTTTTTGATCTTTGAACCGGTTTAGGTGAGATCATGGTAGATTGAGGGTGGGTGTCATTTAACCCTTAGAGTCCTTGATTGATTATGTATTGGTTTATCCCATGAGATCACATATTCATTATTGGAATATGGCACGGGGGTGATTGTTTGAAAGAAATATTTGGTTCAACCCAATCTATAGTCAAGTGGTATGTGGAAGTTCTTGACTTGGTTGGAATTTGCATAAGTTAATATAAGATATTATTTTAATGTAATTAATGAGCACATGTACTTGTTTTTGTGTGGATATTATGGCTAATGTGCCATGGTTTCTATTCTAATTATCTGTTGAGAATGGTTCCATGATGTGGTCTAGATATGGATCTTGTTCATGATTTGATAGTTTATTCAATGGTTTATGAATGCATGGGCTAATAAGTGATGTTGAAGCTAGCTTGAGAGGGAATTGAGCCTTCTTGGTGATTATTAAATGAAGTTCAAAATTTTATGATCAGATATGTGTTCATGACTTGCAGCTTTCATGTTTACTATATGTTCAACAAAATGTCTACCATGTACTAGGCATGTTCTGGCTAATATATTTTTCAAGTTTTGAATGGTTAGCCTTGATATTGATTTTTTTATGTTTCTGGAAACTTACAGGTGGTTTTGGGAAGCGGTTTGGAGGCTTTCCTGAAAAAGTGTTGGCATTATGGCTAATGTGTTGTCATTGATGGCCGCTTACTTAATAAATATGTACTTGATGTCAACATTGATGACTATGGAACGAATACAAATTTATACAGATGCTATAGATGATATGGATAGAGAATTCACAGTGCAGTGACAGATATACAATAAAATTGAAGTTCGAGAAAGGATATGTGGATCCTATTAAGAAGGGTCACATACATATGTAGGTCTTGTAAGTAAAAGTCACATACATAATCCAAACCAAGGTAATCTGGCTACTAGGGTCCATTACCATCATATTGGACCATAGTAATGTTTGCAACAATGTTTATTTCATCTCGTCAAAGAATACTAACGACATTACCAAGGGATTTACCTAAGGTATTGGCTAAGAAAAAAGCGATATAAGGAGATGGAGATTAAGGTGTTAGGGGTGCAAGTGATGAATTATTAATGAATGATTTTATCTAGAACAAGTGTGGAGCAGGGAGTAAGGATAAGTCTAGGATACGAAAAATCTGAAGACATGTTGACATGTATGCTTGATTGATTTTCTTGTTTCAAATGTCTAAGTAGATAAAAATGATGGATCTATGATTATAGTGATTCTATGACCTAAATCAATTATTTAGAAGTTTGTAGTTTTGATAGAAAACGTTTTAGAGTGTGAAGTTATGCTTGAAGTGAAATATTTAAGATCTATAAACTAGTTTTCTTTTGGGTAGTCACGTATAAACATGGTTTTGTTTATAGGTTGTTGCATATATATATATATATATTTATCAGTATGTTTAGATCTGTATGTGATTGTTCCTAATTATAAGAGTGTATATACATTAGTCTACTGAATTATAGTTGCGTATATATTCTGAGTTAGATCTGGTTTGCAGTGTTGCTTGATGATAGTTGTTGATGATGTTAGTTCTATTTGCTGATGTATGTCAATGATGTCTTGATATATATCTAGTAGTGTTGTTTGGGTTGATTTTTATATTGATCAGTTATGATGATTGGGTATGGTTCAATGATCTATTATTGGATGAGTACTTGATTCAGTAAGTTATTTAGTCTTACAATGATTCAGTCTTCAAAATGATTAAGAATTCATTATTCTCAAATATGTATGGAAGTTTTATGTAGAGGAAGCACATATATACGTTGATTATTTTAAGAGTAGTTTCATACATATTCTGAAGGTTCATTTGTTTTGTTTGGGGTCTGTATTCAGTAGTTTGATACTTAAAAGAGTTAATTGATTTTCAAATATTCAATGGTTAATATTTATGTTTTAGTATTTGAGTTTGGATATTGGTATGGGTTTATTGTTGGTGTGGGTTCAGTATGAAAATTTGATGAAAATAGGCCTACAAGTTGTTTGATGATCATTGGATAAGTGGATCTAGTTTGAAACATTCTAAACATTGGTCCACAAGGTGCTGAGGGTTTCCGCCTTCAGTGAGGAGGTAGGAGGTTCCTTATGGTAGGAGCTGGTAAACACATTTAGGGAGTTGTAGCTTCCTTCCATTGAGTGCTGGAGAATGATTAGATGTTGCATCCTCCTATAGGTGGGTGCCTGCATACTGGTAAGAGTCTGCACTAGTATTAAATGTAATGGAAATTTTATTTATATAATAAGAAAGAATATAAAGACATCGATAGTGGTGATTTTATCCCACATTGGATTTCCACCTAAAGTGAATTAGAATACTGATTCACCCCCCTCAGTATTTTGCATAATAAATGGAATCATAGTAGGTCCCTCAGAAGAATATTTGTTATGAAACCAGTTATCACAACTGTAACAAAGCCCTTTTGCTCTTTTTTCTTCCAATTGTTGTGGTGTCAACCTTGTAGGTTGTGGAAGACTAGGGGCAACAACACTTCCGTCTTTATAGTTGTGAGTGGTATGCTTCCTAGTTGCCATAATTTTGCTTTCCATTTTTCTTGCTAACTTGAATGCCTTCTCTAATGAATCAGGTTCCCAAAGGCGAATATCATGTTGGATATTATCCTTTAAAGACCCTATGAACACATCAATCCTATGCTCCTCTGGAATATGTTTTACCCTTATGTTCAATTTTTGGAACTCCTCAATGTGCTCCATCATTGAACCCTTTTGTTTGAGACTTATCAATTAGCTAAAAAAAATGTTGCTTTTTGTATCCTCATAATGTGCTATCAATTCTTCCATAAAAATTACCTAAGTGATAAATTGTTTACGAGAACAAAGCCATTGATACCATACAAACTTATTTGGTTCCAAATATATAGTTTCCATATGTACCTTTTGTGTTTTTTGCACATTATTGAGATCAAAGAATTGCTCCATCTGTAATATCCATGTGGCGGGATCCTTGCCATCAAACTTCCTCATATCGATTTTTGGAATATGGTGATTCTTCGATCCAACATTAGTGTCTATGGAGTCATGATTAACATTTCTTTTGTTCTCATCATGAGTTTCCTTTACTACCTTTTCACCATTAGTAAGTATTTCTTGTAGATAATTTGTCAAATTTGTCTTCAAATCTGCCATGCCTGTCTTCAAATTTGTGTTCAAATCTATCTTCAAATTGTCCATCTTAGCTTCCATGCCATTAATCTTAGCTTCCACGCCATTTATCTTAGCTTCTGTTAACTTTTCTGAGCGTGACATTTGTTGCACTTGTTCTTGTAATTTTGATATATCATGTAGCATTTCTTCCTCTTCTTCATGAGTCATACTAGAGCTTTCAGGTTCCTTACTAGGTGTTTGCATTTTCTTTCCTTGGGGCATGAGTTACCGATAATAATGCTCTACTATGCCCTTTGAATTCCTTCAAAATAAATTTTCAAACCAAGCCTAAGCAAAAATTTAAAAAAATCTACACACCTTTTTTCACTTTGTAGGAGCTCAATATTGTCTCTGATGTATCTCTGTACTTTCCAATCATCTAGTTCTGAATTTGTGATCTGTAGTAGCTCTCTATGTCCTCTTTCCAATGCCACCAGTCGGATCCAAATTGGATTCTCCAAGGAAGAGTTATCCACAATCTCCCAAGATGACCTGACTATAGACCTTTCCAGAAGAGCGAAGTTGTATGAAGTGCCACGTGTACAATTTTTGATATTTGGTTCTGAAAAAGATATACAAAAAACTACAGTCCGTCCTCTTTCTGTACCTTCTTACAAAATTTCAATCTGATTCCCAGAGAGAAAGTTATGATGATTTTCCCCAGGTCACCTGTTTTGAATGTAATTCAGGAGTCTGCAAAAAGACCAACTTCCTCAGATCATATCTCTGCCAATATCACGTGAAAAGCTCTGAAATTCGGACCCAAGGTTCATCACTATTTCCTCTCAAACGGGTTTTTCTTGTGAATTTTGAAACATCACAGAAAAAAGTTATAGTGAAAATGCCACGATGACCTGTTTGGAGCAGCGAAACCCTAGAATCCAAAGCTCTCATACCAAATGTTATGAAACCAGCTCAAGAGAAGATAGAAAAGATAGATCAACGCCTTAGAATTCAGCCTCTTTGAGGGGGAAACCTCCTTTACATTACATATATGAATATTTCTTGGATGATTCAAATGACAAAACCTCCTTTCTATATATAGGAGTCTAAGGAGTCACAATATAATCCAGCCGACCTAACAATAATAATATAAAGCCACAAAAATAACAATAGAGGGATTCTATGGGGCACAGAAATAACAATATGGGGGTAATAGGGGCACAATAATATAAATAAGGGGTATAAATACAATAGTAATGGGGTAATCACTAGTATTATAGGGACCCAACAATATTTATCACTTAAAGGGAGATCTATCAATATGAGAAACCAAGAGGGAGTATCTCCTACCAGGACAACTTTGTTTAATGCAACTAACTTTGTATTTTGGAAAATTAGAATGGGTGTGTATTTGCATTCACTGGGAGCAGATGTATGGCCATTTGTTGAAGGTGGATATCAATATTTTACCTCCATTCCCGTAGATGATACAAGGAAGAAATAATATGAGATCAATGCAAAGGTTGTAAAGGATATTTTGGGAAGTTTGGATGAATTTAAGTTTGTGAAAGTCATGCTGCTGAATACCGTAAAGGCTATATGGTACAAGCTTGCTCAAAGCTATGAAGGTGACACTAAGGTAACGAGTGCCAAAATTCAAACATATAGAATTCAATATGAGACTCTTAAGATTTTTCCTTAGAGTAGACGAGATTGTTAACTCAATGAATAATCTTGGTCATGAAATAAAGTATTCTACTATTGTTGAAAATATTTTGAGATCACTAACCTCAAATTTTGATTCCAAAGTCTCTGCCATTGAAGAGATGCAACATTTGAAGAATCTCACTATGGAACAAATCCATGGGATCTTGAAAATTTTTGAGATGATAAAAGTGGGTACATTAGGTATTAGGGAAGAAAATTCAAAGCCACAAGCAAAGGGAAATAAAAGGAAGAGCCTAAGGAAACATGTTACATTTTAGATGAAGAAGAAGCAAATTTTGTGAAGAAGATTCAAGTATAGTCTAACAGATTCAAAAATGAGAATCCTTCGAAATGTTTTTCCCGTGGAAGAGTAGGTCACTATGTTTCTCAGTGCCGCTATAAAGAAAATCATGAAAAAGGAAATAATGTTTCAAAGAAGAATGTTAAAAGAGGTTTTACTAGTAAGAAAAAAAATTATACTCTTCAACTTAGTAAATCTTCTTCCAATAATGAGGATGATGAATCAGATCAAGGTTATTTACTACTTATAGACTTCGAAGAAAAATGTGTAGACAAGTTTGATGATGAAGAATTTATGGTTTCTCTATAAAACACCCTTGTGGAATAAATAACTGCGCTGAAGATTTGTCTAGAAGAGGCTAAATTAATAGAAGAAACTTTGAAGAAACAAGTCCAAGAAAAGGAAAAGCACTATGAAACCTTAGAACATGAAATTATGGGTCTAAGAAAGGAACTTGAGAAAAAAAAATTCTCTACATATTATATTTTCTAAAGGATCTGAAACTTTAGAAGAAATCATTAAAGCTCATCATCCTCCTCTAATCAAGATAGGTTTTAGATGGTGAAACATCGGAACCTATGAAACCTTCTCAAATAGGTACAAAAAGCTACATCAATGTGGTAAAGGAAGCAATCATCAAAATTACAAGAATCAACAAAGGAATGAAGGGTCAAACAATTGTCAGGAAAAACAATCCTTCCATGAATAAAGGGTAACGTATTAAAAAAGGTATTATACTCCCAAGTAATCTTACTTCAATGGTCAATGCTTCACTTGTCAAAACTTTGGTCACAAAGTAGTTCATTGTGTCACTTATAAATCAATTATGACTAGAGGAACAAGAAAACAACATAATTAAAATGAGAGAATGAAGTCTTCTTATAATGTTTTCTCCCCTCTTCGGAATGAAAGTGAATGTTATATATGCAATAACTTTGGTTTTGAATAAACTAAATGCTGAAGTATAATGAATTCATCTTATCAACATAGATAGAAGATAGAACCTCCCAAGATATGGAAAGGAAAAATTACTTCTTATGAAAGTTGTGGTCAAGCATTGTATGCAGCAGATCAAGAGAATCTATGGTACATTGACATGGGGTGTTTGAAGCATATGACAGGTGAAAGAGATAATTCCATTTCCTTTAATGAAATTAGGAAAGAAAAGAATGTGACTTTTGGTAATAACTCACCTCCTACCATTAAACGAAAAGGATTTGTGTTTTTAAAAGAAAACTTCAAGGATGAGAATGTGTTATTTGCTAATTGGATAAAACATAACCCTTTAAGTGTTAGTCAAATGTGCAATCAGGGGAATCATTTTATTTTTAGATCAAAGAATTGTGTGGTAATAAATTTGCATACATGTGTTGTCACTGGTTTAGACAAGTTGGGTTGTGTCAACCTCCAACCAAGAGTAACTATTTCAAACCATTTGTAGCTAGAAGTTAGCCCTTCTAGCATAAGAGGGCTCTCTCAATGAAGTGAAAGAGTGTTATGACAACCACCATTGGGCATGGAATCAATTAAAGAAAATCAAATACAAACAACATTGTTTCCATGGAAGCTGAGGCATTCTTGGCTTTAAACTAGTGTGAAGTAAACATTTATAGTTAATTACAAAAAATTGAAGGAAGTTGGAGAAATATAACATTTAATTACAAGTAATCAAATAAGCTATGAAAACTGATAACAACATAAAAATATGATGAGATAGAATTGAAACCAAAAATAAATCTCAAGTTAAAAACAAAGTATTGATGCAACTGTATTTCTTATTAACTAGAAAAGATATAATAAAGTGGTCTTATCACATCATTGATACCTCTTCTGGAAAGTGATTTTTTTTAAATATATAGAGTGAGGTGTCCATTTAATAATATACCACCTAAGCTAGACTCGATGCATAGCTAAGAGACCTAATTCTATTTGACTTACAAAACAGTGAACCTTTGTAGGGACATTTCTATTTTAATACGGTTTGAATTAAAATAGGATTTCATCTATTTATGAGCCCATAAATATTTTGTTGCTGAACCTTATCGAATCCAACTAAATGCTAAGTGTGTAGGATCGCTGATGTGCTCTTTCTAGGTGGATGTGCTGACCTGGTTGACTTTGCTTACCTGGACCTCCACCAAGTCGAATTTCAAAATTTCTACAACAAATCTAGCTAGGAAACATTTTGTAAAATAGGCCTCAAAGAGAAGGGCATAACTTTCAAATTATGATAGTTGTGTAAAAACAAAGAGCAGGTTTTCTAGCTGAGAAAGTTTTGAACAAAAACTTCATTCCGATTTCCACAATTCCTTTCCATTATGTCAGAAAGTGATCTTTATGTTGACTACTAAAACAGTCATTTCCAAAATTTCCGTAGCAAAATTTTGTTAGCAAATTTCGAAAAACACCTTTCTACTAGCTATTTGACCTTTGTGGCAGTGCTGAAGTCTTCATTGATGTTTATTAGCTAAACAGAACCCATTTACCCTCCCTTATCTAAGGTTTAAACTTTCTTTTTCCTCCATGAAAATCTACAACAATTTTGTAGCAAATATTCACCTTCAATATGGGGAGTTGCTATGAAATTTGAATTTTCTATTGACATGTCTTCCTAAAAAACAGGATTTCTTTGTGTGATGATGTAGACACTCCTATGACTTGTATTCCATCTAGTAGCCTCATATTTTGATGCCAAAAAACTTCCAAAACATAGAAAAACAAAGTTTTGACAATTCCGTAGCAAACTTCAGTAGCAAATTCAAAAAACAACTTTCTGTTACTCCTCTACTCTTTCTGCAAGTTATGAGGACTTCCTTGATGTTCTTAAGCTAAATAAATTCCCTTATAACTCCCTTTGCTACGTTTTTAGCTTGTCTTATCCTCCATGAAAAGCTATAGTAGTTTCGTAGCAAAAAACAGGGTTTACTATGTGGAGTCGCTACGAAACTATGCATTTATGAGTTTTTTTTTTCATGATTTTTTCCACCTCCATGTATTTTCTAATAGCTTGTATAAGCCTATATAATACTAAAATTATGAGTTAAACATAGTATAGGTAAAATTGTTGGATGTTACCATTTTCAAGGGGTGGTCTCTACTTTAGCAAAAATCTTCAGATTTCTTGATACTCGAATATACCTGTGATAACATTGGCTCCTCCAACTAGGGATGTTTTCCTACCTATGGGGCAACAAAGAACAAGTAGCTCTAGTGCCTAACCATTGGGCTTATCCAAATTTGAAGACTACATTCAAACCCACTCACCAAACTGAAAAGAAAACTACAAACCAACTGTAAACCAACTACCATTGCTGTAATATGATATCAAACTATTGTAAAAATTGAAACTAACAACAGCAAAATGTAGTCTAAAACCTAAGGAAATTCTTTCCCTACAAGATTATATACCAATAACCCTACTGTAACATCTGAAAATCCACCTGCTTAATTCAAGCAATATGAATCCTCCAGTATAACCAGTCAAAGAGTTGATTCAAAGCTTGCGTTGTTTGACTATATTTAAGTGTACCATCTATTAGGAACTCTGAATAGAAACTGAGTCCAGCACATGATCTTATAAATGCAAAAAAATCCACCTTACTGATCACTCGAAAATATTTACCAAAGGATTTTGATAATCATGAAAAATCACCTCTTCCTGACATGTAAAACCATGAGAGCTAAATTTATTCATAATGAATGGCTTCTTTTGTCTTATGTCCTCAATTCCAAGAACATCATCAAATAAAAAGAAAATAATAGATTTGTCTTCCATTTCATTCAAATCAAAAAAACCATCTATGCATACTTGAACATCTTCAAACATGACATCCATATTGTGTGTATCAAAACTAATCTTTTTCTTATCAAACAAATTAGACATAACCTTTGGTAGTTTTTCTTGAGGAATGTCATCTTGAACACTAGCAACTCCTATACAACAATTTTATGCATATCATCCGTGTCATTTTGATGATTCTCAAATAGAATATGTAAAACCTGTATATTCAAATATTCATGTAGCTCGAGTTTACCTAAAAGTGAACTTTCATGTACTTTAATCAGGACAACATCATTATGATTTTCAATGGGGAAAAGTTCTTGTATAGGTAGAAAACTTTCATCATATGTTACCTCACTATTCATAATTTTCATGCATGCATTTTCAACAACCTGATCTTTAGGAGTTTCTTATTGACATAAAATATCCGGAAAGGAATGGACTGAATTTTTTTTTCAATGATTTGACTTATACCTTTGAATGTATATAGATTGACAAGGTTGCAAATCCTCATGGATTTCATGTAATATGAATTGAATGTCAAATTTTTGATCCATTTCATCTTTAACTGAAGAAAATACATCTACTTGTTGGAAAATTTCTTGATCATCATGAAAACTAGCTTCAGAAGAAAATTAATAAAGTTCCTCTAACATATCCTCATCCATACATTCTACATCATCATCAATACTTTCAATATATTGAATGAAACCCTTACAAAAAATATAGCAGTCTTGAAATAGTGATAAGGAAGGATGAGTCTTCCCATAATGTCCAAAGAATATTCTATGGAAATATTTAAGAGAACACAAGCTTCCTGATGGCAACCCTTCATACCATACTCTAGATATGTCTTCTAGGGTAGCCATAAAAATCTTTATGAGACAATCCTTAGGAAACTCAACCTTAAGTCTACATACATGCATATGAAATCTAACCAAATGCATAACATTGTCATCTTTCTTTTAATCTTTGAACATGGGAAGGTGGGTTAGCCAATTAGCACAAGGCATAGGATTTGGAAAACCATAGATGTGAGACCGGTCCATAGGAGCATACCTGACATTTCTTCTTGCAGTAGAACTCATCTTGGAACTTCTTTGAGCTACTAATCTTCAAGTGGTGGAGTCACCATGAAGCTTTGATATTCTATATCTTTTGAGATTGGACTCATGGGGATAATATCACAACCTTCATTTTTTATTTTTTCATGTTACCCTTAGGAATCAGAATGAAGAGACTCAAAAACAAATCTGTGAAAATGATCTTTTCAGCTCCTGGAAGACACACCAAAATGTTATCACTAGGTTAGACAGATTGGGTTGTGTCAACCTCCAACCAAGAGTAATATTTCAAACCACTTGTAGCTAGAAGTTAGCCCTTCTGTCATGAGAGGGCTCTTTCAAAGAAAATAGTATGTTGTTCTAAATAAAACTCAATTAAAGATGGCTAACTATGGATTTTTGTGTGATTTTGTAGGTGAAAGAGTGTGATGACAACAAGCATTGGGCATGGAGTCAATTAAAGAGAATCAATTACAAAAAAACACTATTTTCATGGAAGCTAAGGCATTTTTGGCTTTACATTGGTGTGAAGTAAACATTTATAGTTAATCACAACAAATTGAAGGAAGTTGGAGCAATATAACATTGCATTCCAAGTAATCAAATAAGCTATGAAAACTGATAACAAAATAAAATTATGATGAGATATAAATGAAGCCAAAAATGAATCTCAAGTTAAAAATAGAGTATTGCTGCAACTGTATTTCTTATTAACTGGAAAAAATATACAAAAGTGGTTTTCTCACATCATCGATCCCTTTTCTTCAAAGTTAAAAAGTTCTACATATATAGAGCGAGGTATCCATTTAATAATCTGAGACCTGGCCTAGACTCGATGCATAACTGAGAGACCTAATTCTATTTGATTTACAAAACATTGAGCCTTTGTAGGGATATTTTTGTTTTAATACAATTTGAATTCAAATAGGATTCTATCTATTTATGAGCCCATAAATATTTTATTGTTGAACCTTATCAAATCCAACAAAATGATGAGTGTTTTGGATTGTTGATGTTCTCTTTCCATGTGAATGTGCTGACCTGGTTGACTTTGCTGACCTGAACCTTCCCCAAGTTGAATTTCAAAATTTATGCAACAAATATGGCTAGGAAAAATCCTGTAAAATAGGCCTCAAAGATAAGTGCATATATTTAAAACCCTGATATATGTGTAAAAAATGAGAGAGGTTTTTGTATAAGAGCTTGTGCTAAACAAAAACCTCCTTCCTATATCCACAATTCCTTTCCATTGGGTTAGAATCTGAGCTTGAAGTTGACTACTAAAATATTCATTTCCAGGATCTCCGTAGCAAAAGTTTGGTAGAAAATTTCAAAAAATACCTTTTGCTAGCTATTTGAACTTTATGACAGTGATGAAGTTTTCACTGATGTTTATTAGCTAAAAACATGCCATTTACACTCCCTAAGTTGCGGTTTAAAATTGCCTTTTCCTCCATGAAAAGCTACATCATTTTCATAGCAAATATTTCACCTTCAATATGGCAAGTTGCTACGAAATTTGAATTTTATACTCGCGCGTCTTCTTGAAAAATAGGAGTCCTTTGTGTGATGATGTAGACATTCCTATTAATTATAGCTTATTTAGTTTCCTCACTGTTTGTTTCCCAGCAAACTTCAGTAGCAAATTCAAAAAACACCTTTCTTCTACTCCTTTCCTCTTTCTGCAAGTTCTGATGTCTTCCTTGATGTTCTTAAGCTAAATACATGCCCTTAGAATTCCCTTTCTCTTTTTTTTAGCTTGTCTTATCCTCCATGAAAAGCTACAACAGTTTCGTAGCAAAAAAATGGCTTTACTATGGGGAGTCGCTACGAAACTATGCATTTCTGAGTTTTTTTATTTTTCATGATTTTTTCCACCTCATGTCATTTCTAATAGCCTGTATAATCCTATATACTATTGAAGTTATTAGTTAAACATAATATAGGAAACGTTTATGGATGTTACCGTTTTCAAGGGGTGGTCTCTACTTTAGCAAAAATTTTCAAATTTCTTGATACTCAAACATACCCGTGATAACAACATGTAAGATCATAATCAAGGGATATAGAACTCTAGACAATGCCTACATCCTAGAAGGCAACAAAGAGCACTTTTTTTTGAGAAAATATGAAGAAAGATGTTTTTGGCACAAAATGTTGGGGCAACTCAGTTTTTCCAAATTTTACAAATCAAGCAGGATGGGAGAAGTTTGTTACTTACCAAACATTTCTCCACTTGAAAATGACATTTGTGAATCATGCCAATTTCGTAAGCAATATAGAGTTTGGTTTAAAGCTAAAGAAGGTACTTCAAGTAAACCCCTTGAACTTGTTTGTAACACCATCCTCCCACATTTTCCTAGGTTAACCAGTACACCGACGTAAACATGCGATGAAGAGTTACTATGATATGATTCAACTCCCCATGTATAGTTAAGGAAGTGGAACCGATAAGATAAAACCAATCTGACCTTCCTCAGTAGTTACATAACATTCAGGATACAACTAACCCTTATAGGTAACCCCTGAGATAAATTGATGTTACGTTGAACTGTACCCCTAGTTTCTCCCATGACAAGTGTTCAATGTGACTAGGACCCTCCAATTGCTCCCACAAGGAATCCATGCAACTGTGGCGCTTTTCAGGAAGTTCTATGCTAACAACCCTAGATTATGAGCCACCTTTTCAGGCTAGGACATAGACCTTTGCTAGAACTTCATGAGAATTCTAGAAGTGATAAATAACATTGAGAAAAGGATACTAATACAAAATGTGAATGAGGACTTGACCTGACCCCTATCAACCATGCCAGGAATTTCGTTAAACATATCATGAACATGTAATCTAGAGGTCATAACAACAAATCTAGACATAGGGACCACATACTTATCTGATAATCATCAAGGAATAATTCCTCCTCATAATAGCTACAAGATCATCTATTATGTCATGCATTCATCAAAATTTCATCTAGTAATAAAAACATGATGAGATCCATAACTCAAGTCTGCCATAAAACATGTTTATAACCAGCAAATAGCTAGAGAAATATCAATGATGAAATGACCATGAAGGCCACATAATGAAAAACACATTTACTCATTAAATACCAAAGGAAAATGAGCTTATATTATCATATGAAAATCCAACCAAGTCAGGGAGTTCCATGTACGACTCAATCATAGATTTGGCTGAGCCAAATCTCTCTTTTGGCTAATCACCCCCATGCCATATTCCAAGCACAAATGTGGGATATTAGGGAATAAACCAAGAAGACCAAACTAGAGTTTCCAAAGGCCAAACCACCTCAACTCTAAACCAACTATTCCACCTCACAATCGGAAATCACTAACCATCACCTGATTGGTCTCTACCCAAGTTGTCCAGGGCTCCATAGAATTTATTCCAACCAAGGATTCTAGGACTAGTAACTCAACCCACAATTGTTGTTGGGCTCTAGAGCATATGCCCAACAAGGGCTTCCAAGACTAGTAACTCAACCAACCAAGGGCCCCGGAGAATTTTTCCAACCAAGTCTTCTATGACTAGTAACTCAACCCAATCTATTACAAGGCTTATAGAGCGTTTTTCCAACCAAGGATATAAGAACTAATTACTCAACCCACAACCAAAGGAACACGAGCACCAACGAGAAAAAAAAGAATATAAAACCCATAACACCATGGCTATTGAGGAAATGGAAAGGCTAGGTAAAACCACTGTAAATTTATCCAATCTTCCATGCCAATGACAAATCATAACTAAGAAACCACATGCATCTACCCTGCATGCCAAAACGAGCAAGGAAATCATACATGCAATTCGGTACCTACAATAAAAACCTGTTGTAGTTGCTCATCACACTGTCCTCTTGCACTTTCTTTCTTTTCATCTTCCTCCTTCTTCCAAATCCCAAGTATTCCACACTCGTCCAAGAGTGCTCCAAGAAAACTTTAAGTGTCCTAGACTACAAGAGAGAGAATAGAATAAAGAGCTCCAAGCTAAAACTGAAAAAAAAAGGTTTTGAACTGATCCTCAAAATGATTTTTCTCATTAAGGCCTATAATTTCTTTATTTTCCTTCATTCTCCTCCTCACATGTAACATGTGACCTTTCACCTTCCTTTTCTCCTATTTCCATTATTTTCATAAATAAAATACCAATTAATGCCTCATGATTTTCCAAAGCCTTTGTCATTTCCTTTGCCAATTTCCACAGCCATTAATTAATCACAAGTGATCCCCATAGTTATTATTTTTCCCAACATTTAGCTTGGAATATGTGTCCCATGAGCTTGGTGATTTTTTCTCCTTTGTTAATTTTATTATGTGGATTTTTAACATGGTTTTGTTACAAACTAGTTGTAGCGGCTACAATCACCCTCCAAAATTTTGGTTTGCATGCAATTTTCGAAGCCTTCCATGGATCCTGTGATTGATCATTCCTTGGTCAATTATCGGTAAGCTAATGATCTCAAGCCCCCCTCCTTGATCTTAAGAGTTGTTCGCATTCTCATATTTTTGCAACGTGTCATCTTTGGGCATAGGGATTATCATTTTACATGCAAAGGGAAGTTTGTTCTGCTTCAAGGGGAAATCTTCACGTGTATGAGTTGTTCTCATCACATAGCCATGTTTCACACTCACTTCAGGCACTCTTTTCACGAAGGTTTTTTCATCAAGAAAACTATGTTTTATACGTTACGAATTTTCCATGTTGTATCACTAAGTGTTCATGTGTGATCATAGTCAAGTTCTATGATTGTTTACATCAGTTTCACTGATCTCACACTTAGCTAGTTTTCCAAGCAACCTAGCCTCATACAGCTTTTCAGAACTGCACCCTTTGCTTCTACAACCCTGTTGGCTTAGTGGGTCCTGACTCGGGTTCAGAGTTAGTTTTTCCAAACAAATCCATACACTACTGGCCCTTTCTACATCAATCCACGGAGCGTGGACTGAAGTCTCAACTGAAGAAGTATGGGGGGATGTTGAAACCAAGTTTCTGCACAAAAAGATCAATGTAATGTCATTTTATGCCCTAAATATTCCTTCATGTAGATCGATAAGCCTTTAGGGCTTACCGATATAACTCTCCTTAATTAGTTTCTATAACTCCATGAATTCTTACGACTATCTTTCATGGACCTTGAATAGGCGGATCAAATACATACACATATCAGAGATGACTTATAACCCAGTAATTACTCAGATCGGCTTAAGTGTTCAATAACTTCAACATACAACAAGATAATCTTCGCGTAAATAGTTAGCATCAATTGCGTTCACATAAAAATAAAAATCGTGTAAATTCGCGCATCAATGCAATATTATTTCATAAACCCATCATTTATCACAATATAAATGCATTCATGTAAAATAGAGTAAGCAGACAAAGCAAATGAGTTTCTAGAATAATCTCTTTATTAATACTTCAATTCTACTTATAGACTCAAGATTTTCCTACGCACTCAGTTGCAGGGGTCCACACACCCAGCTGCGAACTCTACTCTAGGCCTTTGCACATATAGCTACAGAGCCTTTCTTCTACTCTAAGACTTCTACGATCTTCCTTCTATAGACCCATTACATTTGTCTTCATCTTCATTGCTTTCTAAGACATCCTAGGACACACTTATTTATACAATCCCATGGTCTGCAGACCATGGGTAGATCTTCAAAAGCCGACTCAAGTTACATAAAAGAAAGGTAAAACCCTTTATGAAACTTTAACTATATATGCACTCCATGACCACAACTTGCAGAGAATTTGCATTTTATACAAGAAAACTTGGGCTTTTGCCCCAAAATTGACCCTAGGGGACCCCATCTATAGAGTCTCAAGATTGTCCTACCATGACATCCTTTTTGTCTAAATATCCTCTCTTTTTAATATATATTTACCACTTAAATAAAGCCATATCTAGTAAGTTTTTATGAAGGTATGAATTAGTATGTTTTATTGTTTCATATTTAACTGTATACCCTATTGTTTTAATTAAAGTTGCAACTAGATACCAAATCAGTCTGTTTTCGCAGCTAGTCCAGGATTCTATAGTTGTCTTCATTGTTCGCGAGGTTCCAAAGTTCCAGATCAACAATGAAAGGTATAGATGGATATAGGATGACTCCCTCATGGATACCTTCCTATCCACTTGAAACTGTTTGATAAAAGAAGCACAAGAGATCGTGGTCAAACTCCAAGTCAATCGCTTGATTAACGAAGAACAGAACCCGAGATCAGTTGAAACCTTATTCGTTTTTCTTTTGGAATAGCAAAACGATAGTTTAGCGATATAAATTTAGATAGGTTAAGATATATTAGGCTTAAAATATTCATATTGTTATGTCAAGAGACCTGCTATAAAGCTAATGGCTGCATTGTTATTTTGGTGCGCACCGAATGATATGTTTATGAATAGTTTATGAACTTTGTGTGAATGGAATTGGTTTTTTTTGTGTGCAAGAATTGTGTTGTTTTGAAGCTTTGAACTACGATGTGGAGGGCTCCTACAAATAGTGGCAGGTTTTTAATCAAATACAATCTAATTTCCTTTAATTCTTCAATTGCTCTGTTTTGTGTGACAATTTTGCATAAGAACTTTAATTTGCTTTATACCTAGCGTAGACTGTTATCTAATTTTCTTTATACCTGGTATTTCACAATTCTTTCATTTGCTTATTATCCAACATAATTGAAGTGTGTTCAATTAACAATATAGCTGTTGCCTGGACTACTTTGTTTGAGCAGAAACTGAATAAGCGAGAAGACCTCTCCTAAAACAATTGAGTTCAACAATATTCCTTCATAACTGATAGAATAGGTTTATTTTTGCACTTAGAGAATTAGGAGCTGCAACATAGAGATTTAAGATTAAAAAATCCCAAGAACCTAACATAAGTAAAATTACTCTCACATCATCTACAAACTAATTGGATAGTGATTAATTCCTAGGAAACTTAATCAACATCCCTAAGAATTACAACACTAATACAATTGACAACCATTGCCCCATCTTGAGTTTAGATTTTAACAAATACATAACGACCTAATGAATAACCTCTAAGCACATATTTTTCACCTATACTTCATCAGTCTACGCACCCTGGTTGACAATTTATGATTACCAATTCAAGGACATTGAATTGACCAAACACCATCCCAACAGGCCCCCAACACAAACATCATGACTCGCCCTTGAGTCACTCTACTGGCATGGAGATCTTACTGTGAAGACCTCCCAACTATACTTGTGCCACTACCACTTCATCCACACTTTGCGTGGCTTACTATTTGATCTACTCCACTAGCTGCTCTGTTGCTGGCCCTGCACTGTCCACCTTGATTTTTTTCTACGTGCTCTGTAGGCTTGCCAACTTCTCCTGAATGTTAGCAAAGATAATGTAGGCCTCATCTAGCTAAGGCCCTAATTTGGCCTTAAGGACTACCTCTTTCTTCTGCGCTGCTTCCACTTGTAGATACAGTTTCCTTTCCTCCTGCAGCTTAGCAAGGCATTATGCAGCAACAATGGGGTGCTTTGTTGCCCTTACTTCATCATACTGCTACTAGAGTTCATGAGATTATGTATTCAAGGCTTGCAGGGTGGGATATTCCTACTGGGCCATGACTACCTCCATTTCTTTCTCAAAAAGCACAGTGCAGTCTACCACCGCGACATCCACTGTCGCAACTCCATCCTTCACAGCGGCTTCGCACTGTTCCCTGACCTTTGGAGGAGTTGAAGGCTGTGACTTCAACTCTAATTTTTTGATCTTCAAGTTTAGCTCAAACTGAACTCTAGCCACTTCTTTCTTGGAGTTGTGTATGCCTGCAGCCAGATTTATGATCTTTACCTCCAATGGCGCTTCCTTAGGTATATGTATTTCAGGCACTGTTCTACAGGCTTCTGCCACTGTAGTTGTAAGCTGATCATTCTACGCTTGATTTTCTTCTATGCCTCTAGCGCTTCTCACTTTTCAATGTACATTTGTTCATTTTTTACTCTGTACTCGCTTATAAGGCTTAGTGCATGATGTTCCTGAGCTTTAACCTCTGTTATCACAACTTCTTGCAGCATGCGAAGAATCTCACTGGGGAGCACGGCCAAGTTGAGGCCGATGTTCTTCAGAGAGATGACAATAGCCTTGTCAGTAGCTACCTCTATGCTCAAATATCCATGTGGTAGGGAGACTGCCCAGAGATCCAGTGACCAGACCATCTGGGCTGCTTGAGTGGTTCCCGGTGCCAAACTTGTTGATGCAATGCTATTCTTCCTTTCACCGACTTGGATTTTGCATGATATCCACACCTTATCACCTATTTCATCTAGGTCACAGTCAATCAAAGTAATCATGTCCAGCGATGACTTGGTGGCTTTTGTTTTCTTCTGCGTCCCTTCCTTTTCCTGCTCCCTGTACCACTTCACTCGAAAGGGATTGCTCTGCTCATCCTGACCACCGCCACCCTGCTTTGACTGTTCTTCCTTCTCTATTTAGGGTGAAGGAGACTTATCACTCTGCTTGGAGTCATGCTCTTCCTATTATGCCTGCTTCTTTGCAGCACCTTTTGATTCTACCCTGGTCTTCTCCTCGGCCTCTTTCCTCCATTTCTCAGCCAATTGCTAAACCTTCTATTTGGCTACGTCCTTCCTTCTCTTCTACATGGACTTGTTGGCTCTTGTGGCCAAATCGAAAGGAGAATTTCAGAATGTTGGCCATTGCTTGATGACCTCCTCGATACCATCATTTGTAGTAAGGTAGGGTAGGTCGAACCATTTTTTCTGTAGATCCTTCCGCGCCCGAATGTATACGCGATGGAAGTCAGCTTTGAACTCTGCATATCCTGAAAGCCATTCAAACACGGTTGGTGACAACCACGGCTTTTGGTTTATGGCCATGCAAATGCTTGCCTCCATCAGCACCCAAAAGACTTTGGTCTCTGTGACCTGCATGACATCTATTACGGCCCACAGAGATGCAAATTTCGCAGCCTCCGGCAAATTGTTCTCTACGGGAGGAAATTGGTTGTCATTCGGAAAATAGTAGGTGACCAGCACAATTGAGAGAAACGAACATGAATAGTGGAATTTTTTACTCTTATCCTGTACCTCTTTGCAGTTCATGAAGAACTCACTACACAGGTAGTGCACCCAGTTGAACTGCACGCCCTCCGCGCACTATGCAACTAAAGAAACCATTGGCGTTGGAACCTTGTCTACGCAGCATTTTCTCATAACTTTGCTAGCCAAAATATGCATGAAAAAATTTACCGTGGAGTCAGTGATTGAGGTAATAGAGTACCCGCGCAATTTCTTCACAAGTTTTAATTTGTCCCTCATCTTCTCAGCGAGGTAGAACTCGCTTGTCTTTCCACCAAAATCCTTGGCAGAATTTAACCCTGAATGTGGCAATAGCGTGATCCGATGGATCAGCATATCGATGATGGGGATTGGAGTGCTTAGCCACAAGCACCCATCATGCACTAGGCACAACAAATTCTTAATGATGAACAAGTTTATGTTGGAGCGGTGCTAGTGGGGCTCCCACAACAGGTTGAACAACCTCGACTGGTTCACTCCACAAATCCACTCCACATGCTCCAACACGATGACAACAAACTCTTTTTAGAAGACCCTCTTCATGTATGTGTCTATAGCAAGGTGGGGGAACCGCTCGTGGTCTACCAAATCCCAATCTTCTAGCTTCAAATGCAGGATCCATGCTAAGCACGAACCTTCAATGGCTAGGTTCTCTGGTAAAAGGGGTGTGTTGAGGATGAATTTTCTTGCATCTGGGTCCTTAGGGACCTTCACTTTCCCCTTGCATGGAGGGATATACTTTGACAACTTAGATATAGGATCCACTCCCTCGGTGTCTATATCTTCTGCGCCCTCCTCAACTTCCAAATCCATGACTTTTCCCTTCTCTTTTGCACTCAACTTTTTTTTGCTCTTGGCTTGTGTAGAAGCATGCTTCCTCAGTGACTCACGCACCAGCACCAGCTTCTTTTTCTTATCTTTTCTTGGTTTGGGGACCTCTCTCACTAGCATAGGCTTTGGTTTAGAAGACCTTGGCACCATAGGCACTATAGCTGGAACCTCCATGCTCATTACCTCTAGGGCAGCTCTCTCAGAGGTAATAATTCCTCCAGTGCTAGCGGTTTTAGTGGGACTTGGTACTAACATGGCGTCAGTAATGAGTTTTTGATCTAACTCAGGAAACTTGTCAAACACAGGGCTTGTGATTAGAGCTTCAAAAATACTCATGATTCATGCACACCAGATAACACAACACAAAAATTCTACGGATGCAAAGTGTTTTTTGTTAGACAACCACGTGTAATTTATAGGTGAATTCGAATTCAAATTCGACCGTGTGCCCCAAAATTCATCCATAAATGCTGAATTGGCGGCAAATTTTCCAAGATTTCACTCTTAAATTCAACCTTAAATGCCTTAAATGCCACCCTACCCCACTCCTCTTAACCATCTCCTAGCAGTCAAATCATGATCAACGATAGTAATGGTTACTTTCTCACTGCACTGCATGGTCTCTCTCCCTATAATATAGCTCCCTTCATGCTTTGTCTTGTACTGTGACATCATCATGTTTTGTGCAGACCCCCTGTCACGCAACTCTACAAACTGGGTAGTGTATTTTATAGTCCCGCGCCTCCTTGCAGCTATCTGGAGTGCTAAGATTGTGTTATCATCATGTGGTCATTGGGCTGAATCCTCGGTGTATGGCTTCAATCAGCTTCTGTTTACTCTTCCCAGAAATGGATCTCCATTCAACTTCACGAGCTGAACTGCTCCACCATCTGTAATTTCGTTGATAACATATGGCCCCAACTAGTGCATCTGGATTTTTCCTGGAAGCTTATCAAACTTACTGTCATATAATAAAACTAAATCATTTACCTTGAAGGTGCGCAGTTTGATGTGTCGAGCATGCCAAGATTTTTCTCATTCCTTATGAACATGCTGATGGAATCTAGCCAAAAACCTATCTTTCTCAAGCTCTATTAGTTGCACGAGCCTTTCTTCTAAGGCTCCGTGGTCCACCATTCCTATGAAGGCTACTATGCATAGACTAGGCACAATGTACTCCATAGGCATCACAGCTTCTATGCCATAGACCAACCTAAAAGGTGTCTAACCAGTAAGCTTCTTATAGGTAGTTTTGTAAGCCCATAACACTGCTGGTACGTGCATGTCCCAATCATTCCACTGCACGTTGCAAACCTTCATCAACGCATTCTCCAATATCTTATTAAAAGCCTAAACCGTTCTATTGGTCTGAGGATGGTATAGTGTACTCTTCTAATGGTAAACTTGGAACTCCTTTGTCAGTGTGCTAATCATTTCATTGAGAAATCCGCGATCACTCATCAATACCTTTGGTCAACCAAACCTGGTCAACACATATTCAAATAAGATTTTTTCCGTTGTTTCCCCTATACAGTCCTTCATAAGTTGTACCTCCACCCATCTGGTCAAATACTCGGTCGCAATGATGATATATTACACACCTATTTTCATTCTTGGGGGCTGAATTGGTCCTACAAAATCAATTTCTCACTTCTCAAATGGCTACAAGCACACCTACGGATTCAAAGGCAGCTCATCCCTTTGGGATGGCTTGCACATCCTCTGACATGCATTTCATGCCCTGCAATATGCTTTAGAATCATTATGTATCATCGGCCACCATAACCAAGTGCATAAAATCTTCTACCTTGTTTCTTTCCCTGCATAATGTCCTCCCACAGCTCCTCCATGACCTTTAGCGAGGATACTATTTCATTCAAAATCAGGCATATAACGTTGTAGTATTTTGTCCAATCCAATCTTATATAAATGGCCTGCCATTACAGAAAAGTTTTCTGCGCACCACTAACTCTTTCTTCTGTTGACTAGTGTATCCCTCTGGATCCATCCCTACGGTTAGAAAGTGGATAATGTCTGCAAAGTTATTATCTTCCACACATACTGTGAAGAGCTGCGCGTCGGGCAACCCTTCCTCCAAATTGGTAGGCTCCTCTCCTGTTTCAATGCGCGACAGATGGTCTGGCCCCACATTCAACCTTCCTAGATTCACAATCACCTCGAAATCATACTTTTGAAACAACATCATCCATCTACATATCCCCCCCCCCCAACGCAGGCTTATTAACTAGGTATTTCAATGCAGAATGGTCTATGTACATCTTAAAATGTCTGCCTAGCAAGTAATGTCTAAACTTCTAGAGCACATACACCATAGCTAACCCTTTATGCTTTGTTGTTGAGTAATTATTTTTAGCCTTAGATAACTTCTTGATCACAAATGCTATAGGGTGATCCGATTCTCCTTCACCAGCTTCAAGACCACTTGAGGAGCCTTATTTTCTTGAAGTGTCTTAGGTCTAGGATACCATCACAAGAGAATCTCCCTACTCCCTTTGAGCCTTTCTTGGAGATCACTTATCTTGCTCTTGAAGCAACCAAGCCTATTTTATCTGAGTCTTTCCTTTGAATGGGCTTTGGAAATCACATTGTACATGGCTCCTAGTGCAATACACAAGGCATCTACATGCACATGGAACTCCTTCTTCCAATATGGGAAGACTAGGATTGGCACGGTAACCATTTTCTCCTTCAATACATCTAGGTTGCACTAACATTCTTCATCCCAACAGAAGGTAGCATCCTTCTTCAATAACTTTTCCATAAGCACAGTAATCTAAACATATTTTTTTATGAACTTTTGATAATATCCAGTATGGCCTAGTGTTGCACGCAACTATTTAACACTCCTTGGCGCCTCCAAATTTATTATTGCCATGATCTTAGTAGGGTCCACCATAGTTCCTTGCCTGCACACCACATGATCTAGCATGATTTTGAAAGGGATGCAGAACAAGCATTTCTTTTGATTTAGCACAATTTGATACCTTCGGCATGTATCCAACATTAAGTGCAGACTACGTACATGGAGCTTGACTAGCCCAAACACTATCTAGTCATCGAAATAGACCTCCACGAACTTGTGAATGAACTATTTGAACTCCACAATAACCACGCGTGAGAAAATCGTCAATGCATTCTTAAGCCTAGAAGGGATTATTGTATACTGGAAACATCCCCATTCTGTCACAAAGGCGGTCTTGCTCCTGTCTTCTAGTCCGATGTTTATCAGATGGTATCCAGAGATCCCATTATTGATTGAATATGCCTCCTGCTCGCCAACATTATCCAATACTTCATCTGTGAATGAATTCGGAAAAGGATCATGAACGCAAGCACAGTTTAGCTTCTTGAGATCTACACAAATCCTTATTTCATCCTTCTGCTTCTTTTCCTAAATGACCATTGGACTCACCCAATCAGATTCCTCCACTGGCTCAATAATACCCACTGCAAGCATATTTTCCAACTCCAAGCGAACCTTTTCCTTGTATTTGGGATTAAGGCGATATGACCTCTGCTTAACAGGCTTCGTGTCCGGTTTCAAAGTTATTTTCTTCATTCCCAAATCGCCTATGAAGCCTTTCAAGTCCGAAAATTTTGTGGGAAATAAATCCTAATATTCATGGAGAAACTCAACAACTTTATCCACCATAGCATCATCCAAGTAGTCCCATATCTTCGCAAACTTCGGTTCTGCTTCTGTACGAATTTTTACTTGCTTAGTTTTCAATGGCACGGTGATGTCGTGGTTCTCTATCTGTGGTCCCTATACTTCGTGGTGGCCTTCTGCTTCAGGGATGTTAATATTCCTTAGATCCTCATCTTCCCCTTCAGCAGTCATATTATAGCATTCCAGCACATGGTGCAGCTAGGCGCTCCAATCCGATTGAATCAATTCCAAAGGATCCTGCGGAATTTTATAGATTACAGGCTTAACTTCTTGCAGTGCTTCATCAATCTTTCGAATCCATCTTCAAAGCTAAATTTCCTCACAAACCCTTCTCTTAAAATATCCCATTCTACAGTGCCATGTTGGAGCTCTGTTTCCAAATACTAGTTCATAGGGATAACGTCGAAAGTGTGGCAGAAAATATGCACCAACTCTGGTTGCGGCTCCGATCCATAAACCTTAGTCCAGTTTGCCAAATGATCATGCAGGTCATCTCTCCCATCATACTTCTTAGCCAACCGTACCTTGGGGTGACCAAATCACATCTACATCATCCTCCTATAGTCGAGCCATTCCTCAAAATTGTCTTTATGTGCAGGCATAGTGCACAGTGCCAAATCTAGCGCTTGGAAGCAATGCTTCTCAGGAACTTACCTTTGAAATGCATCCAAAAAGTTATCTACATCAATTAGACCATCATAATAAGGCAAACTTTTCACCTTGGATGATAAAAAACACAACAATTTAGTCATCATATTGCATCGCAGCATAGATACTTCGTGTAACTTATTCTTCCAGTGCTCTAATTCTTTCTCCGAATCTGATGTACATGAGCTTTCGTGGTCCCATGCAATTCATCCTTCGATGGTTGGATTAACCCAATCTTGGTCTCACACTGTTATCTTATAGATCTGGTCCAAATCATCATCACTTTCCCCATATCGTGGATCGGTTCAGTATAGCGTAGTCCTTCTGCAGGGTCCAATGGTACTACAACATGGAGTGTTTTCCTTTCGAACGACATTGTCTACTTCTTCAAATTGATGACCCCATTGATGTCAATAGCCCAATCAATTCTAAGGATCATGGGATATGGATTTTTGTCATCAACAATCTCTATTACTTCAATGTTAACCAACGTGCTTGGCCCTTGTATATCTACAGTTATTCCATGCAATCTCCCCATAGGGATAATCTTCTGTTGATTTTCCATTCTTAATTGAATTGGAGACCACTACAACACATGCCTCCCCGTATTTTCCCAAGTCTATTTGGGAAAAAAATTCACATCCAACCCTAGATCCAAAATAACTTGATCCATTGTGTATTCTCCTATTTGCTCGGTGAGCCTCATCTCACGTCCTATTCTCATCTTATGTCTGTCGATCTTTCTGACTGTGCGGTGCCCATCAGAAGTATTATCCCTTCTCGTAGATTTGTTTATCAACTCCTGTAATCATTTCATATCCCTATTGTCACGTATTAGTTCCATGCAAGTCTCCAAGAAAGTAGTAAGAATGGAGGGGTCAACTTCTTCAGATAGCCTATCCTAACTTCCTCAGGTAGAGACTTCAGCGAAGCTTTTCTTTACTTACATGAAAATTTCCTTTGCATGCTCCAGATCAAACCCAACTTCTTTTTCTGGAGCCTTGTGGACCCAACCACCTTCTTCAGGCTATTCTCCCTTATCATCACCCGTCATCACATGACTTTGTAGCACAATATTGACATTGGGGTCCTCTTCGCAAGGCTCTTCCCTCATAATCTACAGAATTTGGGTAGGCTGTTGAGGCTGCGACTTCTTCTCCTGAATTTTAGCTATCAATATAGGACATTCTTCTATCGCATGGTCAAATTTTGTACAATACTAGCATGACGGGCATGTATGGCTTGTACACTCTCGTGCGTAGTGTCTTGACACTCCGCAATTATAGAAAATAACTTCCCCTCTACCTCTACCAGGTCCTCCTCCTCCTCAGCCTCGTCCATGTCCCTGATATCCTCCATGCACTCCCCCAGTGCCTTGGTCTAGAGGCCAAGTTTCTATTTGTATCCAATACACAAGTGTTCTTTCCATCATTAATTCATAGCTATGACAGTTACGCTCATCATGGCTTACCAATTTACAGAAGTTGCAAAATAACTATTGCAGTGTCTGTACAAATTTTTGCAATAAGTGGCAATTGTATGTTACATGTTTTCCTGCTACTTGACAGATAGTACACCACAACGCGGGGCGTGTACTTGGTCCTGTTGGGGCTTACTACCTCAGAGGCATGGGCCCTCCTCCTACCATATAATTCACAAAAATAGGGCAATGATCCTTATCATGCCCCTGGTTCTTAGACTTGAGGCACCAAACCTCTTTGCGCACTTCTAGCCGACCCGCTTTTTCCTTATTCAAGCTCTAAAACTCCAAGCAGAGGTTCTGCAAATCTACATGAATTTTTTGAACACCCAACGCCACATCCTAGATAGGTGTCTCACATAATCTCATTGCGATCTCCAGGGATTTCACCTACGTTCCTCTCTTTTTTTGTGACATAGAAATCCTTAAGTGAGGCAGTAGCACAATGATAAACCAGTCACGGTGCTGACTGTTTATAAGATTCATATTAGCTTCACGGATTCCACATTTCATTATCTGATCCAGCTCCCAGGGTGTTTCACTGATCCTCATCACGATTTCCTTGAACCCCACTACTGACTGTGTTTTAGACTTAGGCCTACCGAATTCCTTGTTTAGAGTTGTCTGAGTATCTATGAATGATGCCACTGAGTTATCAGTGCAATACTTAATGTATCGCGTTAATGCGCAATATTTTAGAACAGTAACCAACTGCACTCTCTTCATATGATCATCTATAATATTTTGTGTTGTCCACACGGCCTTCACAATGAACCAAAACTGGTCCATGTCATCATTTCCCAAGCCCTTGAAAACAGGAAATTTCATCGTGTTTGACATATTGAATGGTGGCGGAGGTGGTGGTGGTGTGGGCGAAGGTGTATGCTGTGGAGGTGAAGGTGGAGGTGGTGTGGACGGATGAGGTATTCATGGAAACCCTTGCACTATTAAATGGACAACACTTTGTGGTGAAGCCTGTGCTGCTCCCTTGTTGACATTCAGAGGAGGCTTAATCAGCGAGCTATATTCACGGCCTATTCTCCCTATATCCCTGAAGAACTTTCCACTTTGCGTAGCTCAAAACATCAAGGTAATGACATAAACCTCTTTTCACATAAGAGAATATTAATCCAAGTATTCAAAGATCTCAAATACTTACCTCTCGGTCCCTTGAAAGAGCATCGCTCTACTTCGCTATAGCTGACTCAGGTATTGACTGCGAATTCTGTCACAAATCCTCGTACGACACGATCAAGCCAATGATTGATCTAGGTGGATGTTGGTGGCCACCCACCTATCCCTCTTGGACCCCCACAACTGTCTCTTTCATTTTTTCAGTTTCCTTAATTGTAGCACAATTTACTATTTTTAGCAGTTTTTCGGGTCCTGAACTTCCGAAGCCGTTTTGAGGCCCTAAACGACATTTTTTGGGAAAAATGGGAGAAATGTGGGTCCATGGAGCGACATTTATCTTCCCCAAGTTGTAGTCCTTGAATAGATCTTTCTAACAAGCTATCATGTGCGTCAAATGGAGATCGTATGCCAAAGTTACGACCCCGGGAAGTTGATGTACCAATTTACCCAAATGGGGCCCATAGTTTGGCGTTTCATCTCCTAAGGATAGGTTTTTGGATGTTTAGGGTTTTACATTGTTTCTCAACAATAAATAGGCCTTTGAACATCATTGTAACACAATTCAGAGGCATGTAGCCACCACATCTTTTCTAAGAGATAAGCTACCATTGCCCTAGCTAGTTTATTTCCATTTCGGTTTGTAAGCATATTTCAGTATTTTATAGTAATGAAATGAAGTATTATTTCTGTTGCATCTCTTTATGTATGGTTATATCTATAATTTGTTGCATTTCTTTTTAAATCCGGATTAGTGCTATCAAAGCAGTTTACTTTTTCTCTGTTTTTCTTTGCATGTCGCCAACGAGGTCAGGATATAAGGAGTTAGGGCTTGAACTGGCTGAACCTTTGCAAGACCAGCCTCGCAAATCCCAACGGCCTCCCATGGCAGATGAAAAGAAAGATGAGGGGGTAGGAGATCCTATCAAACTCTTGCTTAAAGAAGCCCTCGAGCGACAAAGGAACGCGATGATGGACATCTTTCCCTAGATCCTTCATCGGCTACCCAGAGGCGACGCATCGGCTTCCAATAGCTACTCTGGAAATGCCACACCCTTTAAGGTACAAGTTAATTTTGTAATACCCATATTCAAGGGTTAGATAGACACAGATGTCGTAGATAAATGGTTAAATCTGTTAGAAGGGTATTTTTCTGTTCATGATTTTTCCAGTTGGGAAAAGATTATTTTCGCTCTTCTCAAAGCAGCCACCCATGTCACGGACCGGTGGGAAACCTACTGCGAACAAAAGGATGAAAGTACGGGCTCACCATTTTCAGCCGCACCCACTTGGAATTCATTTCGAGATGTCACCAAGGAGCAGTACTACCCTATCAAAAGCTATGAGGGCAAATACATAAAGTGGACCATGCTGCGGCAGGGAAGGGACCAAGATGTGCCGAAGTTCACAAAGATTTTTCATACCCTTCGCACACAGTTGGGTATCAATGATTCTAAGCTACATTTGGTACTCAAATATCCCAGCTGCCTACATAGATACATTCAGGATGAGATGGAGTTCCTGAACATCTCCTCGCTCAATACAACATACCGATATGCTGTCAAAATCGAGCAAAAGTTTAAACAAAAGAAGCGATACTTTGGATTTGTGAATCCGAAGAACAAAGGACAAAGCCAAGGCATGGTGACCCAAGACAACTTTTCGAAGCTGCAAAAAAAGAACAACACCATGAAGCCAAAGAAGGACACAGGAAAGTGGTGTGAGTTCCATAAGAGTCCCACTCATATGTTCACAAGTGTGTGTTGGACCAAGCAGTCGCTGGCGGCTGAGTTGAAGGCTTCAAAATCAGATGCATGTTCTAACCCTAAGTTAGAACCTGACAAGGGGAATGGAAAAGGGAAGAAAATCATTGATGTAGAGACCAGCACCATTTTTTCCACTGCCAAGATACAGAAGAATGAGTGTGAGGATCCAGAGGAAGGGGGGCATCTTTCCACTCACAAATGTGGGTGAAGGGGTCACTGCTAAGATTCATTGTCAATAGTGACAACCAAAAGAACCTCATTTCAACAGAGGTCGTGAAGCTGTTGGGCCTACTAACTACACCACAATTGCAGCCCTACAGTATTGGGCGGCTTCACCAAAGACGAGATCTTTGAGTCCGCCAGCAATGCCGCCTTCCCTACAACATCAAGCCCTTTACAGATGAGGTATTGTGTGATGTTGCACCTCTTGATGTTTGTGATGTACTATTAGGCCAACCATACATATGGAGGTGACATGTTTTGTATGAGTAAAGGCATCACATTGTTATTATTACTTTGGGTAATTCATTATACAAGATACCAGAGGTAGCCGCACATACTTCCACCTCTTTGATCTCTGCTAATAAATGCAGTAAGATCATCTCACAGATAAGGAAATTTATTTTCTGTCTGGTCCGCTCCCAAAATAATGGGAATATCGTCACCACATCCATGACCCCCGTGAAGGGTTCCTCCACGCAGTAGCAGCAACCGATGGATATGATCATGAAAGGAGACAGGAACATCTTTTCCTCACCCATAGGGGTGCGACATAAGTTTCAAGTGGGCAACAAAGTCTGGCTGCATCTATAGAAAGAACGCCTTACAAGAGCTCATTAGAAGCTCAAACCACTCTGACATGGTCCTTACACCATTACCAAGGTTATGGGAAACAATGCTTTGGAGCACAACATTTCCCCTTTCCTTCGCTTGCACTGGGTGTTCAATGTAGACCGCCCTCAACCATGCTTCCCACCATTACTGAACACATCAGAGGTTGCAGAACAGCTCACCAGGGATCCAGCTCAGTAGAAGTTTCCTCATCTCAGTGAGGAAATCAATGCAATGGGGACCACTACTTCCTAAGCGGGGAGGAATGATCTAGGTGGATGTTGGTGGCCACCCACATATCAAAATTGGACCCCCACAACTGTCTCTTTCATTTTTTCAGTTTCCTTAATTGTAGCACAATTTACTATTTTTAACAGTTTTTTGGGTCCTGAACTTTCGGAGCCGTTTTGAGGCCCTAAATGACGTTTTATGGGAAAATTGGGAGCAACATGGGTCCATGGAAAGATGTCGCTCTTTTGAAAGTTGTATTTCTTAGATAGATCTTTCTAACGAGCTATTGTGAGCATCAAAGGGAGATCGTATGCCAAAGTTATGACCCCGGGAAGTTGATGTACCAATTTACCCAAACGGGGCCCAGAGTTTGGCGTTTCATCTCCTAGGGTTAGGTTTTTGAATGTTTATGGTTTTCCATTGTTTCTCAACAATAAATAGGCCTTTGAGCCCCATTGTAACACAGTTCAAAGGCATGTAGCTACCATCGCCCTAGCTAATTTATTTCCATTTCTGTTTGTAAGCATATTTCAGTATTTTACAGTAATGAAATGAAGTATTATTTTTGCTGCAACACTGTATGTATGGTTATATATGTAATTTGTTGCGTTCCTGTTTAAATTTGGATCAGTGGTATCAAAGCGGTCTGATTTTTCTCTGTTTTTCTTTGCTTGTCCCCAACGAGGTCGAGATATAAGGAGTTAAGGCTTGAACTGGTCAAACCTTTGCAAGACCAACCTCACAAACCCCAATGGCCTCCCATGGCGGATGAAAAGAAAGACGAGGGGGTGGGAGATCCTATCAAAATCTTGCTCGAAGAAGCCCTCGAGTGACAAAGCATTGCAATGATGGACATCTTTCCATAGATCCTTCAGTAGCTACCCAGAGGTGATGCATTGGCTTCCAACAACTACTCTGGAAATGCCACACCCTTTAAGGTACAAGTTAATTTTGAAATACCCATATTCGAGGGTCAGATAGATGCTGATGTCGTAGGTAAATGGTTAAATCTATTAGAAGGTTATTTTTCTGTTCATGATTTTTGTATTCAGGAAAAGATTATTTTCGCTCTTCTCAAAGCAACCCCCCACGTTAAGGAATGGTGGGAAACCTATTGCGAACAAAAGGATGAAAGTATGGGCTCACTATTTTCAGTCACACCCACTTGGAATTTATTCTAGGATGCCATCAAGGAGCAGTACTACCCTGTCAAAAGCTGTAAGGACAAATACATAAAGTCGACCATGCTGTGGCAGGGAAGGGACCAAGATGTGCCAGAGTTCACAAACATTTTTCATACCCTTCACAAACAGTTGGGTATCAAGGATTTTGAGCTACATTTGGTACTCAAATACCGCATTTTCCTACATAGATACATCTAGGATGAGATGAAGTTCCTGAACATCTCCTCGCTTGGCACGGTGTACTGATAATCTGTCAAAATTGAGCAAAAGTTTAAACAAAAGAAGTGAGACTTTGGATCTACAAATCCGAAGAACAAAGGACAAAGCCAAGGCTGGGTGACCCAAGATAACCCATCAAAGCTACAAGAAAATAAAAACACCACGAAGCCAAAGAAGGACATAGGAAAGTGGTGTGAGTTCCATAAGAGTCCCACTCATAACACAAGTGAGTGTCGGACCAAGTAGTCGTTGGTGGCAAAGTTGAAGGCTTCAGAATCAGATGCATGTTCCAACCCTGAATTAGAACCTGACAATGGGAATGGCAAAGGGAAGCAAATCATTGATGTGGATTCTAGTGCCACCTTTGCCACCGCCAAGATCCAGAAGAATGAGCCTGAGGATCTAGAGGAGGGGGATTTTCTTTTCCACTCACAAATGTGGGTGAAGGGTTCGACGCTACAATTCATTGTCGACAGTGGCAACCAAAAGGACCTCATTTTAGCAGAGGTCATGAAGCATTTGGGCCTATCGACTACACCACACCCACAACTGTACAATATTGGGTGGCTTCACCGAGGACGACATCTCGATTCTGCCAGCAGTGCCACCTTCCCTACAGCATCAAGCCCTTTGTAGATGAGGTATTGTGTGATGTTGCACCTCTTGATTTTTTTGATGTACCATTAGGCTGACAATATTTATGGAGGCAACATGTTGTGTATGAGTCAAGGCCTAACATTATTATTATTATTTTAGGTAATTCATTATACAAGATACTGGAGGTAGCCCCACCTATTACCACCTCTTTGATCTCTACTAAGAAATGTAGTAAGATCATCTCAAAGACTAGGAAATTTATTTTCTGTCTGGTCTGCTCCCAAAATAAGGGGAAGATTGTCATCACATCCATGACCCCCGTGAAGGATTCCTCCACGCAGCAACAATAGCCGATGGATATGGTCATGAAAGTAGACAGGAACATCTTCTCCTCACCCACAGGGGTACGACACAAGTTTCAAGTGGGTGAAAAAGTTTGGTTGCATCTGCAAAAAGAATGCCTTACAAGAGCCCATCTGAAGCTCAAACCACTCCGACATGGTCCTTACACCATTACCAAGGCTATGGGAAATAATGCTTTGGAGCAAAAAATTTCCCCATTCCTTCGCTTGCACTGGGTGTTCAATGTGGACCGCCCTCGACCATGCTTACCACCATTACTAGACACAATAGAGGTTGCAGAATAGCTCACTAGCGACCTAGCTCAGCAGAAGTTTCCTCATATTAGGGAGGAACTCAACACAATGGGGACCATTGCTTCCTAAGGGGGGAGGAATGATCCAGATTGATGTTGGTGGCCACCCACCTATCCAACTTGGACCCCCACAACTATCTCTTTTGGCTTTTCAGTTTCCTTAATTGTAGCACAATTTACTATTTTTAGCAGTTTTCTAGGTCCTAAACTTCCAGAGTCGATTTGAGGCCCTAAACGATGTTTTTTGGGAAAACTTGGAGTAACATGGGGGCATGAACGAATTTTTCTCTTCCCAAATTTGTAGTCCTCAGATAGATATTTCTAACGAGCTATTGTGTGCATCAAATGGATATCGTATGCCAAAGTTATGAGTCTGGGAAGTTGATGTACCAGTTTACCCAAACGGGCCCCACAGTTTGGCGTTTCATCTCCTAGGGTTAGGTTTTTGGATGTTTATGGTTTTCCATTGTTTCTCAACAATAAATAGGCCTTCAAGCCTCACTGTAACACATTTCAAAGGCATTTAGCTACCACATCTCTTCTCAGAGATAAGCTACCATCGCCCTAGCTAGTTTATTTCCATTTCTATTTATAAGCATATTTCAATATTTTACAGTAATGAAATAAGGTATTATTTCTGCTGCATCTCTATATGTATGGTTATATTTGTAATTTGTTTCATTCATGTTTAAATCTGGATCAGTGATCGATAGTTTGCAGAAGATTATCTTCAGAAGTTTCCAATCTCCGTGCTAGCTCCGGGGCCCACATTATTGGACCATCAAGCCTCCACCTTCATTGGTCATCTTCCAATTTAGCGATCCACTCATATAGTTCGATTGGGAAGGTGTAGAATAAGATCTTGTGTATTTCCATGTAAAGATATCTTTCCAACCACTGTTCCTTTGTCAGGCATGGGTTTATGTTTTCTTGCGCCATGAATTCATGGATCTTTCTATCCAACCACTCCTAAATTTCTTTCTTGGTCGGATTCCAATGATGCAACATCACACATCTCTTTACACAGATCTCAGTCCCAACAATGGAACCATTTGTTCACTTTGTGGGTCCTAACCAAGGTTTAGAGTTAGTTTTGCCAAACAAATCCCTACACTACTGGACCTTTCGGCATCAATCCGCAGAGCACGGATTGAAGTCTCACCCGAAGCAGTATGTGGGGATGTTGGAACCAAGTTTCTGTACCCAAAGATCAATGTAATGTCACTTTATGCCCTAAATATTCCTTCTCTCATATCGATAAGACTTTAGGGCTTATCGATATAACTCTCCTTAATTAGATTCTATACCTCCGCAAACGCTTACAACTATGTTTCACGGACCTTTGAATAAGTGGATCAACTACTTATGCATATTACAGATGAATTATAACCCAACAATTTCTCAGATCAGCTTAACTGTTCAATAAATTCAACATACAACAAGAAAATCTTCACGTAAAAAGTTAGCATCAATTGCATTCACATAACAATACAAATCATGTAAATTTGTGCATCAATACATTATTATTTCATAAACACATCATTTATCACAATATAAACACATTCATGTAAAATAGAGTAGGCAGATAAAATACAAGAACTTCTAGAATAATCTCTTTATTAATACTTCAGTTCTGCTTACACACTCAAGAATTTCCTATGCACTCAGCCGTAGGGATCCACGCACTTAGCTGTGAGCTCTACTCTAGGCCTCTGCGCACACATCTACAAAGCCTTTTTTCTACTCTAAGACTTCTACGATCTTCCTTCTATAGACCCATTTCATTCATATTCATCTTCATTGCTTTCTAAGACATCCTAAGACACACTTATTTATACAATCCCATGGTTTGCAGACCAAGGGTAGATATTGAAAAACCAACTCAAATTACATAAAATAAGGGTAAAACCCTTTATGACACTTTAACTATATACGTGCTCTGTGACCACAACTTATTGAGACTTTACATTTTATACAACAAACTTGGGCTTTTGCCCCAAAATTGACCCTAGGGGACCCCATCCCAAAAAACCCTCAATTTCCCTTGCTTGCTGGGACTACGTAATGCTCAAAGACCCCAACCTCGCTTGGAATCTAAAACTGCATAGTGGTTTCCTCAAGTGTTCTTCCGTAGCCAGAACCCACTCTCTTCAGAAACTGCACAGTGTTGTCCCTTAGCTACCTAGGGGTGTCCCCTCGGGGCCCCATCATAAATAGTACCTTACATTCTAAAACTATGCAGTATTGTCCCGTAGCTACCTAGTCTGTCTTGCATTCAGAAACTGTGCAGATGGGCCTTCCAGTACCCCATTCAACAATAGTTTCTTACATCACAAAATTGCGCAATGTTGTGCAAATAGTCAAATCTGTCTTGCATTCATAAACTGCACAGATGGGCCTCCCGGGGCCTCATCTCAGCAATAGTCATTACCCTTTGAAACTACGCAGATCTATCTCTGAGTGACTATAGAGAAAGTTGACATGCTAGATCACTCCCAAGGAGTTGAGGAGAAGGACCAAGAAAACGATTCATCACAAATGATCAGGAATGCATGCAAACTTTGTTGGATGCATAATCATCTTGAGGGTAAGTATCGTAAGTAAAGTACATCATTTTGAAGTGCATCTCTTAGTGTAGCTTGAATTGATGTGTATCATTGTTATATCATTATATCGTCAATAACATGCATGTTTGCAAGTACTAAAAGGTCATTCTATGTGTTCCCTCTACATGTCTTTCCTCCTTTTCTCTTGTTGGACCAATTTTTGTCTTTTGGCATGTTGATTTCTATATCATGCTTGTGATATTGTTCTCGATATTTTAAAGTTTTGTTTTTGCGTGCATGAGTTGTTTTCACCATGTGAACATTGGTTGTACTCACACACATAGTTGTAAGCATTGTTACACAAGTGTTGTCATGGTCGTTCGAAGATCTATCTCAAGTGTTATTCTTGTCACTCTTAACCTTTAGACCATCCCATTGAGCACATGTTTGTCTTGTTGTTGTGGTGCCTTTTTGTTGAGTCATGTTAAGTGTGTGATCATAATGTCATGTATTCACAAGTTCAGTTGCTCCCACACTTTGACATTTTTCCTAAAAACCTGTCAACCAGACAACCCTCCTTCAACTGGACCCTGATTGAGCTGCATTGCTCAATATCAGCTCTCAGTGACCCTGTTCGATTGCCCAAAAATGCATAAAGTTTGAGGTTGTCCTTCGGGGAAGCCTACACTGCATAATCCTAGAAGTGAGCAAGCTGACAACCTCCTAGAACTATGCAGAAGTTGTCCCCAAGTCCAATCCAATCTGCGCTTCCCACAAGATCGCTCATCAAGCCTCCCTTTAGTCTACAAGAAACCTGAACTGCATTATGACCTCGAGCAATGCTTCTCTCCAAAACTGTGCAGACATGCCCAACTACTTTTCCAACACTGCCTCCAGAAGCTGCGCAGACATTTGAGTCATGCCTCTACTGCTTCGCACTGAACTTTTCCAAGAAATTGTGTAAATCTGACTAACAGGCACCCCTATTGGCTTGCTCTACCATGCATGTGAAAATTGTGTAGTTTTCACTAGTACTCTCCCTATTTCCCTGCTCTATACTCATCCTGGAAATTGCACAGTTGTGTCAGGAAGGCCCTGTTACCTATCCCACACTATCCCTCAAAACAACACAATTGTGACTAGCAACTCCCCACAACCTGATCCTACCCTTATCTAGAAAATTGCACAGAATTTCCTACCAGTGCTTCCTGTTGCCCAGTTTGTCCTCCTCGGAGAAAATGCATAGATTCCCAGCTAGACCCTGGATGACCTGCCCAATCCTCATCCTAAAAATTTGACAAAACTTTCCAGCAGTTCCCCAGACATCCTACCTTGTCCTCCTCCCAGGAACTACATAGTCTAGCCCAACTGGGTTCCACCTTACAACTGTCACTACTGTCCCATATTGTGTAAATATGCCTCTCAGTGACCCTTGTATAGTTTTTCCCAACAGTCCTCTAGAGCCTCTCAGCCTAGCCTAAGCTATGCTCTATGTATTTTCAGTGTCCTTTCCTCCCTCCTGGTCACCTCAACCCAAAACATGAGAACAATGCATCATGCTAGACTAGGAGGTTTCAGATTTGATGTTGCCCGGTCATGTGTGAATTGCAGGAATAGGTACACTGATGGATCATGGCGTGATGACAAATGAAATGAATGAGTACATGCTAGAATACTTGCACATAGTTGAACGTAGAGATGAAGCACATCAAACAACAAGCAAAAGAAACACATGCATAGAACCATCTTGCAAAGAACAAGAGCATTGAAGACCCCGCAGCACCAAGCTATGCCGAGATGAAGACAAAGTACATTTGAGGACACATCCATCACTTAATATCACATCAACTTGACATGGACACCACAGTCGGCCAGTACATGTCAATAATGTCATGTCGAGTTGTGTTATGAGTTGCCTCGACCACCTCACTACTGTGAACCGTAAGTGTTGTAAACCAATATATTGTAAAGTGAAATTCCAAGTGTCCTTAGTGGAATACAAACAATCATATTAAATGTCAAGATTTATATGGAATGAAGCTCAAGAGTCAAAGGGGAACTTGAAGGGTCACCCTAGACTTTATTATATATAGAACCTCATAACTCATAGACGAGGCTTTTGGGAGCCAAGATTTTGCTAGGAATTTCTTAGAGAGGGCTTGGAGAGTATTGTGATGAGCCTTGGCTTCTCCAGAGTGTAGAGCTAGTGCATCTCTTTGGAGGAGCAGGCGGTGATCACTTTAACGTTCGACTACTGGGGCTAGTGGCTGTCATGGTTGTATGTATGGATGGAACTTTCACTTTATATAATATAATAGACCCAAGACGTCTTCATGCACATGTTCTTATTGTAGTTCAACTATTCTAGTTACTTTAGAAATGTATGTTGGTTAAGTTACATATTTGCTATGAACTATTTTGTATATGATTGTATGAATCTTGTTGAAGTTGTCTTGTTGGTTTAACCCATCACTTTGGATTTTTGACTATTCTCCTTTCTAGCTTGTGATGTAATTCAGTCTTGTGTTCCTTTCAGGTTGCGTATTATTACAGGCTTCTAAGGGGCACACTTCCATTTCCCCTCCATGTGTTAGAACCTCCCCATGCATCTCCCTTGACTTGCTGTAAGGTCACACACTTGCTTCTCACAAAGTTATCTTTCTTACCTCTGTGCGTTATCGTAGTAAAGGCATAACTTTACTACCCACTGTTGGGAATCCTACTCCAAATGGTCTAAATTCTAGTTGGGACTTCTTACCAGGGAGATCCCCTGACATGTTGGTGGGTCTAACACTGTCATCTTTTTTGGCACTAGAAGGAGGGACAAATGACAAGCTGAGTCCTCAAATTCTGTTTTGAATCTTCACACATCTATCATGACTAACTGTACAATTTTTCCTCTGAGATGTATCTCTTATGGAAATGAGTTTGAAATCCCAAAGGTCTTTGGAATCTCTTATCACTTTTCACATAAAAAGGTGAAGGTGGAGTATCTTGGTTTGTATGCAGAGTTTCCATCATAGATTTTTGTAGAAGGTATGGAATTGATGAGGATTACATGATGTGCTCGTTGTTCACATTCATGCTTCGAGGGAACCCATTGCAATGGTGTGTTACACTACTCGATAAATCCATTCACTCTCTTAATCAGTTGGTTGAAGAGGTGGACCGTGCTTTCCATCATTTTGACTGTAAGCACTCAATAAATAAATTCTGAAATTACGAAATGCACCTGATGAATCCGTTGAGCAATTTCACATATGCTTTTAGAATCTTTCATTTCAATTTGATGAAGATGAAATTGATTGGGAATTTCTCGATGGAAGACTTAAGTATCTTCTTCACATATCCGAAAATCCACAAATATTAGAATCATTCAAACCCCTCCCGACATACCTCGGTGTTAGAGTTTCCAAATCTAAGATGGTCAAGGTTGCTGCCATAAGCAATTGTCCATCCTCTTCACCTCAAACAACTCTAGCTCCATAATGCAAGGTGGCAGAAGGTGAATGCACACTTGTTGAACCATCACATCCTCCCACCCCACCTGCTCTTAATATCTGCTTAGATTTGGCCTGCAAAATTGTTGATTGTCACATGGACTTGTTTCCTCAACCGCTGTCCCCGCATTTTGTTGATCCTCCAAATTGTATTGTGTTGTGTTCTCCCGTTCCGAACTCCACACTTGTTGTTCATGAGGATCAAGTTGTCGACAGAGTTAATGGTGTGCAACCAACCTAAGTTGTCATTCAGCATGAGTGTGTGTGGGAATCTAAAGAAGAACCTGTGGTGAAGGATGACCTCCTATCCATGCCTCATCCGCTCTATCTTGATACCTCTTATGATTCTGCCACTTTTTATTTTCCTTGTGAAAACCTATCACCAGATATTTCTACTTCTGATCATTCACAAGATACACCAAATGCCAGTCTATCATTACATTATGGAGAGGAAACATATTTATTTGAAAATCCATTCAATATTTCATTTGTCATTTCCAGAAACATAGAGGATGAAAACTCTTGTTTCTCATCAACTCCTCTACATGATTTGTTAGATCATGAGGATGCTAATGAATGTCCCATATTTTCTGATCATGGTTGTTGTGATCTCTATACTCTTTCATTCGATCATGATGTTGATTCACTTGTTGTTAATATTTATAAGCCACTCGTCTTTGATGATCTATCTACTAATGAAGGGTAAACCCCTTACACTGTCGAGGCACTTTAGCGTATGTTGATGGTTATGTTAGGCCCTCACTATCCTAAGGTCAGTTCCACTACTAATCAGAAATCTATTGAAACACCCGAGGCTCTTCATCACTCTCATGTGTGCATTGAAGACCAATCTAGTTCATATATTTCACATCCTCCATCGAAATAACGTGATCCCATCACTCAAACATTGGAAGAAACTTATACAATGAGCACTCTTGCGAAGCACAAGTTGTCTTCTTTCTTCATGTTTTCTCATCAATCAAGTTTAAAAGAGTGTACGTGTTTATCATCTGTGCACAGTGTGTCACAACACCATGGTACGTCTGCATAATGCTTATCCTATGCTTTTACTATTTTCTTTTCTGTGGATGCCTTTAAAATCATAGTGTGTTGGTCTTCACTATATTATCTTTTTATTTTGTTGGTTTTCATGTATATCTTTCTTGTTAACCATGCCTTCACCAACATGGGCCAACCAATGCGTTAGTGGCTACATTGGAAATATCACTTTACATGAGCAGGCCCATGCACTGTTTAGTGTAGGAGTAGGAGTAGTGTTTTCTTTCTTTCTTTGCTTTGCTTTCTAGTTTGCTTTGTTTTGCTTGCATGTTGTCTTTTCTTACTTGTTTTTATTTCGCTTTACTTCTTCTCTTTGCTTTGTTGTTTATTTTCTTATTTGCACATGTAGTTTAGCCTCACATGAAATCGTGTTTGGCTCTTGAGCTAAGCTAGGAAAATATAAGAGGACCTGTTCAACTATCAAAATTTGGTTATCTGTTGTCATCTCTATTTATGAACAGTTTGCTATCTTCAATTGATGATACCCTGATGGAAAATACGTTCTGTTCAGAAGTGAGTGTTGGTGAAAACACAACTCTTGCACTTTTAACTAGTACCATATACTCTAATTGATTTTTGTGGGTTAACCCTTGTCAGCTCATTCAAGTAGAGTAAGGTGAGGGAGGAAACCTTAACAAGTATTTCAGCGGTATATATAACATACTTATCTGAAGGGATAACTTCTTATGCTCTCAATAAGTCAAGATCCCTCTTTCACCTCATGAAAAATAAATAAGTGCCTATGCACGGTTCTTTCAAAATGGAAAATAAGATGAAAATGAATATTGAATAATGTGAAAGAAGAGAAATACTTCTTGTGTAGAGAGGTGATGCAATTAACTCTGTCAGGGTACTGTCCAGGCTCGCTAGCAATCAAGAGATGCTTGTGTTCATGTGTGACTCTGTCAAGGTACTATTTAGGCCTATTGGTAGCAGGGCAACACCAAAGATAAAACTAAAACTCTAACAGTTATATTACATGTGTATAAATATACCCCTCATCCCTAATTGAAACAACTTAGTTGACTTTGCTTGGTATGTGTGTCGACCGATCAAGAGAATGGTAGGGACTACATCTTTCACACAATCTAGAGAGGAAGCCATGATAATCAAAGAATCAAAAAATACCTACGAATGAGTTAGACTCGATTTTCACGAGGAAAGGTCCATACAAAGAGTTGGATTTCTACCAGTGTGTCACAAATGTTGTAGCAGCTAAAACCACCCTTCAAAATTTTGGCTCGCATGCAAATTTTGGAGCCTTCAGTGGATCTTGTGATCGATCATTCCTTGGTCATTTATTGGTAAGTTGATGATATCAATCCCCCCGTTGATCTTAAGTGTTGTTCACATTCTCATCTTTATGCAACATGTGTCATCTTTGGGCATAGGGATTATCGTTTTTCATGCAAAGGGAAGTTTGTTCCACTTCAAGGGGAAATCTTCACATGTACGAGTTGTTCTCATCACATAGACATGTTTCACACTCACTTCACCAAATCTTATCACAAAGTTTTTTTCATCAAGAAGACTATGTTTTATATGTTGTGGATGGTCTATGTTGTATCACTAAGTGTTCATTTTTTATCATAGTCAAGTTCTATCATTGTTTACATCAGTTTCATTGATCTCACACTTAGCCAGTTTCCCAAGGAACCTAGCCTCATCCAGCTTTCCAGAATTGTACACTTTTCTTCTACAACCCTCAAGATTTTTCCCTTACTTGCTAAGACTACCAATGCGCAGAGACCCCAACATCCCTTGGCATCCAAAACTGTGCAGTGATTTCCTCTAGTGTTCTTACCTAGCTGGAATCCATTGTCTTCAAAAACTGTGCAATGTTGTCACTCAGCTTCCTAGTCTGACTTGTAACCTAAAACTGCATAGGGGTGTCCTCCTAGGGCCGCATCCTGCAACAATGCCTTGCATTAAGAAGTTGCACAATATTTTCCTGCAGCTTCCCAATCTATCTTGCATTTAGATTCTCCGCAGATGGGCCTACTTGGACCCCATTCCCCAATAGTGTCTTTCATCTCAAAACTATGCAGTGTTGTCCAAGCTATCTAATCTGTCTTGCATTTAGAAACTACGCAGATGGGCCTCTGAGGGCCTCATCCTGCCAATAGTCACTGCCCGTTGAAACTGTGCACAATTATCTCTTAGTGACTACAGGGAAATATGACATGCTAGATCACTCTCAAGGAGTTCAGGAAAAGGACCAAGAAACCAAGTGATGACAAAATATTTGGACCACATGCAAACTCCGTCGGATGCATAATCATCTCATGGGTAAGTATGGTAAGTAAAGTACATCCTTTTGAAGTACATCTCTAATTACTACTTATCATTGTTATATCATTCTATCTTCAATAACATGCATGTTTGCAAGCACTAAAAAGTCATTCCATGTGTTCCCTCTACACATCTTGCTTCCTTTTCGCTTGTTGGACCAACTGTCATATTTTGGCATGTTGATTCCTATATCATTCTTGCAATCTTATTCTAGTAATTGTGAAGTTTGTCTTTGTGTGCATGAGTTGTTTTTGCTATGTGAACATCGGTCGTACTCACACACAAAGTGTAAGCACTATTGCAAAGTGTCGTCACGGTCGTTCGACAATCTATCTCAAGTGTCACTCTTATCTCTCTTAACCTTTAGACATTCCAACTAAGCACGTGTTTTTCTTGTTGTTGAGGTGCCATTTCATTGAGTCATGCTAAGTGTGTGATCATAATTTCATGTATACACAAGTTCACTTACTCCCACACTTAGCCATTTTTCCTGAAAATCTGTCAACTCAACAACCTTCCTTCAACCAGACCCTGACTAAGTTGCATTGCAAAGTCTTAGCTCTCAGTGACCCTGCTCAGCTTCCCAAAATTGTGCAGAGCTTGAGGTTTCCCTCTGGGCTAGCCTAGACTGTGTAATCCTAGGAGTGAGCAACCTGACTATCTCCTAGAACTACGTAGAAGTTGTCCCCAAGTTCGATCCAATATGCGCTTCCTGCAAGATCACTCATCAAGCCTCTCTCTGGTCTACCAAAAACCTAAACTGCATTGTGACCCCGGGATGCACTACTCTCCAAAACTGCACAAACATGCCCAGATGTCTACCCAGAACTGCCTCCAGAAACTGCACAAACATTGGAGTAAGTCCTCTGTTGCCTAGTCCTACATTGTTTGAAGAAATTGCAGAGATCTGACTCGCAGGCCCGCCTATTGGCTTGATATGTCCTACCTCTAAAAATTGCATTGTTTTGACTGACACTCTCCATGTTTCCCCTCTCTATACTCATCCTAGAAACTACGTAGTTTTTTCAGGAAGGCCCCTGTTTCCTGTCTTGCACTACCCCTCAAAATTGTGCAGTTGTGACTAGTAGCTCCCCGTAGCTCGATCCTGCCCTGCTATGGAAAAATCCGTAGAATTTCCTACTAGTGGTTCTTGCTGCCTAGTCTATCCTCCTCAGAGAAACTGAGTAGATTCCCAGCTAGACCCTGGATGACCTACCTAGTCCTCATCCTAAAAATTGTGAAAAACTGTCCAGTAGTTTCCCTAGACACCATGTGTTGTATCCCTCCTAGTAACCGCATAGTCCTGCCCAGGTGGATTTTGCCTTGCAGTTGTCACTGCTATCCTAGATTATACAAAACATCCTCCTAGTGACCTCTGTGCACTTCTTCTTGATATTCCTCCAGAACCTATCATCCTGGCCTAATATTTTCTCTGCCGAGTTTCAATGTCTTGTCCTCCCTCCAGGTAACCTCGACCAGAAACACAAGAACAATGCGTCATGCTATACTAGGAGGTTTTGGATTTTCTGTCATCCTATCATGAGTGAATTATAGGAACATGTACACTAACAGATCATGGCATGAGGACGAATGGGATGAAGAAGGAGCATGCAGACTTGCACGCAGTTGAATGCACACATGAAGCACATCAAACAATAAGTCAAAGAAACACATGCATGGAACCATCTTATGAAGAACAAGATCATTGAAGACCCCACAAAACCAAGTTATGTGGAGATAATGACAAAGTACATTCGAGGACACATCCATCAATTAACAACACAACAACTTGAAATGGACACCGTAGTCAACCAATACATGTCAATAGTGTCATATCAAGTTGTGTTATGATTTTTCTCAACCACCTCACTACTGTGAGACGTAACTGTTGTAATCCAATATAATGTAAAGTGAAATTCCAAGTGTCATTAGTGGAATGCAAAAATTCATATGAAATGTAAAGAGTTATATGTAATGATGTTCAGAGTCATGAGGGTAGTCCAAGATTCAAAAGGGAATTTCAAGGGTCACCCCACCCTTTTCTATATATAGAACCTCATAAATCATAGACGAGGCCTTTGGGAGCCATGATTTTTATAGGTATTTCTTAGAGAGGGCTTCGAGAGTATTGTGACAAGCCTTGACTTCTCCACAGTGTAGAGTGAGTACATCTCTTTGGAGGAGAAGGTGGCATTGGCTGTAACATTCCACTATTGGGGCTAGTAGTTATCATGGTTGTATGTATGGATGGAACTTTCACTTTATATAATATAATAGATCCAACATGTCTTCATGCATATGTTGTTATTATAGTTTGACTATTCTGGTTACTTTAACAATGTATGTTGTTTAACATACACATTTGTGTATGAAATATTTCGTATATGATTGTATGAATCTTATTGAAGCCATGTTGTTGGTTTAACCCATCACTTTTCATTGTCAACTACTCTTCTTTCCAGCTTGTGATGTCATTCATCTCATGTGTTCCTTTCAGTCTGTGTACTATTACAGGCTTCTAAAGGGTGCACTTCCTTTTCCCCTCCATGTGTTAGAACCTCCCCATGCATCTCTCTTGACTCACTGCAAGGTCACACACTTGCATCCGACAAACATATCTTGCTTACCTCTGCATGCCATTGCAGTCAAGGCATAGCTTTACTACCCACTACTGGGAATCCTACTCAAAATGGTATAAGGTCTAGTTGGGACTTATTATTGGGGAGATCCCTTGACATGTTGGTGGTTCCAACATCGTTAAAACGACCCCTCCCCCTTAGGGGAACATCATCCTTGGTGTTCAATGACACCTACAATTAGCAAGACCACTCAAAAGAAAAGCATACTACTGATGGAGCTTTATAGCTCAACTTGTTGCAGCATTTACAATGAACAACTCGCTGAAAAGAAAACCATCATGACAAAAATAACAGCATGACACCCATACCACTTATTGGAGCTTTATAACACAACACATTATGGTATTTATAATGACAACCATATATAAACATGTACATATACCAAAACCAATTTTCCTCAATCAACAATCAAGGAAGGATACATAGCCCACATATGATCATCCATCTCCCATATAGATTCATCAGGCCCAAAGTGCTTCCACTCCACTATAACTTGCTCAATTGCTCGGTTCCAAAGCATGAGCATATTTCTCTAGAAAATGCATTGAGGTTTCGGTTGGAATTCTCCTTCAGGTTCTGCCTGCAATATAGACAAAACAATAACATGATCAACATCTTTCACGTATCTTTTAAGCAATGAAACATGGAAAACATCATGGACTTTCATTATTGGTGGTAGTGCAAATCGATAGGCCAATAGTCCAATCCTCTTAAGGACATCGAAAGTCCCGCAATGCTGAGGTGCTAGCTTTTCACGTGACCCCATCCTTAAAGATTTATTATTTTTCTTGATTCACAAGTACACATGTTCCCCAACCTAAAACTCATTAAAAAACCTCTGCTGATTTGCATAACTTTTCTTCCTATCCTGTGTGTTGACACCTAATCATAGGGATTGGGTGAACAACTATAGTTAATGTAAATAAATAATAGAAAATATGAAGATTCACCAGGAGATGAAATGAACAGTCTCTCCCTCTTGTATATAATAATGAACAACCTGAATGAGTATCATAATTGGCATTGAGGAGTTACCTCCTGGTCTGACATGGTATTAGAGCCAATGCCATTTTTGGCTTCCCTCTACTTTGTAACTCCCTATTCTTCTTATTCTACCTATGTTTTGAATCCTATGTAGACTGGCATCTCTCTCACTATTATTCTGCTGATACTGGATAGCCTGGCAACTTTGACGCTACCTCCCATCCAAGAATACAATCGTGGTATAGTAGTGGTATAATGCCTCAAAATCAAGCTGGAAGTTTCGAGTAATAGTGAACGCCACTACGGTGAATGCCCCTGTGGTGAATGCCACTGTGGTATATCACTCTACTCATTAAACGTCGCTCCTAAAAGAACCATACCCCGCAACTTCATTATACTCCTTATCACTGCAATAGTCAACTCCTCATACACAGTCGACTCCCATACCTTTGATGGCTGATCACTGCAGTTAATTGGTTGATATGTTGTTGGTATCCCTCCATACGTATACCACTATAGAGTTATCATCCTCTGTGCTTTAACGTTGGCTTGTATAGCCCCCATCCACAACACCCATTGGCGCCATTGCCGGATATATACGACACCTCCTCTCTGGTCTGAGGACTTTGAAATGGTTTCATTCGCTGCATTAAAATCCTACCACGCTCACTCCATTCACTGTGTTAAAATCCTTCCATGCTACATTGCTTCTCCCACACTGTGGCTGCATCCATAATGCCTTAGATGATCTCTGTAATGTGGGCTCCCATTTGCAGCTCGAGGTCCAGCATAATCACGATGAGGAGAATGACCTCTAAGGTGAATGGTAACACCGTGGTGAGTAGCTCTTTGGGACAAGACTATGACTGCTCCTCCCATAGCTTGGGCTTCGACGATATCATGGGATATAACGTTGTGTGGGATCGTGGTATCGTGGGATATATCACTACTCCAATTGATACGCTGGTGGCCTATGCGTGAGAGCCTCCTCTCCTATGCAAATGGTATGATTATTTTTAGTGACTGTGAGCTGGTGCATTGTGTATTGCATTTTGTATAGTGATATGTATAACACCTTTCACACATAATACCTCTATCTCCATATATCAGAATCATATTTTTTTAGGAGTAAAATTTTGCAGTAGAAGTATTTTTTTCCCACAGTACACAGATTTTACAATGCATTCAATCATATCTATTGTGGGAGTAGTTCTCACTTGGAAGGACAACTATCCTGAGTGGTCTCTAAATATAAAAAACACCCTCATTTTCAATGATTTGTGGAAAGGAGTGTGTGTTGGAGATAGAGACAAAGAGCTAGAACAGCCTACCTCAGACAAGGAGTTCGCCATTTGGGAAAATAAGAATAGCAAGGCCTATGCATTGATTGCAACATCAATAAGTGAAGAGGTGAGTCACCATATTTCACCATTTTCAAATGCTTTCGAAGCCTTACAAAAACTAAAGGAACTCTATGACTCACACTCTGCACTTGAAGTTATTCAACTCATGATTAAACTCTTCACTCTTGAATTACAAAACAATGATCCTCTTGCTATTGCATTAGAAGTAAAATCTATAATGCATGATATCAAAGTCGGTAATGTTGAACTAGATATTCCTTTGATAGCTTTTCTCAAGGCACTTTATCCCACTTACTCAATTATCTTGAGTCATTGCAAGCAAATGCAAACCTCAAAGATATTACCTTTGACTCCCTTGTGAAAACATTTGCTGAAAGAGAGAAAGCTTTTGGGAAGAAGACAACTCCTTAATATTCTGAAGAGGTTATGTGTCTTGCTCAAAGAGAAAATAATCTTGCTCAAGTTGTTTCTAGAGGAAGAGGTGGTCGAAGAGGAAGAGGAAGAAATTTCAGAGGCAGGGGGGGCAGACACTCTCAAGGAGAAAAGTCAAATTTGAACTGCATATGTTGCAAAAGAGATGGATCACATGATGCATCCACATGCAAGCTACCTTGGGACAAAATTGAGAAATAAAGAAACCAACCCAAAGGTAAAACTAATGACAAAGAGAAAGGTAAAGAACCTGAATCCGCTCACTATGTTGTGGCACATTGTAATATTGGAGTAAATGAAGACTTATTTAATGCTTCACTTGCTTCTTGGAAAAATGATTGGTTGCTTGATTCAGGAGCAACTTGCCACATGACTTTTAGAAAATATTTTTTTGAATAATTTACTAACAATGTTGATGGAGCAGTATACTTTGCATACAAATCAAAACTCAAGCCATTAGGGCTTGGAACAATCAGGCTTAAATTGCCTGGTCTTCTAGACTTTCTTCTGCATCATGTTCTATATCTCCCACAACTGAGGAGAAACTTGTTGTCCTTGGTCCACATATGCCAGCAAGGACACTCCATATTTTTGATGGAAAGCTTGAGTTGAGAAAATATTTAGATCACTCACTTGTCATGATGGGGATAGAAGAAGAAAGGATTCTCAAGATGCAGGGTACCTCTACTCGTGCACAAAATTTCTCATACAATTCTCATTATGAAGAAGGTACATTTACATCAAGTTTATTATGGCATGATAGATTTGGACACTTGAACTATGACAACCTCCACTTGTTGAAGAAAAATGGTGTTACTAGTTTGCCTACAATTCCCAGGAAACTTAAGCAATGTGATTCTTGCATTCTATGAAAGCATAGGAAACAGTATTTTCATGATTCATATTCAAGAGCACATAGAAAAATTGAACTCGTTCATTCAGATTTATGTGGTCCAATGCCTATTCCTTCTGCAAATGGAAATAAATATATGATGAAATTTATTGATGACTACACCAGAATGTGTTGGGTTTATTTATTGAAGAACAAATCTAATGCTTTTCAAACATTTAAGAACTTTCATACATGGATTGAAAATGATGAACAATCTCATATTGGCTCTATTCTCACTGATAATGGAAAATAATACACTTCAAATGAATTTGAAAACTATCTTCGCCAACATGGGATCAAACATCAAACAACTATGCCTTATAATCCCCAAGAGAACGGAGTAGCTAAAATAATGAATAGGGCAATCTTATATATGGTACACTCCATGATGTTTTTCAAAAATGTAAAATTGATGTTTTGGGCTGATGGAGTTCTATGTGTTGCATATGTAAAGAATAGATGTCCATCTAATGCTATTAGAAACAATACTCCTTATGAAATGTGGTATGGGAACATTCCTTTGGTAAAGCATCTCAAGGTATTTCGTTCCACATGTTATGCCTTGATACCAAAGGTACATAGAAACAAACATGGTGCAAGAAGTTATAAGTGTATCTTCCTGGGGTATTCAAACATCTCCAAATCATATCGTCTCTATGATGAACTCAATAAAAAGTGTTGTATCTAGAGATGTAATCTTTCTTGAATCATCCAAAACTGACAATGTTGTTGAGTGGCAACTTGATCGCTTGGATAGATTCACAAATGAAAAATCATTTCAAGAATTTGATAATTAGATTCCACATCTTGAAGGGGGGATTCCTAGAGTAGATCAACCTGTGGAATCTTCTTCTGAAGCACTCTCTCCCTTGCATGAAACTCCAACAACAGATGAAAATTTGAGTGATGTGATTGACAAAATTGGGAGACTCAATCTTGATTCAGTCCCAACTCAATCAACAAAGCAGCTTGGACCATATGAGAAAGGTCCCCCAAAGTGGCTAACAAAGACACTTGAAAGTGTTCATCATGATGAGGTTGGAAAGATAGGAACTAGAATTTCAAACCGACAAAATGGAGGTGATGTAGATGGCTCTGATTCACCTATTGATATGGATGTTTCTATTGTGAATTGAATTTGTCTACTTTTGAACCAACTTCCTTCAAATAAACTTCTTCTTATGATGAATTTTAAGAAGCAATGAAAAAGGAGTATGATGCCCTGATAAAGAATGGCACTTGGAAGCTGGTTGATCCTCCACTGGGAACCAAAAAAATTCACTGCAAGTGGGTCTACAAGAACAAGTATAAAGTTGATGGCTCACTTGACAAGGACAAAGTAAGGCTTGTGGAAAAAGGTTTCGCATAGAAGGAAGGGGTCGATTATGAGGGGAATTTTCCCCCCATAGCAAAATGGGCTACCATCCAAACACTCTTTGCCCTAGCAGCTTAGAACGGTTGGAAAGTCCATCAAATGGATGTAAAAAATACTTTCTTGAATTGAGATCTAAAAGAGAATGTTTTTATGTCCCAGCCTGAAGGATTTGCTTTGAAAGGACATGAACAAAAAGTATGCAAACTTGTGAAATCCTTGTATAGCCTCAAACAAGCATTGTGAGCCTAGTATGAAAAACTAACTAATCATCTTCTGAAACTCAATTTCAAACATTATGATCTTGATGATGCAACTTTGTTTTTCAAGAAAGTTGGAAAAAAAGTTGTATATCTTGTTGTATATGTAGATTATCTTTTATTGATAGGGAACAATGAAAGCTATATTGCATCCATAAAGAAGGGATTGAGGAAAGGTTTTGAAATGACTGATTTGGGATATGTTAATTACTATCTTGGTATTGAAGTAACTCAACATCCAATGTCCATATTACTTTCTCAAAAGAAGTACATTGGAGATCTGTTGAATAGGTTTGGCATGACTAAATGCAATCCTCTGACTACTCCAATGGAACAAAACTTAAAGCTCACATCCATTGAAGGAAAAGAATTTGAGGATGCAACAAAGTATAGACATCTTGTAGGAAGTCTTAACTACCTAACTACTACCAGACCAGACATTTCATTTGTTGTTGGAATCCTCTCTAGGTTTATGCAAAATCCTTTTGAGGGACATTAGTCTACTGCAAAAAGAGTTCTAAAGTACTTGATGGGAACTCAAGACTTTGGAATCAAGTATACACAGGTGAGCGACTTCAGCTCAAATGGATACTTTGATTCAGAGTTCGATGGAGAAAAATAAACTAGGGTATCTACTTCAGGTTATGCTATGAGTCTTGGATCAGGAGCTATCTCCTGGAGATCATGCAAACAATTAGTTCCAGTAGATTCTACAACAGAGGTAGAATATGTGGTAGCAGCAGAGGCAACAAAAGAAATTGTGTGGCTCAAGAAAATTCTTGAAGATTTGTAGGTAAAACAAGTACAATCGACTCCACTAATGATTGGCAATACCTTGGAAATAAATTTGGCCAAGAACCCAAACTTCCATGATCGAATGAAGCACATCAATACTAAATATCATCTGATTCGACATCATGTTGAGGCCAAAACAATCCATCTTCGCCATTGCTCCACTAATGAGCAAATTGCGAACATCTTCAGAATGATGCTTGGACTCACCAACATCCCTTCATATTAAGGGGGGGAATGTTGACACCTAATCATAGGGATTGGGTGAACAACTGTAATTAATGTAAATAAATAATAGAAAAGATGAAGAGTCACTAGGAGATGAAATGAACAGTCCCTCCCTCTTGTATATAATAATGAACAACCTAAATGAATATCATAATTCGCATTGAGGAGTTACCTCTTGGTTTGACACTATGCTTCCTTTAGATTCTTCTTGATTACTCATATTTACTGTTCCATCTCTTCCAAAATGTCTATTCCTATCAATACCATGTTCACTGGATCACTCCAAATGATGGTAGTATTACAAATCTACCCATAGAGTGCCTCAAACAAACTCATCCTTAGTGACTCCTGATACCCATTGTTGTATGCAAACTCAACCAGTGGAAGATACTCTTCCCACTTCCACTACTTATGCATCACTTACATCCTCAACATGTCCTCCGAAATTCTATTGACCCACTCTATTTTTCCATCTCTTTGTGGAAGGTAAGCTGTGCTGAAGGCCAACTCTATACCAAAATTTGCAAATAGCTCTTTCCAGAACTTGGAAGTGAACTTAACATCCCTATCTGACACAATATTCTTTGGAACACCATGAAATATTACTACATCTTTGATGAAGATTTGTGCTACATCATTAGTTGAATAAGTAGACTTCACTGGAATCAAGTGCTCTACCTTTGTCAATATTTTCACCATAACCATTATAAATAATGTTTTCTAGATGTCCTGAGCAAGCCTGTAATGAAATCAATGGAGATAACCTCCCATTTCCACTCTGGAATCGAAATCAACTGTAGTAATCCAGCTAGATACTTACACTCTACTTTTACCTATTGAAAATCCAAGCACCTATCCACAAACTCTGTTACTTCCTTCTTCAAATTTAGCCAATAATAGAAGTTATTCATCGTTTTCAATGTATTCTGATATCTTAGGTGACTTGAATATGAATTAACATGAAATTATCTCAATATAAGCTTCTTGATCTCACTGTTGTCCAACACATAGATCTTGTCCCTAAATCTGACAAAACCATCCAATGTGAGATGATATTCCATGTCCTGATCACCTATATCCTGTTGTAACGTGTACCTAAGCTCACTATACCTATCATCCTGTTAACCTTCCTGTAACATCTAATCATGTAAATCCATCCCATAAGAACTCACAACTGCAATGTGATTTACCTGTATCCGCCCACAAATATAATCTGCAACCCTATTCTCCTTTCCCTTAATGTACTTGATCTCGAAGTAAAACTCACTGATAATGGATAAACATCTCACTTTCCCGACATTCAGATTTGGTTGTTCAATCAAGTATCTCAATCCATTGTGGTCTTTCATCAGTAAAAACCTCCTCGAGAAAAGGTAGTGTCTCCACATCTTTAATGCATATATGAGCATTGCAAACTCAAGATCATGTGTAACATAATTCTGCTCATGTTCATTTAGTTTCCTTGATTCATAACATACCACCTATCCCTCCTACATCAAGACTCAACCAAGTCCCCTCTTGCAGGCATATGTATGCACTAAAAACTCTTTACCTGCATCTGCAATCTTTAGAATAGAAGCATTTGTCAAAAAGTGGTTCAACTACTCAAAACTAGCTGTACATTATTTCATCCATTAAAATTTCTTCTCTTTCATTTGCAATGATGTAATAGGATAAGAAATCAATGGGAATTTTTCGATTGGCCTCCTATAATAATCTGCTAAATCTATAAATGACCTTACCTCGTCCACATTCCTAGGAGCTGCCCATCCCATAATAGATTTTATCTTTTATGGATCCACTGCTATGCCTTCCTTGGAAACCACATGTCCCAAGTAATGTACCTTTATATGAAAAAAAATAATTCATTTTTTAAGATTGGAATACAACTAATTCTCTCTTAGAAATCTCAACGTTGCAACTAAATGTTCAACATATTCTTCCTCATTCTTGGAATATATCAATATATCATCAATGAACACAATATCAAACTTGTCTAGATAAGGACACAACATGCTATTCATCAAGAACATAAAATTTTCTGCAGAATTAGTCAACCCAAATGGTACTAGATTAAACGCATAATGCTCATACCTGGTCTAGAAACAAGTCTTCTAGATTTCCTCTTCTTTAATTTGTACCTGATGTTATCCTAATCTTAGATCAATATTCGAGAACATTGCTACTCCCTTCAATTGGCCAAACAAATCATCAATCCTCAGTGACAAATACCTGTTCTTGATGATCACATTGTTCAACTACCTATAGTCAATGCATAACCTGCAAGTACCATCCTTCTTCTTTGCAAGAAACACTAGTGCACCCCAAGGTGACACACTTGGCCTAATGTATCCCTTGCCAATCATTTCCTTCAACTACAACTTTAATTCCACTAACTCTGGTGTGCTCATCTTGTATGGTGCCTTTGATGATGGTGCTGCCCATGGTACCAACTCAATAGAAAAGTCCACTTACCTATGAGGCAACAAATCTAAAATATCTGTGGGAAATACATCCTAAAATTGTTGTAAGACTAGGTATCTACAACAAAAAAGGTCATTGGTGAGGGTCATGCATGTGACAAACCTTTAAGGCTCATAACAAATGCTACATGTGGTGATGATATTTAAAAAGTGTTGTTGTAAGTGCATATAGTTACGGTCCTTTAAGGCTTGTCACCAAAGCCATTTTCAATGACACTTTTGGTGAGGGTTGTTAAAGGCCCATCACTAATTCTCTCTTTGGTGACACTTCTAGTGACGATGTTTTATTGGCCCTCACCAATATTATTTTTGGTTACTTTTGGGGACAGTCAAAAGATGTTTGTCATCATTGATCATTCCAATGATTTTTTATGAAGCTATGTGATTGTTGCTATATTTTCTGACAAAATATAGTGATTTAAGAACATTGTTATGGACTCTTTTTCATTATGTGTCCAAGGCATAATGGTTAGAGTTAATCAACTTGTTAAGAATTAATTAATGTGTATAATTTCCCTCAAGTAATGAGAATATAGTTCTCTAACACATGATTCATCTCTGTTAGGTTTATTATCTAGCAAATTCCCTTTAGATGAAGTTCCACTAGTGTGTGTAGGAACCATATTATTTAATACATAATCAAGCTTGGTCAATTCTATTAATTGGAGAGACCTAGCATTCCTCAACACTCCTAGCACACCCTGACATGCTTGGCCACAAACTAACATTCCTTGGCACCTTGCATATCCTGGAACATCTTTGTATCTAGACCATCTTGCTATGAGTCCCAATTAAGATGCAAAAGCACATGTTGGTATGTCCTAACACAACATATCACTCCCCTAGCATGTGTTGCTATGGTCTGGAACACCTTGACATGCATTGTTAGTGCGTCTAGCAGGCCTCTCTTAAAAAAGGTAAAGCCTTCAATTATTAACCGTCTTATGTGTTCATTTCCTTACATTTTAGCTTGCTTCTCCCTTTTTTTACCTTGGCACTCCTTGACACATGTTGGGACACTGCACATCGTGGCATGTATTGACATGCATTGGCAACATTTGGCACATGTTAGCACACCCTAGAACTCCTTAACACACTCTAGAACTCCTTGACATGCCTTGGTATTCCCTTGCATGTGTTACCAATACCTAGCATACCTTGTCACTCCCTCCTTGGAATGCCTAGCACTCGTTGACACTCCCTAACACACCCTCATATTCATTCATTTCCATGCATTTTGACCTAGTTCTCCCTTGTGTTTCCCTAGTACTCTTGAGCACTCCTTGGTATGCATTGGCACTCTCTAACATACATTACCACTCTTTGACATGCCTTGCCACTCCATAGCATGTGTAACACTCCCTAACACACATTGGCACTTAGCATGTGTTGGAATATGGAAAGTCTTATCATGCCTAGAATGTGTTGAGATTCCTTGATACATGTTGGCATGGTCTAAGATTAAATTTATTTGAGATCAATTATTAGAAAGTAGGAGAGAAGTAACAGAGGAAAATTTGGCACTTCGAATGCCCTAACATAATTTTTTTTTAAGGGATTTAATGGCAGTTTTGAAACCCCACCCCATGAAAGTCATGAAAATTCAAAAATTTACGAGGGGATTTCTAGCAACCACCTCTAAAAGTGTTGTTTCTTGAATTTTGGAGGGTTTTTAAAATTATTTCCCCTAACTATATTTTCCATGGCTATTTTTTTTAAATCCTCCCATAAAGTCATGAAAATTGAACCCTTCTTTTTGGGGGGCGGGGTTGGTAGGGGGGGCGTGGCGCGATTTGGAGGTTGTAACAATCGCCTCTATAAGTGTTTTCTCATGACTTTTGTTTTAGGTTGGGTGGGGGCATCAAGGGTTGGGGGTGGCGGGGGGGTTAAATTACATCCCCTAAATATATTTTTCATCATTTTTCTAAACCTCTCCTACCCCCGAAAGTCATGAAAATTGAACTTTTTGACGAGCGGTTTCTAACAACCACCTCTAAAAGTGTTTTCTCATGACTTTTGTGGTGGGTGGGGGGGAGGGGTGGGGTAATGAATTCCAAAAATACGTTTTTCATGGAAATTTTTTGACAACCCCCTAAAATTCATGAGAATTTAACTTTTGGAGGTAGTTTTTGAAACCGCACCCCCCCACTCCCCATAAAAAAAAGTCCTGAGAATTGAACATTTGGAGGCAGTCGTTTAACAATTGCCTCTAAAAGTTCAATTCTTGCGATTTTGTGCGTGGGGGGTGTCCACAATCACCTCTACAAGTTCAATTCTTGTGATTTTTAAAGGGGGTTGTCTAACAACCCCCTTAAAAGTCATGACAATGTAACTTTTGGAGGTGGTTTTGGACACCTCCCCCCCAAAAAGTCATTAGAATTAAACTTTTAGAGGTGGTTGTTAAATGACCACCTTCAAATCTTCAATTCTCATGAAATTTAGAGGAGTGGGATATTTTGGTGTATTGAACTGGGAAAGAGGACATAAGGGTAGCATGGATGAGTAGAAGTGATATGTTTGAGCATGGTTTACTGGAACATATAATCCTAGCATTAGAGAATGAGAAGGGGCCCTAGAGGGAATTCAATGAGAGCATTTAATAGGGGAACCCCTAATAGTTATGATAAGAAGATTAGGGGCCCCATTATCACAAACCATAATCCATTAACCCATAACCACTATATTCCCTATCCCCTTAATCCCCAAGCCATAATCTCTTAACCCCTACACTCTAAGTCATAAATCATTAACTTCTTGATCCCTTAAAAATTTAGACAATAACCCCTTAAGCCCTAACTCCTAACCTAGAATCACTGAACCACCCCCAAAATTCATGACAATGTAACTTTTGGAAGAGATTTTGGACAATGCCCCACCAAAAGTGATTACAATTAAACTTTTAGAGGCTATTGTTAAATGACCACCTACAAATGTTCAATTCTTATGAATTTTTAGGGAGGGGGATCTTTTGGTGTATTGAAAAAGGCAAGGGTACATAAGAGTAGCATGGATGGGTAGAAGTGAGAGGTTTGAGCATGGTTTACTGACATCTATAATCCTAGCACTAAAGAATGAGAAGGGGCCTTAGGACTTGATGACATAGGGGCTAGGGGGCCTAGAGAGATGGAAAAAAAAGAAATTGATAGATGAACCCCCAATAATTGTGATAAGGGGATTAGGGCCCCCATTATCACATAAGCCCTCAACCCATAACAACTAAATTCCATATCCCCTTAACCTCAAAACCATAATCCCTTAACCCCTACACTCATAACTCATAACCCATTAACCCCTTGATCCCTTAAATCATGCGCCACTAGCCTCTTAACCCCAAACCCCTATCTTAGAATCCCTGAACCCACAAGTCCCTAAACCCTTATCCTCTTAAAATTTCACCCTTAACCCTTAACCCCTAACCCCTAAACCCCTTAAATCCTAACCCCTTAATCCACTGACAGTTACATCCCATAACCCTTAAGCACTTAAATCCTAAATCCCTTTACCCCTAAACCGTTCGGGCTTAACTCTTAACCCCTAAAGCCTTAACCACTAATCCAATAACATTTGTCCTCTAAACCCCCTAGACCTCAACTACCTAGCCCTCAACCTCCTAAGCCTTAACCCTTTACCCTTTACCCTTAAATCCTGACTCTTGGAACCCCTAAGCCTTTCTCCCAAACCATCGATACTCCAACACTAATATTCTTGGTTGTATTAGGTTTTCATTCACTAAACTCTCCAAATAAAACCTCCAAGAACTAATAGGGTCCAAGGAAAAGAGCCACAAGGTCCTCGAATTTGATCTATATTTTATGGAAATACATTTTATGGAAACTGACATTTCCACCAATTATCCTCCACATATTTTCTTTCATAGGGAAACAAGATGGTATTCTAATGTCCACAAATCATCTAAGTTCATAGGAATAATGTAAGGCTCATCTCCATGCATGAACCAAACATAATTCATGTCCACTCAAAAGAAAAAAGAGGATATAAGAATGTCCCTTTAGTTGTCATCATCCTTTAAAACTTGTCCATTCTCTTATGAAATATATGGGTAATAGTCCCATACAATTCCACAATATTTTTTATAGGTTCATTTCACAACATGCTCAAAACAAAATTCAAATTCCCTTAGCTTTCCCCAAGTCTATATGAAACTAACACAAGAAATCCTCAACTACATAAATGGTGTAATCTTCAAGTTGTCCATATCTAAGTTCATTCCCTTTTGACCCCATTTTTTGTGCCTTCAATACTAAGCTAACCAAGGTCATCTTACAATTGGATCTTCCTTTTGCATCTAGTGAGAATATTACCTCTTTCTTTAGGAATAACTTTCTTCTAACATAATTACACTAATATTCTCAACATATGTGGGGCTAGAACATACATTAAGAGGAGAAAAAATAGGTCAAACTCAACCTTATTTTAAAACATAGGTAAAACATATAAAAAATTTATTTAGTCTACATATGTAATTCTTACATCCTTGGATGGTTTTGTATTAACTCCATGATTTTATTTCCCCACCTCCATGGTAGCTTTTCATTCCATTAATTCTTCAACAACTGCTTTCAATTTTCCATGTTCATTGTATTTTCCTCTCAATTTCTCTTTTGTATCATGCAATCGAAGTTGATTGGGGAACCCACAATAGTTTTGATAAGGGGATTAGGGTATCCCTCATCACAACCCTCAAACCCTAATGCATTTAAGCCCTTATCCAAAGGGGCCCAAGGATGTATTTCTATGGACATTGGGACCACATTTGGGAGTTCATAACTTTAGGAGAAGTTGAATGGTATGACCAAAAAGGTGGGAGGGGTATATTATTGTGTATTGAATAGGGAAATGGGAGGTCTAAGCATGGTTTAGTAACATCTTTAATCCTAACATTAGAGAATCAAAAGGCAGCTTAGGACCTAATGTCATATGGGATAAGGGGCATATATGGAAGGAAATGAGAGAAATTGACAAGGGAACCCCCAATAGTGGTGATAATGGGATTAGGGACCCCATTATCACAACACATAAGCCCTTAACACATAACCACTAAATTCCTTATCCCCTTAACCTCGAAGCCATAATCCCTTAACCTATACACTCATAACTCATAACTCATTAACCTCTTGACCAATTAAAGCTTAAGCCACTAACCCCTAACCTAAAATCCATGAACTTCCTAAGCCCTAACCCTTTATCCTCTTAACCTTGACCCTTACCCCCTAACCCCTAACCCACACTACTACATATGGGTATAAAATCTGATGTCCTACTATGATAGTTTGGTGATATTGTTAGATTTTACTTGCAAATATTTTTGTATTTAAAAAACAAAGCCCCAACATTTGTCTAATATTTGACAAACAAAATTATCGTTGAATATCTGACTATATGTTAGTTGGATATTTGGAGATAATTTTTTTTGCCATATATGCAACGAAAATTGAATGTTAGTGAGATATATGACATTTGACTAGGTCAATTATCTATCTATCAAAACATAAATGCTTGACAAAATCGATATTTTTCCAGTTGGAGAACGTCTCTCTAGTAAAAAAATCATCGAAAGTCCAATGAAATGGCTATTTTTTGTCATAATACAAAAATATTTTATTTTGTTAATTGCATTACAAATAGTTAAACATTATTAAGGTTTATTTTTGAAGATAATTATCACTAAAATTTTGGTAAGGAAAAATGTCACATAAGATTCCCCCAAGAGGAAAATGATATGTGAGAACTACATTGGAGGTTTTAGGTGATTCCTTTCCCTTGTTTCATCCATGTTTATCATCCCTAAGCCCTCAAAGAATTCATAATTACTCAAAAGAGAATTTCAATCTCTGAAGTTTGAACATGGAAAAAATATGATTTGTTTCCAACCCATTTTTACAGTTGAACATCACGCATCATTGAGTGCACCCATCATGCTTCCTATGGAATTGGACCTAGGTATAAACAAATTGACAAACATAAAGGCAACCTATGTATTAATTCTTGGTTTCACCAACATATAACAGAACAATTTCCATCTCAATTTGGCAATGACAAAACAAAAATTGAATTTTTCCCACTACTGACATTTGTCTTGGCATTCCCAGCTAACAAACAAAACATCCTCACATTCTAACTAAAGAATAGTGAGCAAATGAGTTTCATTAACAAATGAATTGAGAATATAAGCAACAAGTAAATCAACCAAGGGTCATCATATGGCTCCAGGGAACTTTGAGGCATGTAAGTGCACTATCCTTAACATTGTACTCCCATTCATCTAGTTGTGTAACTATAACATTAGATTATATCATATATGGAATGCATAGTGTTATTGCCTAAATCTACCTCAGGCTAAGAAAGACAGGTATAGGGTAACGTCAAACCATGCTTAACCTGGTAGCTAGCCTTACTAGGTCAGGGGAGGGCTCTCTCCTTGTCAATCTCAGGAAAATATAATAAATGAGGCTTAAGATGACTGATATAAAGAATAATTTTAGGCTACGTATATGCTTAGAGGAGTTTTATTGAATTTAATGTTGGTTTGCTGGCTCAAATGTGAAAGGCAGATTTGGGTCTGTGGAATGGACTCAGTCTTGCAGAGGTTTCTATGGGTCGAGGTAGGCAAATGGCTTAGTACTTTGAATTAAGTGAGATGGAGAGTCTTAAGAATATTGAGGAGTTGGAGAGGGCATGAAAGTATCAAGAATCCTCTTCAAACTATTGAAAACATATAAAACTAAACAAACCCTAAGGTAGAGCACTGCATATCAATGATTTCTACCTTTGTACCTGATTCATTTAGTTAAGCTGAAAAGAAAGAGATGATGGCATACATAAACACATGTAAACTTGAATAACAGAAGGAAAAGCAATACTAAATCACCTTGCCACAAGAATCCCACAAAATGCTACAAACCTTGGTCTGTTTCCTTGCCAAACTGCAGAGATGAATGTACAATAATGCTCAAAGCATTCACAAGAGTCCAACCTTTAGAAATGACTGTAAAAGTAATAGATATAGGCAAAAAACAACTCATGCTAGCCTTTAGGGGTCGAATTCATGAGTTTAGGAGTTGTTTCAACAACATCTAAAATAAGAACTGAAAAATAGGTAGTGGAATAGTTTGCCTCCAAAACCTAGGAAACTGATTCATTCAGTTCAAAACCACCTATACATGATGTATACCTCCATGAGTGAATTTTCATCATTTTTACATCAAAGTCCATCAATTTACATCAATTTACATAATGATTTTGACCGTGAGAGAGAAAAAGTCAAACTGAGAAAAAACTAGGCGAAAAACAGAGTTTTTTTTTGGCAAAATGGCACTTTTTCATCTTGTACATAGCACCACTTTTCCTGTGCGTAGCATTTCTTTCCAACTGATTTTGGAAGCCTTCCCATGCACCAAATTTTCTCCAAGTGGGCTTGTTGGAAAGATCTGTCTGTCTAATTTTCAGAATAAGTGGAATTTTTGAATTTGGTGTCCACTTTCTTCTCCAAAAATCAATTCTCTCAACATTGCTTCGTGTGTGGCCAAAAAGTGGTAGAGAGGGCATTTTTGAGGTGTTTTTTACCCTTTTGGAAGCTCAAAAATTGTCAAAAATTTCTAATATTTTTTGTGTATTCATAATTTTTCATGAGGTGTCCAAAAATGTAGAGTTTTCCTCTAGAGGATTTCCCTAGCAAAAGCGAGCGCCAGGTGGCGCTACGCACTAGGTAGAAAAACCTGTTTTTTCCTTCAAAAATTCAAAATTGTCAAAAAGTGTGCCACATTTCTTGAAATTTGGGATGAGTGACCTGAATCAACTACTATGTTGGTACAAGGAAGATTCAGCCAGGATCTTGAGCTTATCTTGCCCTTTCTTGCTCCTCAAAGTTTTCCTCAACTTGGCTTTTAGGCTCCTTATTCTCGCTTTGCAAATCTTGTTTCTTGCCAAATAATGAAAATCCATGTGCCTCAACATCTTTTTCTCCTTATTTGCTTCTCAAGAAACTTCTCCAAGTGCATGTTTGCCCTCTCTAGCCAAGATTCCTAGTCAGCATCAACCTCTTGCTCAAGCGGTGTCAACTTCACTTTTCTCCTCTTTGCTGCTTGCCGGTTTTCCCTTATGTTTTGCAGCTCCATGATTGTCTGCTTGTCCTCCAACTACTTGTTTCATTTCCCAAGGTAGTTTATGATCCACTTATCTCTTTCAAGGTTAAGAGATAATTCATGGATGTCAACTTCTTGTTCTTTGATGATCTCCTTGAGTTTTGAGCTTTGGGAGCCCAAATTAGTATCCTCATCCTGAACCAAAATGAAATCTCTCTATTGACCTTCGGAAGGCCCCTTGTCATGCAATGGTTGTTTCCCTTTGTCCTATACCTATTTTGCTGAAGAAGAAGGCAAAGCCCCTTTCATCCCGGGTGAAGATAGCTTTTACCTATGATTTGATGAAGAAAACGAGACCCCTTCCACCCCAGGTGGAGATAGTACTTGTTTAGAAGCTGCAAATAATCTCCTTGTGCCCTTTTGATAGGTGATAAATACTGGCACACTGGCAGTTTGAGTCTCATGAACCTCTTGCTAACTTGAAGGCCCTCCTGCCTCTTGAAAAACTGATGAGGTCACTTGAGGGCTTTTGAAAACCTCATGTGAAATTAAATCATCCCATGAAACATTCAACAAAGTCGGCTGATGCAAAACCACAATCTTGATCAATGCAAAGTGATAAATGTTGTTGTACTGTTGAAGAGGAGATTTTATTTTCACCAATGTGGTCATTTTCTCAGTATTTCTGCATATGAAATAGGGGAGGTTCATCATCCTCACTCTAGTGAAATTCGTCAATAATATGACATGATAAGTGTACAAGTGAGAAAATTTGCCTTCACAGCTGAAGTATTTGATAATGAGCTTCATGAGTGGATCATATGTGTCCTATAGGTATCTAAAAGGAAAGACCCTACTGATTTTCTTCTGATAACTAGCCTTGATATAAGGCTCATAATGTTCTTTGTCCACAACCTGTTCTTTATTCCACTGTTCACCCATATTCGGAATACCTGTTGCTTCAACTATAGTTTCAGGTGTCAAGATGAAGGTAACACCTACCAAACTGACCTGGCCATTGTGAAGATGGAGAACAAATAGTCTAGCAAGCTCATAGTGGTATTTCACTCTTTCCACCATCTCACAAAACTGGTAGCAAGACTGATGTTTGAAACATGCTACTACAAGAGGACAAGCCAATAGCTCCGTGAGTGTAGTGGGCTCCTCACAGATGTGTTTTACTACCTTATGTGGTTTTCTAGATGCATGAATTTCTTGGGAGGAATCACTCACAGTTTCCTCATCCCTTTAATAAGATGAATCTGTTTCCATATTTGCCACTGTTTTGAGTAAAATGATGAGTATGAAGAGATTCTAGATCAATAATAGGTGATTGTTGTTTGATGAATGGGATTGATGAGTGGGACTGTGAATGAGGGATTTTGATGCTGGCTGTAGGGTTTTTAGGGAGTGATAGGGTTTAGAAATGCAAATTAGGGTTTGGGAATAGTGGGAATTTGATAGGGTTTTGGGGATAGGGGGTAGGATGAGTGTGAATGAGAGAGGGAAAAAGGGAAATGAAATGAGGGAAATGTAGTGGAGGGAAATGAAAATGATGAAAGGGAGCAAAACAACAACAATGAAAAATTGCAAACCCTAGAGAGTTTTTTGCAATATGATTGTGCAACAAACAAAGGTTTGAATTTTCACCTATTGAAACACCATGAAAGATGATCAAAACCCATGCAATGGCAAAGTGGAATGTTTCACTTACTTGTGGAATGAAGTTTGCAAGATCTTTGAGCTTGGCAAGATTGATTGGACAAAATTTAGGTTTGAAGGACCGGTGCATCGCACCAAGACACACGTGCGCCATGCCTATTCAGTTCCCAATGTATTTTATGTGCTTTGTGCGCCACGCCGAGCAGGTGCGCCGCACTTCTACCTAGGTGCGGCGCACCTAGGGAAACTTCACAGTTTTGCTGTGATTTGCCCTTTTGAGCCTCAAATCATGATTTGCTTGTTCACTCTCTCTTTAGCATGAAAAATGAAAGTGTTTAATACAAAAACACTTTATATACCCATTGACTTTAATTTTTCATTTAAAAAAAACCACTTTCTAATGTTTTCCTTTCACTTTATCATTTAAAGACTCCGTTTTGCATTTTGGCTCTCTTTTTGACTTTTGATGGACTAATGCTTTGAATTTCTTGTTTGTTTTGCAAGATCTAGAGTGCAGGAGTTTGGCAAGGTGAACCAGGGCTGCATTTCCAGACTTATTACATATAGGAAAATAAAATTACATGAAATTTTATACATAAAACATAAAAACTCTGTTTTTCCTCAAAACAAGGTTTTAAGGAAAAATCAACCACTGAGCATGTGATTATTGCAATTTTTTATGCTGAGACCTTATTAGACCTCCTCATGTGCCTGCTGACCATTATTGAGCTTTTATAATACTTTGATGACAAACCCTAGACCTAATGAAACCTAAAACCATAAAAATGGATTTTGCAAGTGTAAAGATAGAAAATGACTGTAAATGACCTGAATTTATGAAAATAGGTCAGCAAGTAAAGATCATTAGGGAAAATTGATAATAAGCCACTACCATCAGATGATCCATGACATAATGGAATGCAGCTCATCAGATGAGACACCTAAAATGCAATGCAGCAAGAGAATTTCGATCACTGATGGAGGGATGAAGATACCAACACTAACACATAGAAAACCTAGAGCCAACAAGTTTCTCAATGAAGCTACCAATGATAAGGTCTGAGGTATTTGTAGAAATTATTAATAATAAACACTTATTCACAGAGATTATCCTGATTATACACTATTGTGGAATACATGCACAATACATAAGCTCCTCTACGTTGATCATCAATTTAGCAGCATAAAAAACAATGAAACATCAATCGCATGCACACATTAACACAGTATATAACCCGAGGAAAGCTTACAGCTGAAAACCCCACACTATCTGTATATTAATGATTGAGAACATGTAACATTACATAGTACAATACTCCTCTCAATTGCTCAGCACTATCTCCACCTGTTACACACAAAACTAGCTTAGATCCGAACAAGTCACAGGTTCAAATCTTCTCCGTTGCTTTGCCTGCCTCTATTGCACACAATACCATGTGAAAATCACTCACCCTGAAAATCACGTGAGCACAGGCTATAATACTGGGCATATATTGGGCAATCATCATGGGCATACTCAATCCATTGATTGTGCAAGATCTCATGCACAACTATAGTCACAACTGATAGCAATCTCAACCTCTAACACCTGTCTCCACTGAACTGTACATGCACTGAGTTAACTGATGTATTATTTAGTTGCATTATGAGTTAATAATTAGTGAATTAATTTAATCAATTAATTCACATCACTCATCACTAGTCTATTTGCAGTTAGACTAATTACAACTAGTTTAACCAAGTCAAACTGAACACAACTCCATCAACTCCACATCCAACTCCACAAAACTCACATGCATGAGTTCTAACTGATGTCATGCATGCAATAGCTCAACTGACCCATAAGAAAAGCGTATTTCCTTCTGATAGCTGCATGTGCCACATCTGTAGCTTAAACTAAATTGCTCCAAGACGATAAGATAATGTTTATAGTCTAAATATTATTATGAGACAATAATATTTGACTTTTCTATTTTTAGCTTGGCAGTCTAAAAATAGACTTTGATCACACTGCTGTGAACCAGAAATAGAAGTCCATCTATTTTTCCCAACATGACCAATCATCCATAAACAGCATCCTGCAACTCATAGACCATGATCCATATGTCTAAAAATAGACTTTGCGCCATAATTTTCCTGCGCGCCCACTTAGTGAAGATGACTCCTTTCCACTAAGCTCCATCATCTTGTTGCATTCTTAACACTCCCTCTCAACAATATATGGATTATCAGCAACCCCTATCCTGCCTCGGTTGTATTCGAATTTTCTCCTGGTGAGCACCTTCATCAAGATATCAGCATCCTGATCCTCTGTTGGAATGTATGAAAGTAACATGATTCTCCGCTGCACACAATCTCTGATATGATGGTACCTAATGTTAATGTGCTTATATCTATCATGAAATACAGGATTAGCTGAGAGTTAAATGCAACTCTGGTTATCATAGTAAATCACAGTAGGCTCTAAGTAAGAACCGAACAAACCGACCAGAACCTTCCTCATCCATATAGCCTCGCATGCAGTCAAACTTGCTGCCATATACTCGGCCTCTACTGAACTGAGTGCCACGGATCTCTGCTTCCTGCTGTACCAAGAAACTGCTATCGACCCGACACTGAAGACCCCTCCTGATGTGCTCTTTCTGTCTGTTGGGCTCCCTGCCCAATCTGCATTCGTGAAGCCACATAGCTTCACCTCATCCTCCTGTCTGTACCACAATCCGTATCCCGATGTGTCTCTCAAATAACGCAATACATGCTTTCCTACCTTCTAGAAGAGCTTGGTTGGCTTAACCATAGCTTGTGAAAGCTGGTTAACAGCATAGCATATATCGGGTTATGTATTGACCAGATACATAAGCGACCCCACCAACTGTCGATAAATAGTGGCATCCACTTCTTCTGCCTAAGTGGCATCCTCCTTCCTCCAACCTCCAGGAAGAGGAGTATCAACAGGCTTGCAGTCATGCATGTTGAACTTCTCCAGTATCTCCCGAGCATACTTACCCTGAGAAACAAATAGTCCATCACTACGCTGCCATATTTCCAATCCCAGGAAATAATGAAGGAGGCCCAAGTCCTTCATCTAAAACTCCTTAGCAAGATCATCCTTGCATGAAAGTATCAATAGCTCATCACCCGTTAGAATCAAATCATCTACATAAAGTACAATGATAAGCAACTTACCCTCCACCACAATTTGGTATAGGTTAGGATGCGCCTCACTCTTGGAGAATCCAAGTCTGGTGAAATAGCTGTCTATCTGTGTGTACCAAGCACGTGGTGCTTGTTTCAACCCATACAGTGCTCTCTTGAGCCTGCACACATGCGACTCGCTGCTGAAGATCTCAAAACCTTCGGGCTGCTCAATGTACACCTCCTCCTCAATGACTCCATTGAGGAACGTAGTCTTCACATCCATCTGATGAATGTGCCACCCCATCTGCGCTGAGAGAGCAAGAATCATCCGTATGGAAGAATACCTTGCGACAGGTGCAAAGGTCTCCTCATAATCGATCCCCTCTATCTGTGAAAAGCCTTAGGCAACAAATCTTGCCTTGTAATTCTCCACACTCCCGTCAGCTGCCTGCTTAACTTTGTAGATCCATCTTGAACCCACCACTGATTTCCCTTCTAGTCTTGGGACAATCTTCCATGCACTGTTTCTGACAATCGAATCATCCTCTTCCACCATGGCGTCTACCCATGCGGGATCCTCCACAGCTTCCTCGAAAGAGGATGGCTTAGTCACAACACATTTGCTAATAAGAGCCATGTATCCAGTGTACCGATCAGGTGACTGTCTCTGCCTGCGTTGGGCTGTAGGTGGTCCTACAACTTTCTCTACATCTTGAGCCGGTCGCTCAACTTCTATCAAGCGCTTTTGCCCTCTGATGGTTGGTGCTGCATGAGTGGTCTCTTCCACTCCATGAACCTCGTCCTGTGGCTGATCCATTTCCTAAAGCTCATTCTTAGGAACTAATAGCTCCTCATCTGCATGCAAGTGTGGCTCCCTCTCAAGTGAACACTTCATGGCTTTCTCCTCCTGAAATTTTATATCCCGTCGCACAATAGTCTTACCACTGTCTGGAAAATACACACGATAGTTGTGGGGCGTATCAGTGTACCCCACAAATATCCCAACCTCTGCGGTCGGCTCCAACTTCTTCCTAGCATCCTTCATCACATGCATGTAAACGTTAGCACCAAAAATCCTCAAATGAGAAATATCAGGCCTCTTACCAGAATAAGCCTCCTCGGGTGTACTCATTCCAAGTATCCTGTGACGACAACGGTTCTGCACATATACTGATGTATTGCATGCTTCCACCCACAAGTGAAGGGGTAGACCCTGATCATGCAACATCACCTGTGCAGCACCCACGATCGTTCTGTTCTTCCGCTCAGCAACCCCGTTCCATTGTGGGTTATGGGGAGCTATGAGCTCTCTTTGAATCCCTTCTGCCTTGCAGAAATCCTTGAACTCACCAGAGATGTATTCACCACCATTATCGCTCCTAAGAGCCTTCACCTTCTTCCCTGACTCCTTCTCGACCAGTGCTTTGAACTCACAGAACTTTGAGTATGTCTCACTCTTCTTCTCCATGAAAAAGATCTAGCACTTACGAGAGAAATCATCAACAAAGATCACATAATACTTGTGTTTTGCTGTCGAAGCTACTGAGAAAGGTCCACACACGTCTGTGTGAATTCTCTCAAGGATCATTGTGGTGTGACTATCCTTCTCGTGAAAGGTGGCTTTCACAAACTTTCCGAAAGTACATCCCTTGCATTGATCTGACTGCGCAAGAGTGCCTTTAGGAAGCTCAGTAGTGATCTGCTGCAGTATCTTCAAGGCTCCATGGTGAAGGTGACCCAATCTCCTATGCCATAGCTCGCCATCATCCCGGCTCAGCAATCCTTCTGCCTTGCATGCCATTGTTGCGCATCCATATACATGCAACTGATAAAGGTTCCTCACTCAAACCCCTATCTTTCAGGTTTCTCTAGTTGTCTTGCTGTGCAGGAAAGCTTTTCCCTCGCTGAAACAACATCATATCCCCTGTCTTCTAACATCGCCACAGAGATAAGATTCTTCTTCAATCCTAGAACATGCATCACTTCCTTCAATATGAAGGGTTTACCGGACTCCCTGTCAAAGGAAATGGTACCAATACCGGTCACACTGTATCTACCATCATCGCCCATCTCGATGTGCACTCCAAGATCTTTGTCCTCCAGATCAGAAAACAAATCTCGATCTCTTGTCATGTGAAAAAACGTACCACTGTCCAAGAACCACACCGATCCCATCACACTTGAAACCAAGCATGTGATCAATGAAAAATCAAGCTCAAACTATGAGGCTAGAGCCTCTCCTGCTGTAGATCCAGCAACTTGCTTGTTCTTCTTCTTTTGTGGACAATTAGTGGCATAGTGTCCGTGCTGGTGACAGTGAAAACACTTCACCTTGGACATGTCCCGCTTCTTGCCTTTCACACCAGACTGAGAAGTTTTCTTGCTCTTCCCCTTCTTTGCTTTGTGTTATTGGGAAATCTAGTGTCCATGCAGAGCTCCTAGTCCCACTAAGACTGGTAGCTATCTTAGAAACAAACAAACTAAAACTACTTTCGTTTTCCTTTATGAGAAGTAGATAAGAGGGGAACAAAGGAGACCAACCTCTATCTTGCGCTTGGTTCCTTGTTTGATTCCTCGCCCTTCTGATAGATCTTTTCCACTTGCTTCCTCATCTACCCAGCTTCAAAGAGCACTTGTGGAATCAAAGCAGCATAACATTATCCAAGAATAGAGATTTATTATCACAAACAATATAGGACTAGATATATATTGACCACACAAATGCATATATCATCAATCATACAAGAATGTGGAGGAAAACTTGAATAACTTTATTAATATCAAGAATAGCAAAGAGGATTACAACCAATTGTTCTGACCCAGCATCATCCTCTCAGCAAGAAAGCCCTTCTTCACCTCATGAAAAGCTTAGATCACCCAACACTATGATGTTACACCAAGAAACCAGCAGCACTTCCTTACAAGATACAAAATTCCAGCCTCTGGATCTCTGGGATGAGGGATCCATATATAGATGATTGTAGGGGGGTGAGTCAGCTTCTGGGATTCTGATTAGTGTCCTCTCTCTGATAGTTCTTGATTCCACTTGGATATTGATAATCTCTTACTCATCCCTGGGCGAATTCAGAGAGGCAAGTGTCACAGGAGAAGTTTCTGGAAGATTCCATGATCATCCACCTCGAAAACTGTCTTTACCATTTTTCCACTCTCATTCATCGCACCCCATAGAAGGGCTTTTCAGTATGCATCACACTTTGACCATGGAGCAGGTGAGATGGTCCAGTTTTGACCAATTCTGAGTAGTTTTCCATGGAGAACTTCTGGGAGATGATGTAATTAGCTGACCTTGTTCTTTTAGGGTATGGAACAACACTTTTAGGGACTTAGGAGCCCTTGGTTTATGGACATCTTTGATTGGGGTTGTAGTGCCCAAAAATGTCTATAACAGTTGCCCCCTAAAGCATGAGGTCGTTTTAATATTTTGATGTCGGGTGAAATGCTTTATCATGAGGATCCGAAGTTTTTTCGAGATGGAAGGCGACCTGTAATAAGGTACAATACAATAAATTATCTTCATAATATTTTTCATGATCTAGCTGAGGCAGGCATTCCCATGCTCAGCTTTATAAATTCATTTCCATGTACATAAGACAGACAACTGTCTGTGCGGGAGACTGATGATTCTGGTAGAGTCATCATCCTTTGATTCAGATGATCGTCTGTGTAGCAGCAATGTACATTTGATGTCTTTATTTTCCTAAATATATCGCAGCTCGGATTGATGAAACTAGATCCGGGGTCTTCAAACTCATTCAATATTCACTTGGAGTAAAAGTCGATCTATGTGAAAGATGTTCTGGATTCGAACAGGGAAAGACATCACCTGATTACCAGCCAATGATGTAAGCTGTTAACAGGCGCGAGAGGAATCACCGATAATGATGATGATCCTGAAGGTACTACAGTGCAATTTGCATGGTGTGAATAAGGGACTTGGCGTCGAACACCACGCAAAATCTTTCAGTCGAAGGCCATTGATGGAAACCTGTCGCCGGAAGTGAGAAACTTGCCATTGAGGCATGCAAGCTTCAAAGTACTGAAGGGGCTGTTCCTAAGTAGACTTCTTGGATAATGAGCTAATGTCGACAAGACGTGACTTGCCGTAGGAGGGCCTTAATGAATCCCACATCTATGACACAGAATGGAGTAAATGATTTTGGAGGTGAAAATCATTTGACGATACAAGGTTCAGGGTGGCAGTCATGAAAGAATGGAGCGTGAATGTATTGCAGCAAATGAGACACAGGTGAATTCTTTGAGTGACTTCTCTTGAACATACCGGTGACATTGACATGATGGATTGGTAGTGTTAACCCCAAATGTGGATGGTGTGATGGACCAATGGTGATATGACCAGTGAACGAAACAACCCAAGCCGACTCAGATGCGAAGTGAAAGTGTCATGTTCAAGAGCGACTTGCTACCAATAAAGTTTCTTTAAGTTTTCTTCCCAATTTTTCCCCAGTCATTGCTGACCAGTACCTCTTTATTTTTGTCAATATTGAGGAGGATAACATATGCTTGTTCTATAATTTGCCCTTCGGGAAAACCCATCGCTATTTTTTAACGAGCTTAGCGATAGTGAAACTCGTTCTTGTCTGTATGGACAGGTTTGTTGCTATTCGGTTTTAACAAGTTTAATGACAAAGATAACTCAGTCCTTTTCAATTTTAGAGAGTCTGAAAGGGACGTATAGAAAACTCCAATAATCCTTTTTCATCTTATAATCTCTTGAGTCCGAAAAAGTATAAAATAATACCAAAGGGATGAATTTTCGGTAATTTTAACGAGCCGAACAAAACAAGCACTCGATGATTTTGTGTAATAATCCCTCAGGTCCAAAAATATTAAAATCTAGAGGAGGGATAGCACTTCTGGTCACTTTAACGAGCTGGAGAGGCTAATTGCTCAGCAATCTTTTCATATTTTACGAGTCAGATGAAAAGAGCTTAAAGGAGACTCGTTTTTCGAGGAATGAGTGATAAATTCGGGTAGCGGCTGATTCTAGGTAAGGTTTGGAATTTTCCAATCACGGAAGTGTCACAAGGAAGGCTAACAGGATCACTCTTTGCAGTTGTTCCTCAAAAAGGGTAAACAATCAAATGGAGGTGAATGATTGGCCAAAACAGAGTGGAGGTGATGATGAGAACACGACCAAGGCTCAAAGTTTGATGATAATGCATTCATAATGGTTATTTACTAGAACTTGGTTCATTTTTTAATGAATGAGCTTAAAATCTGGGGGAAACATTTTCTTAGTACTTATGTTTAATTTTTAACGAGTTTGAACTCCACATAAAAACTGCTCGATCCAGTCGTATAATAAGGATGTCTCATCGATAGGTTCATTTTTTAGGGAGCTTGCACCATTAGAAACTATGCTCTAGCACCTCTCGCATGCAAGATAGGAATGACCAACTACGCCCCTCTACTTAACTACCAAGATCCCTACCAAGGTTAGGTAGGAAACTTTTTCCTTTACTTTGCTGGTGCCATGGTGGACCCTGCGAAGATGAATGGTTGATTTGACCACTCACCCGACCTAGGCAGTTGAAGTCAATGGAATCATAGAGTTAATGTTAGTTGGTCATTTCTTGCCTGCTCTCAAGAGGTTTGCATGCCCTCAGGTATAGCGAAGTAGAGTTTCTAGGTTACCTCTCAATTTGCAGACAAAATGTTTGTTCTGTCGGGAAAGGCCTACCTTTTAACAGAGGTATCTTATGCGGTCTAATCCCCTCTTCCTATACGGATGGGGATTGGACCAGTCATATATCCTTTGCGGAAACCTACCCTATGCCCAAGGTTTTCCTGCTGAAACAGACCAGGGTGCATGCCCCCTGGGTTTCAGTCATGTCCTCCCCAATCACTTGCGCTCATCAGGTGGATGGACTGGGGATTGATGAGACATTCCTTGCGTGAAAAGACCATTTAGGGATGGTATTTGACTATTTGCTATGTGTGAGCTGGGGAATGAAAGCTGGTCTACGAGCTTGACCACTCTTCCTTCATGCGGAAAACACATTACTCTAAAGAGCGAGGAGACAATGGCTCCCATGCAATAAATATAGTCGCGTCCAAGGAGTAGATTACAATCTAGGGGTCCTTGGACTACCATTACGTTCATGTGAATAGTTTTCCTTCTCAATGTTATCGGCACATTGGGAAGGATCCCTAATGGTCGACTGGTTCCTTTGTTAAAGCCTGTTAGATTTCTCATCTCAGGAAAAAGCGATGGCGAACCAAGCGCTTTCCAAGCAGTTGAGGAAAGGATACTCACAGAAGCCGCTTCATCTATAATGGTATCAGCCATGACAATTCTATATATTTGTGCAATGATTCAAAATGGTACACTAAACGATAAATGAGGTCTGCCTAGTAGATTCCAATCGAAGGAAACAACTAGGTTGCTTGGAGGTGGGACCGAATAGATGGCCGGATATGACTCTGACGAACTTCCTTCCTGTAGTAAATGAATGGGTAGACTCCCCCCATGTTCATCAGAGTCTGTGTTTATGAAGAGAATTTGAACGGTGTCGCTCTTGTTCTCTCCGGTGACTATATCATCTAAAGGTGGACCTTCTGAAGGCAAGACTGGGTCAACTGCCTCCTCGACCTTTTGACTTTCGTCTGGTGTGGATTCAGATGGTTTATCTTCAATGATAGACACTTCGACCAACCACAATGGCGTGTCAGTCGGATTTTCAACTAGTGATGGACTTGGCAAGTGTTTCTTATATCCAGGAGGAAGCCATAATGGTAAAATCGGACGGTCATCCAAAACTCTTTTAGCCTCGTTTAGGAAGGGACAACGGTGGACGACGTGATCACCTTCACACAGTTTACAAGGGAACCTACTTTTCCTTTTATGTCCCGACACTTCACTTTCACTAGTTGACGGTGTACTTTCAACATGATCATCATAGGTTGTTGACACCGGATTGTGCAAACGAGGAGACCAGTCCCTTAAGATCTGAGGGATGAAAGGACAATCTCGATGATAGTGATCTCCTTTGCAAATGACACATGGAGATTTAGGCTTTGACAGTGCAGTGTGTGGATTTTCACTAGATGATGCCTGGTTGCCCCTTTTCACCTTTGGCTCCTTCTTCTTCTTCTCTTTCCTCTCCTTCCCCTTCTTCTCCTTCTTAGTTACTTGATTTTTGGCTTTACCAGCTCCATCAAGCGAAGAGGAAGGAAGAGAGGGAGAATCGGACGAAGTAGAAGGTTGGGGGGTAACTCTGGTATCATCTAGTTGCTGACTTGATTACTCAAGAATCATGGTGTTCTGAACGATAGAGGTCGAGAAGAGTCATACGGGCAGGCCAATTGTCAATCCTGGAAGCGACAATGTGGCCTTCAATTTTTAATTTTTAAGAGTCGAGAAGAAACAAAAGATGACTCTAGTCGCCTTCGATTTTTAATGAGCTTGAAGGGACAAGTGATCAAATGGACCTTTTCCTTTAAGGAGTCTAAAAGGAATGAAAGAGACTACTCTGGAAGTCTAGACAGAGGGATTACCAAACCAATCGTAAAATTGCAGAATACATTTTACGGTACGACAGTCAATCTTCCTGAATGTTGTGTTCAGTGCATTACGATCGATAGGGCGGCGGACACGACTTCCTATGGATAAAGGATATAGCCTATTGTGGTATCCCAATATATACTCGATGGTATGTGGGAGCACAAGTCCGTACTGGCACTTGTCGTCTCAAAGGGGAGGAATCACCCAACCAGCAATGAAAACAATAGTTACCAGGCTTTACGACGTCGGAATACGTCTCTAGTCTAGACTTCTAAATGTTGTGCATTAGGTTCCAAAGCGTTTTTGGATTCATTAAATTTATTTTTCAGTTGATCTTGTTTAAGAAATTTTCCTTTCAGGTTCACCGAGTGATGTAGATACAATTCCTAAAATACAATCTAAGATGATAAACAATCGTTTAATCTTCTTTTTGCAATGAAAATCCTAGCTACTAAAGAAAGAGAGATGATATTCTTTCAACACAGAGCAGAGAGCACACACTATATGCACTGTCCTAAATCAAACCAACAAATAGTCTAAATGCAAATGCACATGCATGTATTTGTTTTCAGCCTTCTTAATGTGTGAATGGTAAAAAGAAAGCTAAGCGCAAATCCGAATTATTTTTCAAAACGACATTACTAACAAGCTTCTTTTCAAGACAAAATGAAGAAAATGACGACACTTTATGATTTGGAATCGAAAACTTGCTTTCGACCCTTGAAAAACTACTAATTCAAATCAAATACAAGAGTAACAGTGTAATCAACTATCAAGAACAATCTGATTCTCTTCTATGACTGAAAACGACACTTGCGACACTTCCAAATCAAGAAACGACAGTTCAATTATGCTACTTCTTTGTAAAAGAGAACTGAAAATGGCTTACACTACATAAAAACATTTACAGTTCTTTGCACAATGGAGGTGGAATGATGGAAAGGAAGGGGGTTTCCACAGTGGTATACTGATCACAGACAACAAAACTCCAGAATAAAGCTGAAAAGAATGAAGAAAAAGCAAGACCTGGAGGCAAAATTATCCTTTTCTGATCATCGCACCTGTAACACAGGGAAACAGGGATGCATCCCATCTGTTGCACACGGGAAGTGCGATGCCTCCAGATTTCCTTGAAGAGAGCGTGCGATGGTACAGTGTGAGACTTTTGATCTAGTTCTTGATCACAGTTTGCAACACAGTTTATGGATTTAGGCCGAGCAAGTGATAATCAGTAAATAAATCAAAGGGGTAGATCTAAGGAGGTTACTAGAGCCACCACAAGGGAAATTAGGATGTTTACAAATAAATTGTTCAGTTTATAAACAAAACCCGGAGATAGACTGAAGCAGCATCGTTCTACTTTGCACTTGCATAAGAAATGCAGTTCGAAGGCTAGCTGGCTTGACTTCAGGCTCCGTCTGTAAGTTTACAAAACAAACAAGTATAGAAAAGCAAACAAGTTGTTCGCTCCCCAGTGGAGTCACCATTTTTTTATCGGGAAATCTAATGTCCATCAAAGCTGCTAGTCCCACTAAGACTGGTAGCTATCTTAGAAACAAACAAACTAAAACTACTTTCGTTTTCCTTTATGAGAAGTAGATAAGAGGGGAACAAAGGAGACCAACCTCTGTCTTGCGCTTGGTTCCTTGCTTGATTCCTCTTCCTTCTGATAGATATTTGCCACTCGCTTCCTCGTCTACCCAGCTTCAAAGAGCACCTGTGGAATCAAAGCAACATAACACTATCCAAGAACAGAGATCTACTATCACAAACAATATAGGACCAGATATATATTGACCACACAAATGCATATATCATCAATCATACAAGAATGTGGAAGAAAACTTGAATAGCTTTATTAATATCAAGAATAGCAAAAAGTATTACAACCAATTGCTCTGACCCAGCGTCATCCTCTCAGCAAGAAAGCCCTTCTTCACCTCATGAAAAGCTTAGATCACCCAAAACTATGATGTTACACCAAGAAACCAGTAGCACTTCCTTACAAGATACAAAATTCCAGCCTTTGGATCTTTAGGATGAGGGATCCAGATATAGATGATTGTAGGGGGGTCAGTCAGCTTTTGGGATTTTGATTAGTGTCCTCTCTCTGATAGTTCTTGATTCCACTTGGAGATTGATGATGTCTTACTTATCCCTGGCCAAATTCAGAGAGGCAAGTGTCACATGAGAAGTTTCTGGAAGATTCCATGATCATCCACCTTGCAAACTGTCTCTGCCATTTGTCCACTCTCACCCATCGGACCCCATAGAAGGGATTTTCAGTATTCATCACACCTCCCATGTGCATTAGGTGGGATGCATCACACTTTGAGCATGGAGCAGGTGAGATGGTCCAGTTTTGACCAGTTCTGAGCAATTTTTCATGGAGAACTTCTGGGAGATGATGTAATCAGTTGACCTTGTTCTTTTAGGGACTTAGGAGCCCTTGGTTTATGGACATGTTTGATTGGGGCTGTAGTGCCCAAAAATGTCTATAACACTTTGGCAGCCAAAGCGCAATTTTCTTCATCAGTTCCCTTTGATGAAGATCTGTCCCTGGTATTCCACCTGATCTCCTCCTGCATAAGATCTGACCAAAGTCTCTCCCATCCTAGCAATTTCTCTCGACCATTGGCAGAGTCCTAATAGGAATACCAACTCTTTGGAAGGCCAAGGGGAGCCAAGCTCACCAAGTCCTCATCACCGACAGTCACCCCCACACTTCCCATCTCATCTCTGCACTGAGTGAACTTCGTGAGATACTTGGGCATACTGTCTTTCACGCCCTCCAACATGATCCTTCACGCCCTCCAACATAATCCTTCGACACTTTGCTATCTTCTTTTGCCAAGCATCAACCTGCGCAGGATCAGTAGGCTTTGGGACATCAACCTCTATGAAATCCTTCAGCCCATTATCATCCAACATTGGCTCCATCCTATCCTTCCATGCAATATAGTTTGAGTTGCCCACAAGAGCATACTACAATCGCAATCCATTGAAATACATTGCCTCGTTGATACCAAGAAAACATTGCTGCAAATTTGAATTCCACCAACTCCAAACTCAACTGCCTCAGATCTAGAATTCGTGAGAAAAAAGTGTTTCTCGTACAAAGATTGACTGTATGGGATTTTACCAGATATATCACCTTCCAAAGGAAGGATGAATCCAGAGGCTACCTGGCCTGATTATAGACTCTGCCTGAAGAAATAAGATGTAAACACTTTCTGAATAATAGATCTGATCATCAACAGCTCTGATACCATGTAGAAATTTTGAATAATAAACACTTATTCACAGATATTATCCTGATTATACACTATTGTGGAATACATGCACAATACATAAGCTCCTCTACGTTGATCATCAATTTAGCAACATCAAAAACAATGAAACATCAATCGCATGCACACATTAACACAGTATGTAACCCGGGGAAAGCTTATAGTTGAAAACCCCACACTATCTATATATTAATGATTGAGAACATGTAACATTACATAGTACAATACTCCTCTCAAGTACTCAGCACTATCTCCACCTATTACACACAAAACTAGCTTAGATCCAAACAAGTCACAGGTTCAAATCTTCTCTGCTGCTTTGCCTGCATCTATGCACACAATACCATGTGAAAATCACTCACCCTGAAAATCACGTGAGCACAGGCTATGATACTAGGCATATACTAGGTAATCATCATGTGCATACTCAATCCATTGATTGTGCAAGGTATCCTACACAACTATAGTCACAACTGATAGCAATCTCAACCTCTAACACCTGTCTCCACTGAACTATACATACACTGAGTTAACTGATGTATTCTTCAGTTGCATTGTGAGTTAATAATTAGTGAATTAATTTAATCAATTAATTCACATCACTCATCACTAATCTATTTTCAGTTAGACTAATTACAACTAGTTTAACCAAGTCAAACTGAACACAACTCCATCAACTCCACATCCAACTCCACAGAACTCACATGCATGAGTTCTAACTGATGTCATGCATGCAATAGCTCAACTGACCCATAAGAAAAGCACATTTCCTTCTGATAGCTGCATGTGCCACATTTGTAGCTCAAACTGGAGTGCTCCAAGAGGATAAGATAATGTTTATAGTCTAAATATTATTATGAGACAATAATATTTGACTTTTCTATTTTTAGCCTCGCAGTCTAAAAATAGACTTTGATCACACTACTGTGAACCAAAAATAGAAGTCCATATATTTTTCCCAACATGACCAGTCATCCATAAACACCATCCTGCAACTCATATACCATGATCCATATGTCTAAAAATAGACTTTGCGCCATAATTTGCCTGCAGGCCCACTTAGTGAAGGCGACTCCTTTCCACTAAGCTCCATCATCTTGTTGCATTCTCAATAGCATTAATAGTTAGCTCATGCTTTTTATGGTGTATAACATAGCCCAACATCTTATAGTTGACCCATACATGAAATCTAAGGTTAGTGTGTGATTGAAAATAAAGTTGCTTAGGGCTAGGGTTTTATATAATTAATAAACATGGTCAAAACCCTAGAGGTGGTTGTCCACATTGGAGAAACAACTTACCCTTCATCACTAACTTGCACGACCCTTGCAATTCATATACACATACGAACGGAGTACGTATGACTACCAATAAACCATCATAACCTAGACTAGGGCACTTGAAATCAGTTTGGTATAAGTCTTAAGAAAACCCTAATGCATCAATCCCAACTTCCAAATTTATTTATAGTGTTGCCAAGGTTATATATATATATATATATATATATATATATGAAAATAAAACAAGAATTTTACCCCATTCTCATAACTGAACCTTGAGAACCAGGTTAACATAGTAACTGTCCCAGTTACTGGTATAGTTAAGGTGGGGTTTGTTACAAATGCAACCTAATAAAAAAAATTCAATGTGATTTACAGTCCTCAAGAAGTTGTATAAGGTTAGACAAATGGCACAAGAAAAAATGAAGCAAATTAAGGGCAAAATGACAAGGCAAATAATCTACTTAAGCTTGTAATTTTTTACAAAGGATATATTTCAACACTTACAATTATTTTGAAAGTCTCAATGTTGGATACATATATAATTTTACAGTTAGAAATGAACTCCATCAATTCGATCAAAGTTACAAATGAACTCAATCCATAGTTAATAAGAATACTAAAACTCAACTTGAGAACTTGTCATCCCTTGTTCCTTTTGAAGAAGAGTTATTAATATCATAATCAGTGGTTCGGATAGTAATTTCCCAAGTCATTTCTCACAATCATTGATCAATTCAATGTCATTTCTCTTCTAACATATAAAAGTTTGAAGTGCATCTGCTAAAAACTCACAATGGCATCTTCCTCTCACACCCCAAAACTATTGTAATTAGGTACTTTCCTTTGTTGCATATGCAGGAGACACTGAATTATTTGTACGAATTCAATTTGTTTCTAGGAATGTCAACATTTCAGCAAATTCATGTAAGAAATATCATTAACTTAAAAAATAAAAATAAATGAATAAATAGATACAAGAATAGGTCATGCATTGTTGATAATTCCACATCTAGATGATAATATTTTTTCTTTCTAACCAAAATTATGATGTGAAAAAAATCATGGAAGGTGTGTGCACCTAAAATATAGGATAACAAAGGCATTATGTATTCACCCTAACATGCATGGTAATTTTGAGGCCATATAAAGTAGTTTGGTAGCTTAATTTTTTTAGAAAAAGCTTATCCAAAGTATGATTTGGAACATAATAGTGACGCTTAGTAGCTCCATATGCATGTATGTAGCTTCTATTTATAGTTACATATCTATTACCAATCAACTCAAAGGAAACCACAATTATGGGGGAGAACTTGGGTCACTCCTTCTCAAAGATAAGTTATAGACTGGAGCAATAAATTGAATACAAATCCAGGGATAGTGGTGAATATGTTTCAAATTATAAATATTTTGGAAAAATACATTGATTTCAAGATATATTATAGATCCAACCCAAAGGAATTGTTAGAGAATGGATTAAAATAACATACTTAACAATCCTATAGGAAGGAGGACATAAATAATTTGAAACATTAACCAAAGAAATGATTCTTGAACTTACCTATTGCATGGATGAAGTTTTTGGATATGATATCCACTTCATTGAAGATGGTTTTGTCTCCATAAATCCCTAGAGCACAAGGATCCCATTCTTGTAAAAATGGGTTATGTCTTCCCCTCTATATGATATTCTCATTAGGACTTGTTGAGGCCTCAAAAATTGTTGCTTCAACACAGGGGAAAAACCACCCGGTTCGGACCTTAAGACAACTCCTTTTCCATTTAGGTAGTGGCTTCGACTAGGGATAATGGGACCAGTTTCCCAATGAAACGTTATTGAATGGATGTGTAACTATTATAGAGAAGTGAAATAGATGGATTTGCAGTAATAAATTAAATGGAAAAAATATGCATTATCTACTCTATAACCCAAAATTTGTTTAACGTTTATCTGTATGCGATCTATAATGATTTTCCTTAGTAAATGAAAATATATATTGCTCAAACACCAATGTAAATGAAAATATTTAAATATGATTACTTTGATTAAATAGTTAATCAAAATAATGTGTATACCCATATTGCATTTAGAATATCAAAGCAAATTACTTAACATGTAAAAAAAATATATATCAATGGTAGCATGATAAAAAATGAATACATGTAACAATGTTCTTTGAATACCATGTAATAAGAAATCTTAAAAGATAGATTCACTATTTGTTTGTGAACAAAACAGAGGTACAACGATAGAAATACTAGATGCACATTGCTTAGCACATAAAAGAAATAACAACAGATTATTCCTTCTCACAATGAATATTCCAGGAGTACAGTAATACAACTTCTCAAAATTCTTTATGAAAATTCCTAAACAATGGTCAATTCATTCTACTAAGAAAAGGATTAAAGTACAATATAGTGCGAGCTTTGGTAAGACTTTCTTCATAAAATTCAAGACCCGTATTTCATACAACAAGTAAGCTTAAATAGGAGAAAACAACTGAATCTTTTGTGCAGAGTTTAGAGGGCATTTAAATAGATCCCTTCAATATTCTTAAAGAAAAACAATTTTTTGGTAGCAATGTTTTGAAAGTGATTTGTTGTCTTCATCAACTTGGTTTGTTCCATCAGATTTTCTGGATGTTTGTCTATCTGTTTGAACTGAACTGCCACTTATCAACACAGTTGTCTTCCTCTGTCATGAACCTGAACAAGAAAAGTAGGAATCGATAAGCTAGAAATGAATGAAACTGATAAGAGAGTTTTATTTGAAACAAATCACTTTCGCAGGATATCAAGAAAACTGTGGAGTTGTAATAAATTCTGAACACAACCATCATGGAGAGGAATGCGGAGTGAGGTTTGTGACAGGACAAGTTATACTTTATGGTAAACCACAATTTCTTTCTAGGTTGGGAGTAGTCTAAATAAAATCCAAAGGGGACCTTTTTTAAAACATATCACAATCGCTTTGGAATCAGGGTATGAATTATCATCATATTTTAAACAGGGAGAATCTCTATTAAAATATAAGAAAATCCAATAAGAACAAATCACGATGAGAATGGGCAGAGGATGAATGGTTTAAGTGTCTTGGCTTTTGCGATATATGTGGATGTGGGGAATTTATGAAATGGAATTTATAATCCTATCGGGTCTAGGGCTTGATCGCAGATCACAATACTAAGTCATACCGCAACCGCAATCATGGAGTGGAAGATGATAAGAGTTAGCTAGGAGACTCATGATTTGCGATATGTGGGATGGGATGACATCACGGTGATGTCACTATGACGTGGCTGATCCATGTGGAATGGTGACGTGGATTTGACGATGTGATGATGTGGAGTGTGATGTTGGGGATGATGTCATATCACAATCGGCATGAGGAAGGATATCACAATCTCAATTCAAATCAGGCATGAATCTTGGAACTTTGTGATTGCGCAGACAAGATATTTAATTTAATTGCATTGTATAATTCTGGTGGCTTTGGTTACGTCGCGTATCGTAACCAACATTATGTAGCAGGGCATGGACTTTTGGAAATTTTGATAGCTCCAGACACGGGGATTTATGGATTGGATTTTATAATCCCGTTGGGTTTGGGCTTTATCGTATATCACAATTCTTTAAGGCATGAGACTTAAGTTCTGTGGTTTATTGTGATAGTCGCGGACGCATGGAAATCATACAATTGTAATGGATAATCCTATTGTAACTAGTCTAATCGCAATCACAATGGATAATGGCGGAGGGGTCTTGAGCCTTTGAAACTTTGCATTATTTGTGATGCGGGGAAGTCTTTTCCTTTATGATAAGTCAGATTTTACGGGGAAGTTGTGAGTCAGAGATTATAAAGAATAAAACCTTTGGGAATTAGAACTCTGACTATTTGGCTTTTCTAATCAAATAACCCCTATTTTTTATTATTTAATGTTTTCAAATGCCTAAGAATAAGTCTTAGTTCCTGGGGGCTATTTAATTTGGCTTCTTGGGATAATCAAGGTTTAATAGTTTGGTTTTAATTAAAAAGGCTAAGTATTAAAATTTGATTATAAGATTTTCTTTTAAATTGAAGGGTCCATATTTTAATATAATATTTTTCTTAGGAAATTTATAATATATTAAAATGGGGGTTGTTGAACAATAAAACAATTGGCGATTCACTGGAAGAACCAATTATCTCTGATAAATAAATAATGAATTTTTTCAATGATTCAGTAAAAACAATTTAAGAAGTGGAAACCCCTTATACTACTAGAGTAACCCCTATACTACTAGTGTAACCCCTTATTGTTATTAGTACAACCCCCTTATTATATGTGGTACCCACATAGTCCCCATATTGTAATTATTGTGCCCCATAGAAGCCCACTATTGTTATTATTATGCCCTTACATTATTATTGTTATGTCAACTCTGATTATATTATGACCCCTTAGACTCCTATATATAGAAAGGAGGTCTTCTCATTTTTATCATCCAAGAATTGTTCATTTGTGTAATGTAAAGGAGGTTTCCCCCTAGAAGAGGCTTATTTCTAAGGCGTTGATCTAGCTTTTCTATCTTTTTGTGTGCTGATTTCATAACGTTTGGTATCAGAGCTTTGGATTCTAGGGTTTCTCTACTCCAAACAGGTCATCATGGAATTTTTGCTATAACGTTTTTTCTGTGATGTTTCAGAAGCTAAAAACAAAACCCATTTGAGAAGAAATTGTGTTGAACCTCGGGTACAAATTTCAGATCTTGTCTCACTATAGTTTCGGAGATATGACATGAGGAAGTTATAGATTTTGTAGACTCCCGAATTACATTCCAAATAGGTGACCTAGGGAAATCATCATAACTTTTGTTCTGGGAATCAGATTGAAATTTCGTTAGAAGTTTTAGAAAGAGGACTTCCTTTAGTTTTCTGTATATCAATTTTAGATACTAAGGTTGAAACAGTGACACGTGGAACTTCATACAAGTTTGTTATATTGAACCAGTCTATAATCAGGTCATCGTGGGACATTTGACATAACAATTACTTGCAGAATCCAATCTTGATCAAACTTGCAGCATTATAAATAAAACACAGAGAGATACCGCAGGAAGAAATTTCAGAACTTGGAGATATGAAATTACAGACTTACATTCGTTCCACGATCAAGATCCTAAAATCACGAAAAGGAAATATGAGGAAGTTTGATGGCAAGGATCTGGTAAATTGGATGCTTCAGATGGAGCAATATTTTGATTGACATGGTGTACCACTGTCAGAAAAGGTATGTATTGCATCTTCATATTTAGAACCGGATCAATGTTTATGGTATACAGGGCTTTGTTCTTGTAAAAAACTTGTTACATGGTCAATTTTCACGCAGGAAATGATAGCACATTATGACGATACAAAGAGCAACACCTTCTTTAGAGCAAGACCACAATAATTGGAAGAGAAAAGAGAGAAAGGGCTTTGTTACAAAGTGGAAATAAAAATTATGGCAACAAGGAAGTCCACCCGTCACAACTATAAAGATGGAAGTGTTGTTTCTTCTAGCCTTCCACAACCTACAAGGGTTACACCACAACAATTGGAAGAAAAAAGAGAAAAAAGGCTTTGTTACAATTGTGATAACAAATACATTAAAAGTCATAAGTGTGCTGAGAAGAAATTATTTTGCATTGATTGTGGAGAGGAGTAAGAAAAGGAACAAGAAACATCAAAAGAAGAGTATATACACTAGGAACCAACCCCAGAGCAAGAAGAAATGAATCTTACCATATCTTGTAAAGCATTGAAAAGAATTACTATTCCTCAATCTCTTAAGATAGAAGTACATATCAAGAAGAAAAAGGTTCAAGAAGTGAATGACCACAACAAGAAAGAAGAAATGAATCCGACCATATCTTGTAATGCATTGGTCGGAATTACCACTCCTCAAACTATCAAGATAGAAGGACATATCAAGAAGAAAAATGTTCAAGAAGTGAAAGATCACATTGAACATAAAGAAATGAATCTAACCATATCTTGCAATGCATTGTAAGAAATTACCACTCCTCAAACTCTCAAGATAGAAGGACATATCAAGAAGAAAAATATTCAAGCATTTAAAGATCACATCAAGCATCAACAACAAGTTCTCCAACTTTTAAAGGATAACGCCACTTTGGTGCTGAATCGAATGGAACAACAAGCAAATCAAAAACGTAGTGAAAGAAGTTTTGATGTAGGTGATTGGGTATTTTCATAGCTACATCTCAAGCAAGCTATTTATGAGAAGGAAATGTTGGCAATAGTACATGCACTTAAAATTTGGCGACCTTACCCAATGGGAAGATACTTTAAGGTAAATATGGATGATGATAATCTTAAATTTCTTTTAGAACAAATATTATCTTTAGAAGAATAGAAAAAATGGGTCACAAATATGTTGGGTTATGACTTTGACATCATCTATAGAAAAGGGAAGAAAATTTTTGTTGCAGATGCACTCTCAAGAAAGGATGAGGATGTGGAAGCATTGTTTTGTGCTATTTCTATTATCCAACCAGATTGGATAAATGAAGCAAGGGATGAATGGAAGAAGGACAAAGAAGTGTGGCCACTCATTCAAAAGTTGCAGAATATCTCAATTCAAATAATAGTGCTAGAGATTGAAGAGGAAGGAAAAATCATATTGGAACATGGAGAAGTCATAGAAACAAGAACCTGACAGCTACGAAATCAATCAATTTCAGAGTATGTCATCAAGTGGAAGAACTTACCCACTGAAGATTCCACATGGGAGGACAAGAATCTTATACAGAAGCATCAAGGACTACTCAAGCATTGAGGACAACACTTTTTGAAAGAGAGGGGCATGTTAGCCCCCTATACTACTAGTGTAACCCCTTATTTTTATTAGTAAAACCCCCTTATTATATTGTGGTACACACGTAGTCCCCATATTGTAATTATTGTGCCCTATAGAAGCCCACTATTGTTATTATTGTGCCCTTACATTATTATTGTTATGTCGGCTCTGATTATGTTATGACCCCTTAGACTCTTATATATAAAAAGGAGGTCTTGTGATTTGTATCATCCAAGAATTGTTCATTTGTGTAATGTAAAGGAGGTTTCCCCCTCGAAGAGGCTTATTTCTAAGGTGTTGATCTATCTTTTCTATCTTTTTGTGAGCTGGTTTCATAACATTTGGTATGAAAGCTTTGGATTCTAGGGTTTCTCTACTCCAAACAGGTCATCGTGGAATTTTCGCTATAACTTTTTTCTGTGACATTTCAGAAGCTAAAGAAAAAACCCATTTGAGACGAAATCACGCTGAACCTCGGGTAAAAATTTCAGATCTTGTCTCACTATAGTTTCAGAGATATGATATGAGGAAGTTATAGATTTTGCAGACTCCGGAATTACATTCCAAACAACTGACCTGGGGAAATCATCATAACTTTTGTTCTGAGCATCAGATTGAAATTTCGTCAGAAGTTTTAGAAAGAGGACTTCCTGTAGTTTTCTGTATATCAATTTTAGATACTAAGGTTGAAATAGTGACACTTGGAACTTCGTACAAGTTTGCTCTATTGAACCAGTCTATAATCAGGTCATCGTGGGACATTTGACATAACATTTCCTTGCAGAATCCAATCTTAATCAGACTTGCGGCATTATAAATAGAACACAGAGAGATACCATAGGAAGAAATTTTAGAACTTGGAGATCTGAAATTACAGATTTACATTCGTTTCACGGCGGAGATCTTAAAATCAAGAAAAGGAAATATGAGGAAGTTTGATGGCAAGGATCCGGTAAATTGGATACTTCAGATGGAGCAATATTTTGATCTACATGGTGTACCACTGTCATAAAAGGTATGTATTGCATCTTCATATTTAGAACCAGATCAATTTTTATGGTATAAAGGGCTTCATTCTCGTAAACGACTTGTTACATGGTCAATTCTCATGGAGGAAATGATAGCTCATTATGAGGATACAAAGAGCAACACCTTCTTTAGAGCAATACCACAACAATTGGAGGAAAAAAGAGAAAAAGGGCTTTGTTACAAAGTGGAAAGAAAAATTATGGCAACAGGGAAGTCCACCCCTCACAACTATAAAGATGGAAGTGTTGTTTCTTCTAGCCTTCCACAAACTACAGGGGTTACACCACAACAATTGGAAGAAAAAAGAGAAAAAGGGCTTTGTTACAGTTGTGATAACAAATACATTAAAAGTCATAAGTGTGCTGAGAAGAAATTATTTTACATTGATTGTGGAGAGGACGAAGAAAAGGATCAAGAAACGTCAAAACAAGAGTATATACACTAGGAACCAACCCCAGAAAAAGAGGAAATGAATCTGACCATATCTTGTAAAGCATTAGAAAGAATTACTGCTCCTCAATCTCTTAAGATAGAAGGACATATCAAGAAGAAAAAGGTTCAAGAAGTGAATGACCACATCAAGAAAGAGAAAATGAATCCAACCATATCTTGTAATGCATTGGTCAGAATTACCACTCCTCAAACTATCAAGATAGAAGAACATATCAAGAAGAAAAATGTTCAAGAAGCGAAAGATCACATCGAGCATCAAGAAATGAATCTAACCATATCTTGTAATGCATTGTAAGAAATTACCACTCCTCAAACTCTCTAGATAGAAGAACATATCAAGAAGAAAAGGATACAAGAATTTAAGGATCACATCAAGCATCAACAACAAGTTCTCCAACTTTTAAAGGATAACGCCACTTTGGTGCAAAATCGAATGAAACAACAGGCAGATCAATAGCGCAGTGAAAGAAGTTTTGATGTAGGCGATTGGGTATTTTTACGGCTACATGTCAAGCAAGCTATTTATGAGAAGGAATTGTTGGCAATAGTACATGCACTTAAAAAATGGCGACTTTACCCAATGGGAAGACACTTCAAGGTAAAGATGGATGATGATAGTCTTAAATTCTTTTTAGGACAAATATTATCTTTAGAAGAACAGAAAAAATGGGTCACAAATATGTTGGGTTATGACTTTGACATCATCTATAGAAAAGAGAAGAAATCTTTTTTTGCAGATGCACTCTCAAGAAAGGATGATGATGTGGAAGCATTATTTTGTGCTATTTCTATTATCCAACCAGATTGGATAAATGAAGAAAGGGATGAGTGGAAGAAGGACAAAGAAGTGTGGCCACTCATTCAAAAGCTGCAGAATATCCCAATTCAAACAATATTGCCAAAACGTGAAGAGGAAGGAAAAATCATATTGGAACCTGGAGAAGTCACAGAAACAAGAACCCGATAGCTACGAAATCAATCAATTTCAGAGTATGTCATCAAGTGGAAGAACTTACCCACTAAATATTCCACATGGGAGGACAAGAATTTTATACAGAAACATCAAGGACTACTCAAGCGTTGAGGACAACACTTTTTGAAGTAGAGGGGCATGTTATCCCCCTATACTGCTAGTGTAACCCCTTATTGTTATTAGTAAAATCCCCTTATTATATTGTGGTACCCACGTAGTCCCCATATTGTAATTATTGTGCCCCATAGAAGCCCACTATTGTTATTATTGTGCCCTTACATTATTATTGTTATTTCGGCCCTGATTATATTTTGACCCCTTAGACTCCTATATATAGAAAGCAGGCCTTGTCATTTGTATCATCTAAGAATTGTTCATTTGTGTAATGTAAAGGAGGTTGTCCCCTCGAAGAGGCTTATTTCTAAGGCGTTGATCTATCTTTTCTATATTTTTGTGAGCTGGTTTCATAACATAATACTTGGGTTTTAATTAAAAAGACTAAGCATTAAAATTTGATTATAAGATTTTCTTTTAAATTAAAGGGTCCATATTTTAATATAATACTTTTCTTACGAAATTTATAATATAGTAAAATGGGGGTTGTTGAATAGTACAGCAATTGGCGATTCACTGGAAGAACCAGTTATCTCTAATAAATAAATAATGAATTTTTTCAAAGATTCAGTAAAAACAATCTAAGAAGTGGAAACTACTTTCTGAAAAATTTAGAGAAATAAAATTGCTTTGACTATATAACTCATTAAATTGCAATTTATTTTAAAAATCTTTTGTGAATGAAAAACACCTATTTACTTGAATCAATCATTAATCATTTTATAAAAATAAAGTTAGGGGCCTTTTACGACTCAGTTTATAATGTACTGGTTTGTCATAGGTAGAGCCACTGCTACCATCAGGCATTCATAGCCTTGACAGGGTTACTTTTTAGCCAACAACAATCCAGTGTCCCATCCATTTAATAGTGCAATAATTAGAGGTGTTTTTTTTTAATGTTAAAAAGTCATCATCCTGGTTTGGTGGCCAGATAGCAACAATGTAATTCAATGGTAATAATCAAACTGAACAAGCTAGCTCGTGATGAGACCCCTTTCTTATAATTAAAAATTATAAGCCATTACCCTGATTTGGTGTTCAGTGTGGTAATGTCAGTTTAATTGGTTCCCTATGAACATTGTAAGCAGACTCGTGATGAGACCTTTTATCTTTTCGGATTTATTATATTTTAGAATTACACTCTAAAAATTAATTTTTTAATGGATGGGGAGGACTCATTAGGGGACTTTTGAGGTCTAAAATGGGCCTCTCAAGGAAATTATAAAATAATAGTGGAAATAATAAAATAAGATTAGATTACATCATCAAATTTTATAGGGAAAAAAAAACTACTTTTTCAACTCGTATTTTCGAGTTATGTCCCTATGGGTTTACTCAAATTTTGAGTGGAAACTCTCATTGGTTGCAAAATTTGATTCCTCATCCAACGAGCAACCATGTTGCATACTTTTGATGGAACCTACTACATGAAAAACGTGATTGCAATAACATTTTTTCAAGTATTTCTTATTTTTCATGTAGTAGGGTCCATCGAAAGTATGCAACATGGGTACTCCTTGGATGAGGAATTAAATTTTACAACCAACGAGTAATCTTGCTCGAAATTTGAGTAAAACCTTAGGGAGATAGTTGAAAATACGAGCTGAAAAAGTAGTTTTATTATTTTATTGTTTTTTAATATTTTTACCTTTTTACTCCAAAAATGGTGAATCATCCCTCATGGTTGACATAATCATCTTGAATGATATTGGTTCTTATAAATTTTATTTTAGTTGTACATTTTTCTTAGGAGGCCCATTTTAGACCTCGAAATTCCCCTAATGATTGACTCCTTAAGAGTTTTGGATGAGAAATCCGAGTTGAAAGTTCTAAAGTCATCAGATGGTCTTTACTTTTTAAGGATAATATTTTTGACTGAAACTAGAGTAAAAGGATATAATTTTTTGAGGTTTTCTAAAGATTTTACAACTTAATGGAAAATATTATTAGAGTTCTATAATTTCTATCTAATTTTCAATTTTGGTAATCAATTCTTAAAAATTCCTACCTACAAAATGAAAAATAAAAATAACTTCAAGAGATGTTTGAAAATTCAATAGAGTACTATTCAACATTTTATTAACAAAATCTGTAAAAGGTAAATAAATTGCAGCGAGATGTACAATGGGAGTTATTTTTATAGGTTTTATTCTTTATTCTATTTTTTTGTATGAAAATACCTAAGAAAAGAATTTATTTAAGATGAGCCCATTTACAGGGAGAGAATCTCTCTTTCCTAATAAATCATGAAGTATAAATGTAGATGGGCATATCTATTCAACAATGTGAAATCAACCAAGCCATAATTTTTTAAATTTGGTATGTTTCCTTTTTTCTTCGTGTGCTTTGTCCCACATCAGAATTAGATCTCCAACTTAGAAGGATATTTTTGTGACTTAACTTGCATCAAAAGAAGATTTCACCATCTGTTGATGTTTTTTTGTGTGTGAGTTTGGCCTTTTCCATTTCTTCTTCTAGTTTTAGGATTTGTGGATTTCTTAATTACAATGAAGAAGAAGGTGTTTATCAATAAATTGAACTAGGGCTAATGAAGGAAGAGCTAAATGTGATGGAATAATGGGTTCCTTCCCATACACTAGGTTAAATGGAAAATTCCATATGGAGGCTTATGAGTTATCCTATCAGCCCATAGAGAAAATATTAAAACTTTGTGCCAGTTTCTTTGATTTTGATTTACAGTTGTTTTGATTATTCTAAGGAGATTTTTATTAGTGGATTTTGTTGAACCGTTTCCATGGGGATAATAATTAGCAGAATATTTGAGTTTAAAACCTCTCGTAATTGCAAATTCAATCATACCAGTACCTGAAAAATAAGATGAATTATCAAATATAAGTGCAGAAGGCAAACAAAATCTTGTAATGATAAATTGATCAATAAATTCAATAACAGATTCAGAATTGACTACCTTTAGCGGAATTTCTTCCACCCACTTAGTGAAGTAATCTATAGGAGTCAGAATATATCTATGTTGTTTAGAAGAATGAGGAACAATGTCACCTATGATGTCTAGTCCCTATTTTTCAGAAGGATGTTCGATGTTGACTAGCTACAGAGGCAAGGATGGTTTCCTTTGTCTTCCAAAAGTACTTTAGCATGTTTTGAATTTTCTTACTAGGCATGGGTATCTTTGAAGAGAGTAGGCTAGTAGTATCTAGCAATGTAAGATCTCCTCCAAAGTGTCCACTTGTTGGTCCATCATGAAGTTCCTGCAAAATTGTTTGTGCTTCAAACTTTTCTAAGCATCTTAACAATATGGAATCATAGTTTCTCCTAAATAACATGTTGTTAACACTCTCATAATGAATTTATTTTAATCTTAAAGCTCTTTTTATTTTATAATTGAGTTCGGGAGGAGCATATCCATTTTTCAAGTAAAAAATTATATCAACGTATTGGGAATCAACATCAGTTACACTTAACTCAGAAACATGTTCATTGTTACCTGTGTCCCTTTAGGCTGGTATGTTGGATTCCCCTGTAAGAAGCTTGTAGAAACCTTGCTGTCTTACAACTTTGGTTGGTTTTATTTCAACATCGTATTCCTGCAGAGTTGTTACCCAAGTTTCTCTCTTTTCTCCTAATTCTTTCTGCATTAGTAATTTCCCCACTGTTGGGAATGGGACTATTACTTTCTTGTGGTTTTCAAAAGAAAAGTATAAAATGATTTACAGATTTATATACAACAAATGTTTGTTTTTCTACTTCTGAATAATTTAAATCAGCACCTTGAAAATTTGAACTAAAAAATGAGATGGGTGCTTCAATTTTTTGATTGCTAATTGGTTTCAAAACAACAGCATAAGATGTTTAAGAAGAAAAAGTGTATAATATGAAATGATCAGAGAAATTTGGAGTATTTAAAGAAGGATTATCGATAATTGTTTGTTTTATTAAATTGAATGCTTGCTTTTCATAATGACCCATTTAAAAACTATGTCTTTCTTAATCATTTTTTGTATTGGCAAAATAATTTGTGAGAAATGAGGGACAAACCTTTTGAAAAAATTGTTCTATCCAAAAAATGATTGCATGTTTTTTTTTTATGGTGGAGAAATTTCTAAAATTTCCTTTATTATATCAGGGTCAATGTAAATTCCATTTTTTGACACAATGAATCCTAAAAGTTTCCCTTCACCATGAGCGAAAAAACTTCTTCAGATTTAATGAGATCCCATATTTTCTACAGCATTCAAAATTTTGTTTTAAGTCCTGCAAATGATTATTTATGTTCTTCGAATAAATAGTAATGTCATCTAAATAAACAATAATTGTTTTATTTAATGTACCTTTGAAAGCTATATCCATGGCTCGTTGGAAAGTGGCCCCTATATTTATTAAACCAAATGGGATATTTTGGTATGCATAAGTTCCCCATTTGGTTTGAAAGTAGTCTTTAGCGTATCATCTGGGTGGACCATGACTTGATTGTATCCTGAGAAACCATCAAGGAAGATATAAGTTCAGAACCAACGATTGATCGTAAAATCTGTTCCGTAGTGCGTAGAGGGAAATTATCCTTTTGACTGGCCTTATTAATATTCCTAAAATCTATACAAATGCATATATCACCATTTTTCTTCTTAACAGGTACCAAGTTGGAAACCCATCTTGAATGCTTAATAGGAAAAATGATTTTAGCCTTAAGGAGTTTATTCAATTCCCTTTTGATTTTATTTTCTATGTTCGGATGAATTTTCCTTAATTTTTGTTGCACAAATTTATCTTAGATATCATTAGAATTGTATGTTGAATGATGGAAGTGTCAAATTTTTTGAGATCTTCGTAACTCCAAGCAAAGACATCCTTATATTTTTTTAACAAATGAATGAAGATTAATATTTTTTTAGATGAGAGACCAAGCCCTAAATTTATCTTCTAAGGTTTAAGATCCATCCCAATATTTATTAATTCAAATCTCAAAGTTGAACTCTGCAGTTTTGAATTAGTAACTCTTTTAAATCTTATAGATCCTCAAGTTTAACTACAGATTTGGGTATGGGATTATCCTCTATTTTCTATTTTAATTGATTTTCATGTTCATATTCATCATTTATTTGGACATTGTATAATTTTTAAGAAGCTAAGAAGCTTACAATGCCTTCATCATCGTTGAATACTCACCAATTGGTGATATTATCAGGGATGGATGGTCTAAAGATTAATTCTACAAAAAACCGATCGAGATTGTAATCTTCGAATGGGATCAATTTTGATGCAACATTAGCAAGAAGGTCAGTGCTGGCATTCTAAATCCTAGGAATAGTAGAAATGTTAAACGCTAAAAAATGTGAAGTGTGAGAATGAACCAAAGAGTGATAATGCTTCAAGTGTGTAAAGATACTATGCATCATGCTTCTTACTTGTTTAAATACAATTTCTGAATCTCCATAAACTTGAAGGTATTTAACGTCAATACTAATTTATTTGTACATACCTTGGACCAACGCTTCATATTCTGCAATATTATTTTTGCATTCAAATTCCAATTTGCAATAAAGAATTGTCTTCAACCTTTAGGATTAATCAATACAAAAGCTACTCCTGCACCATCACTTGATTTTGACCCATCAAAATACAATGTCCAGAATAAAGAATTAACTAATGGTTTTTCTAGTATATTTACACATCTTGAAAAGTATGTCAGTGAAAAAGTTTCATTTTGAAGTTATATAATTACTCAGAAATGGTGACGTTTGTGCCTTAAAATTCTCAAAAAATGATTCAGCAGAGTAGTTTCCAAGAATGTTGTTGTTAAATTCTACTGCTTCATTTTTACCTTCGAAATCTATTACTGAATGCTTCATGTGTTTTTCTAGGTTGATTGTAATTTGATTTGGATTTCTATTAAGTGGGATCCATAAGTGAGACCAATCAGTGGCAAAATAACCATGTAGTTTTTCTGACCAATCTCTACTAAGAATTAAACCGTAGAAATCTGGGATATCAACAACAAGTATATCAATTATTTGATAGGATTTAGGATTCGAAGATAATCTAATAAGAACTGAATTCATTTCTCTTATGACCTTTATGTTTTTCCTATCAAGTTTCCCAATGTGAACTGTAGTCTTCTTGGGTGATATGTTTAATTTCAAACAAACTGAATATGGTATGATATTCGAAGAAGCCCTTGAATCTACCAAGCAGTTATATACATTTTTATTAAATATTTCAAAAGTTAAAAGAAAAGGAGGGGTATGTGAGTTAGACTTGTCACCTATCTGAATAGCATCAAAGGAATTGAATAATGAATGACCATGCGGTTTTACCATTCTATTAGAAGCTTTGGATACTACAGCAACAAGAAGAGGAGAAGCAGGTAGTGCGTTCAACTCTTTCAGTAAAAATTTCTACTATTGCTTGAGTTTAGTGAGTTCATGAAGGGAAATGTTTGCTTTTATTTTCTTCATATCCTCAACTATATTGTACTTAATAGTATTTGAAACTACTAAGGTTTTGGGTGAAGATGGAGAATTGGATGAAGACAGAATTACTTGGGGGGAAGTGGAAGTATATTTTTTAACAATAGCTTTATCTTTAGTAGTGAAAGTTGAAGGTTTGTGTTTTTTAATTGGTTGTATAGGATCAACTAGACCTTTACTTATTATGCTAACAGGTAATGATTCATATTCATTTTCAGTATCAGAAATAGGAAGATTATATTCCCACATTCCATTTAATGCATCTATTTGTTCATCATGGGATTCATCAGAATAAAATGTTCCTTCATCCTCATCTTCATCATCATTTTTTACATTAGAGTTCGTGTTTGGAGGTTGTGGATTAGGTGTCTGGTTTCTTCTAAATGTTCTAAAAGGTTTTTTGGAAGAAGATTCAACTACTTGTTTTTTTATCTCTATCATCTCGTTAGACAAAGTTTTAAGGACTTGTTGTAAGCCTTCAAGATCAAAGGGATCTTTAGGTACTTCCATTTTAGCTTCATCCTTCAATGTAACTCTTTTTAATTTTCTGTCTTCCTGATATTTTTTCTTTTCTAGAGTATTTATCCCCTTCTCTACAGACAAAAATTCTTTCATGTTTTCCACCAAGGTATTTTTATTAGCTCTATCTACAAAATTTCCTATGTTAGAAGGAAGAGATGAAATATACAATTCAATTTGTACATCGACACCGTGTCTAGAAGTAGCTATGATTTTATTTAACAATTTGTTAAATCTTGAATTGAGATCTTTTATCTTTTCCCCTGAATTTATTTTTAAATTGGAAAAGTCATTGATAAGAGATGCGGTTGAGTGATCATCACCAAATTTAGTAAAAAATAGTTCTTCAAAAATATCCAAACTAGTAATAGAAGTGGTTGGTAATGAGAAATACCAAGACCCTACTGATCCTATAAGAGTATATGGGAATAATCTAACAACGACGTATTCTTCATCTACCTCATTAAGGTTGAAGGCTAACATATAGTTATGAAGGTGCTCTTCAGCAGGTAACCCATCATCAGGATTGAATTTTGGAAGCCATCTTTCAGGATGTTTTGGTAGAGGATGAAGTGGTGCTCGCATTTGAATAGCTCCTGGATTGGACAATGGTCTAGCTGTCATTATAATAGTTGGGGAGGTGGATGTGATGAAAGAAGAACTAGTAGTTGTGATAGTACTGCTTGAGGCAACACTAGTCGTTTGTGTTGAGGAAATGGAAATATATGAAGTGAATGGTAGAGAGAAAGGAAATGAAAAGGGAAGAAATGGAGACGTTGGTAAATCAGTGAATGAGCTAATCTCACCAGTAGATGTTTGGGAATCTGTTGTAGCAGTTTTTCTTTGCCAGGATTGAAGTGGAAGTTCAAATGGTGATATGCCAAGTTTTTCACTTCGGGATCAAGTTAAAACACCAATTCCTTGAAATATAGAAGTTATACTTCCTTCAAAAACTTCAGATGATTTAGGCTTTTCTACTGAAATGGACACGTCTTCCAATTTATTTATCAAAGTTGTAATTTCTGGTGATTCTAAAGTATAATCCGTAGGGATTATCTCAGGAAGTATTCTAGGAAACTTGGGAGGAGATTGTATAACTCCTGATCTAAAAATAGGATATTCTGGAGGAGATATGGAAGTTGTCGGAGATTTGGAGGGAGAATGACTCTTAGAATGGCATTTTGCTTTTGGATTGGACTCACTTGCCATTCATAGTCCATAGGCCCTCCTTCTAGGACAAAAAGTGTTGAGGCCTCAAAAATCGCTTCTTCAACACATGGGAAAAACCACCCGGTCTGCACCTTATGACAACTCCTTTTCCATTTAGGTAGTGGCTCCGACTAGGGATAATGGGACTAGTTTCCCAATGAAAGGTTATTGAATTGACGTGTAATGCTTATGGTGAAGTGAAATAGATGGATTTGTAGTAATGAATTAAATGGAAAACATATGCATTAATATACTCTACAACCCGGGATTTGTTTAACATTTATCTGGATGAAATCTATAATGATTTTCCTTAGTAAATGACAATACATATTTCTCAAACACCAACAGAAAAGAAAATATTTCAATATGATTACTTTGATTAAATAGTTAATCAAAATAATGTGTATAACTTATATTGCATTCAGAATATCAAATAAAATTACTTAACATGTAAAAAATATATATCAATGGTAGCATGATCATAAATGAATACATGTAACACCGTTCTTTAAATACCATGTAATAAGAAATCTGAAAAGATAAAATCACTATTTGTTTATGAACAAAACATAGGTACAATGATAGAAATACTAGATGCACATTGCTCAGCTCATAGAAGAAATAACAACAGTTTGTTCCTTCTAGCAAAGATGATTCCAGGAGTATAGTAATGCAACTTCTCAAAATTATTTATGAAAATTCCTAAACAATGTTCTAGTCATTCTATTAAGAAAAGGATGAAAGAACAATAGTGTGAGCTTTCGTAAGCCTTTCTTCATAAAATTTAGGCCCCTTATTTCATATGAAAAGTAAGCTTAAATAGTAGAAAACAACCTAATCTTTTGTGCAGAGAGTTGAGGGCATTTAAATAGATCCCTTCAATACGCTTAAAGAAAAATAGTTTTTTGGTATCAATGTTCTGAAAGTGATTTATTGTCTTCATCAGATTTGTTTGTGCTATCAAATACTCTAGATTTTTGTTTGTCTGTTTGAACTGAACTTCCACTTATCAACACCACTTTCTTCCTTTGTCATGAATATGAACAAGAAAAATAGGAAACGATAAGCTCAAAATGAATGAAACTGATAAGCGAGTTTTATTTGAAACAAATCACTTTTGCAGGAAATCAGGAAAAACGTAGAGTTGTAATAAACTCCAAACATAACCATCATGGAGAGGAATTCAGAGTGAGGTTTTTGATACGACAAGTTGGACTTTACAGTAAATCGTAATTGATTTCTAGGCTGGGAGTAGTCTAAATAAAATCCAAAGGGGGATTTCTTTAAAACATATCACAATCGCTTTGGAATCGGGGTATGAATTATCATCATATTTGAAATAGGGAGAATCCCTATTGAAATATACGAAAATCCAAATAACACCAAATCATGATCGGAATGGGCCGAGGAGGAATGGTTTAAGTCCTGTGGCTTTTGCGATAGCTGTGGACGTGGGGAATTTATGAAATGACATTTACAATCCTATCAGGCCTAGGGCATGATCATAGATCACAATACTAAGTAATATCACAATCACAATTATGGAGTGGCAGATGATAAGAGTTGGCCAGGAGACTTGCCATTTGCAATATGTGGGATGGGATGATGTCATGGTGACATTGCTATGACGTGGAAGATCCATCTGGAATGGTGACGTGGAGGATGATGTGGATCTGACATGGCGATGATGTGGAATATGACGTGGAGGATGACATCATATCGTAATCGACATGAGGAAGGATATCACAATCACAATTCAAATGAGGCATGACTCTTGAAACTTTGTGATTGTGTGGACATGATATTTAATTTAATTGAATTGTATAATTCCGGTGGGTCTGGTTACATCGCATATAAAAATCGGCGTTGTGTAGCGAGGCATGGAATTTTGGAAACTGTGATAGCTCCAGATGTAGGGATTTATTGATTGGATTTTATAATCCCGTTAGGTCTCGGCTTAATCACATATCACAATTCTTTAAGGTATGAGACTTAATTTTTGTGGTTTATTGCAATAGCCTTGGATGTGGGGAAACCATAGAATTGTAATGGATATTTCCATTGGGTCTGATCTAATTGCAATCACAATGGATAATGGTGGAGGGGTATTAAGAATTTGAAACTTTGTATTATTTGCGATATGGGGAAGCCTTTTCCTTTAGTATAAGTCAAAGTTTATGGGGAAGTTGTGAGTCAGGGTTTATAAAGAATAAAACCTTTGGGAATTAGAAATTTGACTATTTTGTCATTTTTAATCAAATAACCCTTATTTTTTATTATTTAAGGTTTTTAAAAACCTAATAATAATTCTTGCTTATAGGGGCTATCTAATTTTGTCTTTTGGGATAATCAAGGTTTAATACTTAGTTTTAATTAAAAATCCTAAGTTTTAAATTTTGATTATAAGATTTTTTTTGAAATTCAAGGGTCCCTATTTTAATATAATAAATTTCATAGGAAATCTATAATATATTAAAATGGGGGTTGTTGAACTATACAACAGGACCATGGAATCTTAAACTACCAACTTGAAACTCTAAGTGGAGTGACACCCTTAGCTAAATTCCTTCACTGAATTTGGTGTTATCCCATCACTTCCCTAGTGTTTTAGGGGTCGTTGGTTTCTCTATAATCTTAGGCTTTCATTGATAACTCATGATGTCAATACATTTGGAGAGCTCATATCTACTTATTTAGCATGGCTCGTTTTTTTTATCAATAATAAAATTCCTCCATGGATGTCAATAAAGAGGGAGCACATAATATTGGAAATGATTATTCTAGGTATTTTTTTAGAACACCTTGAAAGGCCCTTTTTGTGAGAGAGTTAGTCAAAGATAAATGTTGTAAAATTTTATAGTACTGAACAATTTCTCCAAACCCTTCAATTAGAGGTTGCTTACCACATGATCTAATTTTCCAGTCTTAGTAAAATACAAGCATAAAGATGTGAGAAGAGAGAAATTTAGTTTCTTGCAACAGTAACCAATGTTGCATTTGTCATTTGAAAAAAGAAGTTAGTACATAGGTTAGCCTAGGCCAAATCCTTAAAACATAACCATAACGCCTTCCTCTTTTGCATCCCCTTGACCACAAGGGTCTAATTTAAAAACGCATAGTTCCTTTAAAGGTTTGTAGGTTGAGGAAACGACTTCAAGCCCTCAAGCTTCAAGATAATCCAATATCTGCAATTGTTTACAATAAAAAATCCATTATGCACACTCCTCATCTTAGAGTTGGGAAAAGAGCAAGAATAATTGATTGATGCCAACCTTGTAAATGAACAACCTTGCCTACTTATTACTCTCCACTACAAGTTGAAGAAGTTTATGTGCCTTGAATCAAATATGATAGTTTAACACAAGTTATTGACACTTGAATAAAACTACCATGGATCTCATGGACAAACAATGGGGAGACTCTTTGAATCTTAAGAAAAATTTTCTCGTACTCTACTTAATCTATTTTTTCCATTACTAAGAAATATCACTCAAAACATCAACCGTTGAAGAATCAATCCTACACTAAATCACACCTACTATCTCATTTGAAGATCTTCATGAGATTTCACCTATGACCCTTAAAGTCAGTGTCCTTTAGCACCCCGAATGATGGAATATAAGGGGTTGTAATAGGAGGTAAATTCCATTCCTCTTCACCTTTTTCAAGACCTCTATAGACACTTTCAATCTATACCCCTCCTTCGACTCAAAATGAAATTTTGTTTTTTTCCACTTAATTTACATACACTTTGTTCAAGGGCATCATCATAGGAACAAATCATGGTTGAAATATTATGGCAACAAAATGAGGCACACCATCTCTTTATAGGTGTAACACCCTCCTCCCACATCTATTAACTGGCCAACTAGGGTAAACACGTGAAAATAAGTTACCATGCAATGATTCAACCTCCTAAGTGGCCTTAAGGAATTGGAATTGATGGAGACACACCATTCCAAACCTTCTGCACCTACTACAAGACTCCCATAATGCATCCTAGTCATTCCCCTGACCAGCCCCTAGGTCCCACTAAACCTTTAGATCTTTAAACCCGTGGATTCTCCCTTGATATGGGCAAGAGTACGTTTGGGGACCTCTATACGCATGGAAAACATGGTTATGCCAGTGTCCAGGGACTTTTCCGCCAATATTGTGCCTCTATCCCCGGGATTTGAGCCACTTTTCAAGCCCAAAATCTAGGACACTACCCAGAAACCCCTGCAACTTTCAAAATCCATAGATTATATTATGACAAGACCTACAAATGAAAAAATGACTCTAGGACTAGGCCTGACCATCCCCAAGTAGGACTAAGATTATGTCAAACACTTGGAATCAATGCAATCTACACGAAATGAATAGAAGACAGAGCATAAATGACTGATAAATCATATGATACTTGACAAGAAGGATCACCCCACTCTCCCTTTAACTATTTTGACATCAATTATGTCTTACACCCATTATCCTTTCAGTTACAAGTAAATACATGAAATAACCATGACAATAACCAGTCATATAACCATGCTTATAAAAAACATTAAGCCATGAAAATAACAGTGAGATAACAACCATTAAAGCCACATATTAACAAGCATAAAAGCAAGAGGACTTAGATTTTATCAATCACAGGAAAAGTCAACCGGGTTTGGGACTTCCACGTACCACCCGACTGTAGACATGGTTGAACCAAATAGTTCTTTTAACTAGTCACCCCTGTGCCATATTCCAACCATGAATATGGGATCTCATGGGAAAAACAATCCAAAAAAATGTAAGGGAATCCATAGGTTAAACCACTTCCAACCTTACCAAACTGTGATCTCACAAAAATTGGCACCGAGATCACAAAACCAAACTGAGCTTGGAATGCCTCCAGACTCCATCACTATCCTTGAGGAATTTTCCATCTCCTTGTCTCTCAGGCTTTACTACAATCCACACCAGATCACTACGCCCTAAACTGAGATACTAGTCTCCCAGGCTTTACTGCAATTGACACCAGATCACTAGGCCCTAAACCAAGATACCAGTCTCCCAGGCTTTACCGCACTCCACATTGGATCACTAGGTCCTAAATCGAGACTCCACCCTCAGGCTTTACCTTGTATCCTGCCAAAACTAGTCAAGGTATTCCTAGGCATTTGGGAATTTTCTTGAGACCACCTCCGCCCAGATTCCGAAACCATCTTGTAATTCAATAGCTCAAAACTGAGAAAAAAATCCCATCACATCATGGCTATTTGGAAAAATGCTAGGCTATGCTGAAAACCACTATCATAACCTGACAAAACCATGTCACTAACATTAAGAGAATCATACACCAACATGCAAAGGCATGCATGTCCAAACCAACTAGGAAAACACACATGCTATATGTTACCTACAAGTATTCCTATTGAATCTTCTTGATCCTTGCTTTGCTTCCTCTCCTTTGCTTGATTTTCCTTCCTTGCTCCAAAACTGGAGTGATCCAAGAAAACTCTAAGTGTCCAAGAGAGAGAGAGAGAGAGAGAGAGAGAGAGAGAATAATGAGAGAGCTCCAAAACTGAACTGACAAAAGGTACCAACTGATCCTTAGAAGCCTTTTTATTAATTAGGCCTCTATTTTCTTCATTTTCCATTATTTTCCTTCAATTCCCTCCTCACGTGTAACCTATGACCTTTCACCTCCCTTTTCTCCTAATTTAAATTATTTTAATAAATAAATGTGCCAAAATGCATTTTTTCCTTCTTAATTTATTTTCCTTTTCCATTTCTAACTTCCCTTAGCCATAAACACATATATTGATGCCCACTAGGATACCTTTTCCCAACATTCAACTTGTAATAAGTATCCCTTCACCATGGTCTTATTTTTCCTTTATTAACATTTATTACATGAACCTTTAACCAGGGGATGTTAAAATAAGGTTTCACGGAAGGGGTATTGGAAAATGACCATCTTATTCCCTATATCCCTTAAGACCTTCTCAACGTATAATTGAAATGATAGATTGATAACTAGACCTAAAAATAGATCTCAATGTTTAAGGCCAAAGCCAAATGGAAAGAATCGCACCATGGATTAAGAATTGGCATTGAATTTTGGTAAAATCAAAGACCTCCTTTCAAGATCATGACCTTGTTTTTAGCATTCTCAAATGGAAGTCTTGAAACAGAAATTAAAAATGGGATATTTTCACCTTAGCCTTTACAACCTTTCCCTAAGACCAATCTATCCAATGAACTAGCTTGTTTATGTCGGGTGTTGGATTTCTAGAGTACCCAATCAATTATTTTGAGGCCAACTCTCTAAGATCCAACTATAATTTAGTCATATTGAAGAGGCAACTTGAAAAATCCTTATAACAGGAGACATTTCTCCTTCCTTTTGGTTGATTACCAACAAGCCTCAATGCCTCTCGTTTTTTATCTTCCTCTTCCATTCTCCAACAAAAAATCATTAATATTATACCATAAACACTTTATATAGGTAAGCATTGCAATCATTTTCCTCAACTCATGGGGTACCATTACACCTCAACCCATGCAAGTGGACCTAAGTCCATGGTACAGCCCATCAGACTCTAAGATGCTTCTAATTGTCTCCTCAAAGTTAGGGCATAACACAGTTTACAATGCCAAATGGTTAAGCCATCTCAAACTTGTGAGATTTTTTCCTTCATGGAACACATTCTAGATAGTGCTCATCAAACACAATGCACTAACACCACTAGCACACACCAAAAGTCCAAGATACCCGTAAGTTGTTGCCTACACCCAAGAACTTAGACTACACCACCATAAAATGCACCATCAACTTTAGATGTCCCTAAACAATAATATCCTAACCCAATATGGCTTATTTTTTATATTTGTGTGATTATCTCCTTACCAAATCCTTGCACCTCATTGACACTTCATGAAAAATCTACTCCAATGGTCACATTCCAAGTTCCAACACCTCCTTTTGCAACATGACAAAACCACCTATATATGTTTCAAGAACATTTCCAACTTCTTTAGTGGGTCGCACATATATTTCACCTTTATTCTTCATCTTGCAAAGTGGTAGTTCCAAGGATAGGGTATCAACTTCGATCGACAAATGTTCACTTAATACCATTACCAAGTTTCCTTCGTGACCCTTGTCAAATATCTTACGTTTTCTTCACAACTTCTCATGGTGATTAACTTGCTTGTTTTTACCTTTAAGTGAGACTACAACCCCCAAACTCTCTAACTATTCACCTCTTCAGCCCTTGTTAGAGTCTTCTTATACGTGCACACATGCCTCAAACATAAAAAAACACTAAGATCCAAAATGTGCATGTTTGTTGCGTCTTTTAATGCCTCACTGAAACCACATTATCACATTGCTTAAAATGAAATGTTCACATCTTAAGGCAAAGCAACTAATTTTCTTATGACAATCTAAACTGTGTGAGTGACTTGGAGAGGACTTCATTTTCTTAAGATGAAAACATAGGGTCTTAGAACCCCACTCACAGAACAATTTGAATATATTTAACCTAAATAAGGGTACATACGCTAGTCCTTCCAAATTTGTCATATGGATTTCAAGAAACTAACGCTTGTTTTCAACTATCAAATCTACTTACTATATACTCTCTTTTGTGTACACCCACCTAATATGCAAGAACACTTAATTTTTTTCAATGCAACCAAGTTAAAATAACATGTTTCCTTCCTACATAAAAATGTTTTCAATACAACCAAGTTAAAATCACTCTCACATTCAAATTTCAAAAGTATAACCTATCTACCTCCTTAAAATTTAACAACAAAATCATTGCATAAAGTTGATAATCCTAAAATTTCATCATTATTATTATGATAAATATGTGAAATATGCAAGAAACACTTTCAAACACATCCATCGCATTAGTTCCTCAAATAAAACTAAAATCTTGCTATGTAAGTGAAAATAAAAAATATTGTAATTATTATTTTTCAAGAAGGGAAATTTAAGAATTTTTTAAAAAGTTATGCTAATTTTGCTTTACAAAATCCCTCTGAACCCCAATCTTTGTTTACTTTCTAGAAAAAGTAGTAGCTATTCGCAGTGGGAGCAAAAATAATATTGAAGAGAGTTGCAAATTAGGGTTTTACCAATAGCATGCCTAATATCGAACCCCACCACCAGATCTTTAGTCCATTGAAATTGCCAAGGTATGTTCCGTGTTCAAAATCCACTATTTTTGCATCCACATATTTTTAGGCTTTAATATTTGTGTTGCATATTGCTACTATTTTCAAGGATGACATTGGCATTTGATGAGTTTGAGAGGCCATTTATCATAATAAAGGAGAAGAAGCAGCAAATATGAATGAGAGGCTCAGATTCTCAAAAGGCGAGCATTGCGACCGTTGGCCATTGCGAGAAACTCCACACCTCACTCGACCTCAAGGGAGTATAAAATATGATATAGAGCCATAACGATGATGTCACCGTCAGTAAACGCATTTTCCATTTATTCATTCTCTTTTTTTAGATTGGTGAAACCCCTTAAATTATGAAAATAAGTAAAATTTCTTCAAGAAAGGTATGATTCATAAGTACAAATTACATAGAAAGATTTGTAAATATTCTACAAGGAGTGAAATAAACAAATACTATGTGATCTGCTCACTCCTTATCACAAATAGTGAGGTCCACCGAGCTAGATGCTCTACATATGCAGATCCCTGGCTATGAAAGCTCTTGAAAATTGGTGAATGCATTTAGGTGTCACCAAAATTGAGACATAGATGCTTTGCAAGGATCTACTTGGTGTAGAGGTACTTTTGGTGGGGCTTTCAATAACCAGGACCAACCTTCTTGCCTACTCATATACTCATTGTTCAACCTATTTCCAAAGATCCATAAGAGATGCTTGGAAAGAAAAGTGTTTTCCTAGGAATTTGAAAATCTTCTTCTGTTGGATCTACGCCCATCAAGGTTTTCTATCTAGTTAAAAAAATGTTGTTGCTCTATCTATAGGGAAAAAAAATAGTTTTTAACTAGAGTCTGAAGCCTTGTAGAATATCTCTAAGAATTTTAGCATTTTGTTAAAAGTATTCTTTTTTTTTCATTTGGAATTTAAACTTTGAGATATGTATAATTACCAATTTTGATCTTAAAACTAATAAAATATCATATCGAGGATATAATTTTTTGATTAGAAATGAATTCTTCTAGTTTTTTATACCATCTCAATGTTTTGAAATTTGATATTTAGAATAGAGAAGGATTCATGTTTATGCTTCGTGTTTAAGAGTGAGTCCACCAAAAGTTCTGAATTTGGAATGATAATGGGATAGACAATCAAAAAATCATTTGTGTGTATGACTTCAACATTGATGAAAAACAATCACACCAATGATCTGTTGCTACATAACCATAATTCCAACCATCTTAGTTTTTAGTCACAAATATACTTTTGTAATTATTATTGTAGAAAAGGAATTCATTAAAGAGAGAGAGAAAAAGAAGCTTGCACAACAAGTATTTCCCTCTATAGTTGTATGACACTCAGTGTTCACAAATCTTCTCAGAACATGGGGCATATGACATTCTTTCATAACCTCGTTATTCATGGAAAGGCTTAGTTACTCCCTAAGCCTGCACTTGGGTGTTCGAGTCATGTTTGCTAGTAATTTTGTAGTAGACAAGGAACACACTTGGAAACTTCTTATTAGGGCTGCAAAATGTGGTTAATAACCTAAATACTATCATTCCCTTGAATCACTGTATCACAAAAGTTTCTTTACGAACTTTCAAAGTGCTTAGAAATCATCATTTATATCTTTCAACCTAGAATAAGAATACAATGACTTGGTGTGTGAAGACAAATCTTGTTTCAATCGTTATACAAAAGATTATTAACAATTCAAAGAGAAAGTTATTCAAAGAACAATGACAAATCTAAAATTTTCTTCTCACCACATGTTGCTAATGACTTGGCAAATTCCAAGGGAAGCAAGTGTCGAAGCTTACTACCTTGAATATTCCTCTTCTTATGGGATGTTGTTAAGGTGCAACTGTCTACTTTGAAACAAACTAATGCGCAAGAATATATTCAAATAAGAAAAGGATATAGGTACCTTGTATTAATCAGATTTCAATTAATTGCAAAGACGTTGCCTTTATAATATCACTCCTTAGATGATGTATTTTTAAAATGTTATGCACCAAAATCTATAGTAGAACTCAATTTTATGGAATGTCAATAATAATAGATTACTTATTTTAAGAGAATTAACTATTGTGATTTGTGACGATAAAACTAGGAATACATCTCATTTCACATTTATAGTTTTCTTTCATTAACTTCCCGATCAATTGTTTTATAGGTAAAAGAGGAATTAGATAAAATTATATGCAAGACATGTAACTTTTCACGGTTGGTGTGAAACTACAAAGAAAAACAAAAAGAGGAAACATAAAGAAGGGATTAGGAAGTTATATATTGTACATGATGTTTAAATACCCATTTTTTTGTGTATAGAGAATTGTACAACATTGGACATGGGACCTATAGTATTTCGGATATTGCTAGGTTAGCATGTCCATAACAATTACACTCATCATACTATGGTGTGATCAATTATCTCTCTTATACAATCAATCCTGCTAAGGTAGAACAACCAACAACAATAACATGGATGGAAACATTTTAGAAATGTCAACTCTATGTTGTGTTCTAGATACAAAACACTTTATCAATTTTTCCATGAACATAGTGGGTTACTCTATAGTGTACGATGCCAAAACTATAAATCTATATGTTCTTGGTGGAGTACCTGTAATTTGGAAATGACTGTAATAGATTGTAGATCTTTTTAGAACACAAAAAAGCAATGTCATTTCATTGCACAAAAAATACAAATTTTAAATCCAATATGAAAACTTTGTTACAATATTGCCACTAAACCAAAACAACTTTTCTTGATGCCAAGCATCAAACATAAATGTTGCATTTAAAAATAAATAAAATAAAAATAATATCCTTTGGGAAGACGTTCTCAATGCATGATTGTCTAGGTTTCAAATGTCAATATGGCTAGACAAGAAAAAGCCCAAAATTAACTTTCATCCTTTTCTAGTTGTGCAAATAATAAACTCAAATCCGTGAGCATCATATCTATTTTGATTACTAAATCCAAATATTCCAAGACATCTAATGATGTATATGCTTCTTTTTCTTTTTTCAATCTTCTTTAAATATGAACCAAACCTAGAGCAATTTTATGGAAAACTTTGAGATGTAAAGGTGTTGTTAGTCAACTAGTAAAAGAGAAAACCAAACCTGGAGTGATTTTGCAAAACTTTGAGATGTACACAAGTAGTCAATCAACTAGTAAAAGACCATAGTTGATGATAGAATCCTTTGACAAACTGTATAAGGCATATTCAAATACTAGACTTCTCTAGCCTAGAATTTTTCCCTATTAAGAAGCACTATCTACTTAATTCATATACCACACACTTCATAGTTTGTGCTGGAATTTTGCAAAACTTTTGTTTTTGAAAAACTAAAAATTGCACTAAATAATAATATCCCTTTCCTTCAAAACGCTCCTACCTACAATGTGAATTATATCCATTCTACCAAGTAACAAGGAAAGCAACATTAGAGTACAAAACTTGTTGACAAGTAATAAGGTTGTGATTACAACTATTTACTGATTAGTCACAACAAATAAGGGGACCTCTAATGCATGTTAGCCTCTACCAAATAACATATACCTCTAAACTTTTGAAACTGTATTGTCTAGGAAGCTTTGTCTTCTCACTTATCGAATGTTTTGGAAAATGATCTTCATTGTTTGTATTCCGTTCTTGCCTTTTTGAATGGCTAGTGTTCTCACCATCCCTTGAAGTTTTGTTGCTACCACTTATTTTTAGGAGTTGTAGATCCATTTGTTGTAATCGAAGAATTGTGAGCATGCCCATAGCTATTAGTGTAATTGTGGCAACTACACTAGGCATTCTATGTAGTGACTATGAATTCTTCATGAAATGGATACTAAAATCAAGAAAACAAGTAAGGCCATTCTAGAATTTGTTTTGCAAGTTTTTACAACTTTCATCGCTTTTGTCATTTTTATTACAACAAGCTATTTTATTTTCTTCCCTGGTTGAAGAATTTTGGTGAGCACAAAGGTTTGAATGTCTCTCCTCTGCCTCATCTCTGTCACTAGAAAATGCTAGAGCTTCTTGAATAACAGTTAATTATCTACCACGATGTTCTCTGAGCCTTCTTAGAAGCATGAACCGACTTTATTCTAAACACATTAGAGTTCCATATTTATCGATGAGTTGTTGCCATTGTAGGGTTCATTTAAGAAAAGACAAGTTTAGACTACAACTCTTATAGAATACATTTTTTTATGAGTGCAATGGTGATAAGTTGAAGACCATTTTAGAAAGTACATGTTATGAGGTAAAGGAATATTTTAGAAAATAATGATGGAGAAATGCCCTCCTGAATAGATCTTCGACATTGAAAAGGAAACCTGCAAAGATTCCCATTTTTTTGATACAACACTTAACCTATCTATGAAGGTTACAATTTATCCTAAATCAAAATAAAATCTTATGTTTGAGAAATGATCGGCATCACAAATCTAGTTCAAGAAAAAATTGTTTTATGTTTTTTTTTATTTTTCACTGAAATCTACGTTTTTGTCTTTTTCACTTAAAATCTGTTGATAAATTATTGGTGAGGTCATTATTTTTCATTGTTGAGAACTTTTTTTTGAAAATATAAATGTATTCGAAGTCCCAAAAAACTAATCAAGACCTTAGCCTTTACAGGTTTAACAACTTAAATCTGTCAGTTGAACAATATTTGTGGTATTTTGAAAAAAAGACTCATTAGAAAATATGTCGAAAATAAAGGTGAAAATGTAGAAGGTTTAGAAAATTGGATATTGTCTCTGGATTTAGAGTGAGAAAAATTCATGTCTAACATTTTAGGTGGACTCTCCACCCATCATTAAGGTAAAATAAGTTTAAAAGGAAATGGGTGAAGTTTCTAGTTGAAACATCATACCCCAGTTTTGCTCACCCACTATCTAAAACCAGAAGCAATATCCAACATGAATAACTATGTAAGCTTACATTTACATATAGGTTTAGACTCTGCTAAAAGAAAGGAATATGGGATAATTGCTAACACTTTTGTTTGATTTACAAATTAACCAAATTATTTTAACCTTGGGAAGATTTTGTAAGCCATTCAATTATTTTTTTTGAAAAGGCCATATTTTTATTTCCAAAGTGGAGGTGGAGGGTGAAGACTACTTGGGATGTTGACTTGTTTAGTGGCATCCATGGAGGTTTACATGTGGAAATCAAGGGGCAGGGATCAATTGGCACATTAGTGATTGGCTTGCAAGGTTCTAGCAGGCAGAGAAACGATGACAAAGCAAATAAATAAATAAAAAAATCAAAGGAAAATGGGATGGGTGGAACAACATTACAAGAATAGACTGAAACAAAAAATAACCACTAGAGAGAGGTGGGATTCAAAGAGTTACAAGAATAAGAGGGGGGAAGGAATTTAATAAAAAAGGGAGGATGGAGCTTCTACATGTATCATACATAGGAAAGAAACCATTTAGGACTGAACCAACATTCAGAAACACATCAATAGAAAATGACAATCCTTGTATGCATGTATGTAATGTCAAGAAGTTGAGAGAAGCTCAGTAGTGTAGGAGGATCGAGGATAAATTGAGAAGATGTAAATGGTAATGAATGGGAGCTTACCAAGCCCCTAGAGCCTTTGTTCTAGCTAGTTATTTGGTTTAAAACCATAAGTAGGCCCCCTCTCTCATGCTCTAGAATCTGGCTCGTGGGTGACAACTACAAATGAACCTGGATGCAGCTTGTGTAGGTTGGGAAAAAAAGTAGATTCCCCTCAGTTTCGAAAACCATCATTAGAAGCTGAGTATTCTTTTCCTTGGTATGTATTTGCATTAGTTTGATTAGTATTCAAATGCATAGTCTATTGACGATATGGGCCTTGTAGAGCGAAATTTAGTAATATGTCTGTTCCTATTTATTGGTGCATAGATATTAGATACCTTCATGATCCTCCACCCATAATGCACTTAACACATTTTGGTCTAGTAAAAAGGATTAGTAATTTACAAGCATTCATAATCTTAATGTTTTCCTAATTCTTTCATTGTCCAACATCGACTTGAGGAACTGATCCCTTTGCAATGATGGGTTTAAACTTTTGTTGCGTTTGCAAGTTGGATTGTGGACCTATTATCTCTTCAAGACTCATTTGTGGAAACAACCTCAAGAATCTGACAAAGAAGTATTTACAACTTTAACATCTTATAAATGTTATGTTCATAATACAACTTTTACATCTTATAGATATTATGTTCATATTGATCTATAGAGGAAAATCGTATCCCAATACACAATGAAAAAATAACCCTGATAATCTCTTGATACATTATTCATCAATCTATGGAATGTTTTGGTGCATTAGTATGTTCAAATTCCATTACCAGTATCCACACAACTATGGTAAAGTTTGTCAACTATAATTTGTGAAATTGTCTTTAGGTTGTTCGTCAAGGGTCATATCATCCACAATCAGTAGTTGTATGATGGCCATGGTGAGTAGAAAATCTTAGATTTGTTTATGTGTTTTGAACCATTAATGGTTACTATTATGCAATTTTTTGCTCTTGTAGGATCATTTGAAGTATCTCTCTAAGAATTGTGGTACTAATCTTCTAGTTAATTGGAATTGGGCTCTAGGTTCACCAAATAGAAGCTCAAAGGTAGTCATTAGACCGTGAGGTGTAGATGTCAAATAAATTATTAACCTACTTTAGAGTGATACTCAATAAAATATTATTGGTGGTAGGTATTGATTGGTTGGAATCTACATATCTTGTAGCATTAGATGAAAGTGTATATGTTTGGAACTTCTTTCTTGTAGTTCCATTTAGTAATGCAATTCCTAAGGTGAAAATGCATTGGATTGTGGTTGGACTACGTGGAACTGGTTAACGGAGCACTGCGAGTACTATGACACTATTTTCTCTTAGATATTTGGTTTGCTTCCAATAATAAGCACAATGACACACTGGAACAATCTCTTACTAAAAATTGTAGAAAACCAAAACAACAACAGACCTATTCACATCAAATTTTTTTGTTTAAACTTTAAAGTCAACTTTATAGACATCACATATATTATCCAAAATAAGGTAGTTATGGGTCATCAAATAGCTTGAAAATGTCATGTGCTACATGCCTCATATCTACTTTACATGGCCACACAATGTACATGAAAAACAAGCAACAATAGGTAATTAATGGCATAACAAAAGTGTTAATTTTGGTAGAAAGGGAAGTTCCTTTTAGGTTGCATAACTACTCAAAAAAAATGTGCCCTCTTTTCGCTAATAATGCACAAGAAGTGGTCTATTAATGGAAACAAGGATTGCACCTTATTATGATAAAAAAAATGAAGTCATTCCACATAGGGAAATTCAAAATAAGCAATTGATACTTGAAAAGAATAGTTCCCTTCTCCAACACCCAATCTAATTTGATCGCAAAAGGCAGTGCCAAGATCTACTATTTTTCTTCAGGATCTTGAATCTATCATACTAGCAATGGTTTCAAGGTTGAGCCTCTGATTTTCTTTGGAATATTGGATTTGCTCAAATTACTTCATATTTCATTATATGGATTATAGAATAGACAACCTTCAAAAAAGAAATGTTTAATTTTCACCATTGTTGTTATATTTCAAAAAATTTTGAAATGTTAGTTACTCCACTGGAATTTAACTCGGTGTGTACAACTGTCATGAGAAAATTTGTTTTGCATGCACACTTCATTGGCTACAATAGTCTTTGAATTCATTATGGCTTTGAGTACCATGACTACATAGTAGCATACCAATGATCTTCACTGCAATGTCAATCAACTACTTGTTACCTCCAGGATCTACACACAACTTCAAAATTCTTACGGTATTGCTATAGTAGGGCACCAAATGTAGTTTTTGGATTACTTGCATGAATTTGGCATATTTCGAAGATAGGATAATGTAACCTACATGACTTGTTGCTGCTATTATTATTGATTTCTCTCAAATAGAAGTTCTATGAACCCTTGTGAACTTATATGAAAATTTAATATCCATGTCATTCAACTCATGATCTATCATGGGGAAATCCATTCCAAAAATAGTTATCATTGGCTATTACTTTCTTAGGTTGGTTGGTTCCATGTACACTTTTGATTTCTGTGTTCCTTGTTATTTTGGCATTTGTTAAATAATATTTCTATCCTCAATGGATGTGTTCACATTCCAAGTGTTCTGGAGTATTTAACTCATGTGTGTAGGAACTTTTTTCATAACAAGCACTTAGATGTCAAATGAAGGCTTAAGGTAGATTACATAGAGAAGAAATGTCAAGATCTCCTTTCAAGACCCTAGGAAATGATCATATAAAATAAATAAATGACAGTGTGTTTTGAGATGGATGTATCATAGAAAAGTAGGTGAAAGGAGATGCTTTCTTGGAATTTTAATTGCATGATGAGGGGAAAAAAATGGATAATAAAACTAAGTTATAATCTTGTCTGGGTTGGGTGCATAATTATGCACACCAGATGCTTTCTTGGAATTTTACTTTATTCAGATGCAAAGATGAAAAACTGAGAAGGACTAAAGAGGAGGATGACACCCTTTGGTGTGCATAATTGTGCACCTATCCGATACAATATTATAATTCTTAGTTTAATTATCCAACTTCCATTCTCCCTTAGGCGAGTAAATATTATTTTCCACATGTTTGCAGTCTATTGGTGTAAAGTTATAATGTTATAATTCTCCCATCACAACAATGCCCCAGCAATATTATATTTCTCCCATGAATGCACTTAACCAACCTCCTAGTTTTCCTATAGCAAATCCACCTATGCCCAATACTCAGTTGAGACCAACTATTCCAGCTACTCGATCAACCATAAAATCATATGTTTCTTTTATTCCAACATAGCCAACGGACAATCTCATGCATCAATGGTCAATAAACATGCAAGATCTTCAAGAATACATGTTGCCTTTTGTATAATGAACAAGTAAGTCGGATGTCTGACAGACAACATTAGCCACTATGCTAATACTACTTTGTAGTTCCTAGTTCTAGTTCCAACACCCAAAGAAATCAAATAACATTGAAAGGAAAGGAAATTAATCATTAGCCCTTACAAGAAACTTGTTACCCCTAAAAATGAATTTCCATTTCTAGCAGATTTTTTCCAGTAGATAATCTAATATTAGATCAAGGAAGCAAAAGGGAGATTGGTGTAATAGTTAGGAGGACCAAATCAATAATCAAAGGAAAGAATTATCTAAAATGTTTCTAAATATAATAATGTATACATGCAAATTATTTTTTTAATTAATTCTAAATGGATGTTGTTCCCATATGAAAGGTTGGACTAAGACAATGTGCATGAGAAGATTTATCTTTCTAGTGATGTTGTCACAAAATAGGAAAGTATTATTTGTGTTTGTGGGCCCTAGATACGATTTTTGGATATAGAAGCAATAAACTAGCACAAATTAACAAATTTTGTGGACACCCATTACAACATGGGTGCACATATCAATTATCATTAAAGCCTTAGAATACACATTTTCTAATTGGTGTTTGTACATCCTTCCATTGCAGCATATTCATAAACCTTTAATTCCTTATTTACACCTCTGTAAGATGGTATTGTAATTGACTTCATGCCAAAATATAGCATTAGAGGTGTGAATCATACCCTACTATTGGAAAGAAGTCTGAAAATGAAATACATGTGAGATGTATCTGGACTCTTGAAAGGTGGCCGCCTCAACTGCACATCAGTGGAATGTAATGATATGTGGCTAATATGCTCATCCTTATCCTATTATAGGGCAAAGATAAAAAAATCAATAGGCATTAGCTCTAGAAGAATTATGGTATGACTGAGTTTGTAATGACACTGTCAAATATTTTCCATGGAATTTGCATAGGAGGCACAATGGGTAAACCCTCATTCCTATAGGCACATGTGGTATAAAGTTAGCCCTTATCAGATCCATATCTCTTGTTTATGTAGTTCCAACTATTGCATACTTATTTCGACTAGGGAGGACTCTATTTTTTGTGACTATTTGGTAGCATAAAAGGCATGGATAGTAACTATATTACTTTGGGACACTCTTAGCTCTTTGTAGGCCAGATTTTGCACTGGAAAAACAATGCATCTACTATGAAGATTAGACCTGTAGCATGATTGGGAAACCTGTAGCAACAGCAATTTACTGAGACAACATTAAAATTTAGCATGCAGGATACTATAGTGATATGATGACATGGCTACAATTTACAGATCAATTTGTGTGAATATCCTATAGATTGTCTCATCATCCAAACAATAGCTGAAAGGTATTCTTTTATATCTTTAAAAATAAGTTATTTTTCCATCTTGGAGAATGCCTTACACAGAATAATGTTTGATCAAAATAAAAAGAATCAAGAAAGAATTCCACATTGAGAGATCTAAGGATCCCATAACTCATCCATCACACAAATCCATAGGATGGAATCTCTTCCTAAGAAATTTATTTCATGTAATATGACACAATCAATGGTAGATTGTAAGGTGGAAAAGGAGTGCCTAACACTAAAGGAATCCATTAAGTTTGTTAAGGCTGATTTTCAGGAATATCGAATCATTTTAAAGGTGTTTAACTTTGAACATCTGGCATAACATTTGAAATGTTCAACAAGTGCATTATTAAGGTAAGTTTTGTAAATCTTTGCATGGTTTAATAAGTTTGCAAGATAAGCCCATACTTTGAGGAAACACCCTACTAAAATATGGAGTTGTCTTAACAAACCTTGATCTACCTTGCACATATCTACACGAGTATGTTTTAGCAACATTCCCACTGTGAGTTGTGTATCTATTACAAATCTAATGGAGTTTGTTAGCCTTATTTAGAGTGCTCCACTATGAAGACAAGTAGTTTGTGGATCCCTTTGGCATGATCAACATCTAAATTTTATTAGTTCTAAGGAGATGAGAACCCATGGCAGCAAAGGCCCATTAGCACATTCTCCAATTCCAAAGAGAGCCCTAGATTGGGGGACATTATTCTTTTTAGGAGAATGGTTTTATAACTTAATAATAATATCCTACACTATGGTTCTACTTGTAGCTATCAAGACTACGAAAGCCTGGTATTTGTGGTTTATCCTTACAAAAATCATGCCCAACTTCTTTGAATTATTATAACATTCTTAATCTATTGAATTTAGATTCTCCACATATAGGGGAATCACTAGAGATAATTACCAAAAGAAATGATTTGAGTATAAGTTCCTTTTCCACTGAGATGTGGTAACCTAGAAGGTATAGCTTTATGTGCAAATGCCCAAATTGCTCTAGAATTTATATTGTTTATTTCCTTTGCTCTTAGATTATATTATCCTTTAGTGTTCAATTATTATTATTTGGTACAAAGGAGTTGGACTAGTGTAAGGGTTGAAGTTTCCCCAGTGGCCTTCAAAATCATATGCAGTTGATTCTTAGCCAAAGACATAAATCACACCATGTTGCAATTCAAGTGTTTTTCTCCATAACAATCCATTCATACTCTCAAAGCAGTATTGGTTCTATGATCCTTTGCCAAAGTGCTCCCAATTATCATTTCTTCTAACATGAAAACTAATGAATAGCCTTAAAGAGAAGTAGGTGCTCCATACTCAAGGTCTTGATACTTCTTTATGTTCCATACTCAACAATATAACAATGGGGATACGTTGAAAAATAGCTTCTCCTCTAGGATGTCCTCTGTTTCCGAGAAAAGTGCCAAGAATGGACGCTTTTCTAATGTAGCAAACATTTTTGCTAATAATTACACACTTCTTAGGAAAAAAATTTCTCAAACAATGTTAGCAACATCCACAAAGAGCGAATCCCCAAGAAATATGTGTAAGGAAAAAAAATGAAAAACATAGCAATCAACAAGAGGAAAAAAATAAAAAGCACGAAAAGAAAATTTTAAGGAAGTCAGCAAGTTCTAACTTAAAAAAATAAATAGATAATATATAGAAGCATCATACGAAGGCATCTTTCCCCTTAAATTCAACTCGACTCTATACATCTATATAGATCATAGAACACATCTTTGTACATCATAGTTCAAATATTTTCTATAACAAATTATTACAAAATGGGTCTAGAGTGGGGACAAGTGGCATTGGCAAGGTATCTCTCTCCCAGCCTTCCCTTCCAGCTAGCTGTAGATGATGTCAACTTAACATTTGGTGGTAGAAAATACATGGATATAACTATTGTAGTATAGGGCTATAAAGATGAAAATATTTTTGTTGCCAAGACTAGGGTATCAATTTCTTCTAACATGAAAACTGATGAATACGCTTAAGGAGAAGTAGGTGCTCCATACTCAAGTTCTTGATACTTCTTTATGTTCCATACTCATGAATATAAGAAAGGGGATTCCTTGAAAAATAGATTCACCTCTAGGATGTTCTCTGCTGTAAAGAAAAGTCCCTAAAATGGACCCCTTTCTAATGTAGAAAACCTCTATAATAATTGTCACACACTTCTTAGGGAAGAGATGCTAAAACAAAGTTAGAAACATCCACAAAGAGTTGATCCCCAAGAAATATGGGAAAGAAAAAAAAATTGAAAAACATATCAATCAACAAGAGGATAAAAATCAAAATAAAAAAAGACAATTTTAAGGAAGTGGGAAACTTTCGACTTAAAAATTTAAATAGATAATATATAAAAGCATCGTATGAAGGTAACTTGCCCGTTCAATTCAACTAAACTCTATACACCTCTGTACATCATAGAACACATCTTTGTACATTGTAGTTCAAATATTGTCTATAACAGACTATTACAAAATGGGTCTAGAGTAGGGATAAGTGGCATTGGAAAGGTATCTCTCTCCCATCCTTCCTTACCAGCTAGTTGTAGATGATATCCAATTAACCTATGGTTGTAGACAAGACATGGATATAACTATTGTAGTTTAAGGTTGTAAATATGCACACATTTTTGTTGCCAAGACTAGGGTATCAATTTCTTCTAACATGAAAACTGATGAATAGCCTTAAAGAGAAGTAGGTGCTCCATACTAAAGGACTTGATACTTATTAATGTTCCATACTCATGAATATAACAAAGGGGATACCTTGACAACTAGCTTCACCTCAAGGATGTCTTCTGCTACCAACAAAAGTGCCCAAAATGGACCCTTTCACCTCCAGGATGTCCTCTGTTGCCAAGAAAACTGCCCATAATGGACCCTTTCACCTCCAAGTTGTGCTCTACTGCATGGAAAACTTTAGGGGCTAATATTCGCAAGTGGGCTAATTTTCCATGATTTTTCCAAAAAAAATGTTCACCAAATTCCATTTTTTATAAAAATGATTCACCCAAATTTTAAATATAAAATTATTTTACCCTAAAAATCGCCAACATTATATAGAGAGTATATATAAAATCATTATAAATTTGGATAATTTTACAAATACATTAATAAACATTTTATAGTTTTCATATCATGGACTAGTGAGAATCACTAATGTTTTAAACTTCGAGAGAATTTTCCTTGCTCTACTGCCAAGAAAAATGCCCAGAATGGACCCTTTTATAAAGTAGAAAACCTCTGTGATAATTATAACACACTTCTTAGGGAAGAGTTATTGAAACAAATTTAGCAACATCCACAAAGAGTGTATCCCCAAGAAATATTTGCAAGAAAAAAAAACATACAAATCAATAAGAGGATAAAAATCAAAAGCACAAAATGGACATTTTAAGGAAGTGGGAAACTTTCGACTTAAAAATTTAAATAGATAATAGATAGAAGCATCGTATGAAGGAAGCTTTCGCCTTCAATTCAACTAGACTCTGTACATATTTGTACATCATAGTTCAAAGATTGTCTATAACAGACTATTAAAAATGGGTCTAGAGTGAGCACAAGTGGCATTGGTAAGGTATCCCTCTCCCAACCTTCCTTACCAGCTATCTGTAGATGATGTCCACTTAACCCATGGTTGTATACAATACATGGATATAAGTATCATAGTATATGGCTGTAAAGATGAAAAACTTTTGTTTGGAAGACTAGGGTATCCACTTTATGAAGCATTGATGGCATACAATCACATTGAAGCCAGGAAATATAATTTTAATTACAGGAAGGAATTGGGAAGTTAGTTTAGGACACCTTGAAACAATATAGATAAGAAGAACATAGTAGTAATGGTTCTTTTCAATCCCAATAATCATTGGGTTGTTGTTTTCAACCATGAGCATTTAGCCAAGGTTGTAGAGATGACAAACAAGTTAGGCTTGGCAATAATTTCTAAGGGAGTGTATGCACTTAAACTCATCCCAATGCTTGGTACCTTCCCCGAATGCATCTTTGAATAAAAATTATGGTTTCCCTTTGGAAATATCACGTCCAACACCACAAATCCCCAGAATTTATGGGAAATATATGGTTCATACATTTCATAGTAGATGATGATATTTCTTGGCAATAGAGTTGTTTCCTTTATAATGAACTATTTCTTTTATTATGAATTTTTCACATGCTTGGTGAAACATGTTATAGTGCCAAGTAGTTTGAGATCAGTTATTTTAGTGTTCATATTGTTTAGATATGGCCCTTTGGCGTTTACTCGGAAATTAGAAGTGTTATCATCTTCATTTTGGGGACATGTTTCTTCAGTTTCTATTCTTTACTGTATAATATATATTACAATTGCTGGCTTATATTATGGATTACTATTGTCCCTTATCATCTTTCGAAAGGTAAATGAAATGGTGTCATTGGCTTCCATGATCCAGGTGGCTCTAGGATTGCTCATAATCTAGAACTAGCTCAAAAATAAAAGTCCTCAGATTGAGTTGAAACTAGAACCAGATCATAGTGCTCATCGACCTCATTACAACGATGTGAATGACACACAAATATGAGTCTATTTGCTCCATATATTCACGGTCAAGTTTTTGGTCAAAGTTGGACAAGTGGTAGGCTTAAGGAGGAAACAAATTGACCAAGACCTGGTGCATAGAATCTAGCCACTAGAACAGGAGAATTTCTTGAACAGTTAAAATGCCCAATGAAACTTATTTTCAAAAAAGTTGAAAAAACCTAATTTGTTCTATAAAATGAAAAAATATTAAAAATTGGGGGTGGATCGGACCCACCCACCCACTAGTGTAGTATATTAAAATAAAAAAATTTCAAAATGGAGTAGCGGACCGGCACCACCACCACACTCCATGGAAAACAACAAGCAACAAATACATATTACCATGGCTTAACCATCATATGACAAGTTTGGAGGCCAATGGGGGATAAACGCACCCGACCCATGTGGGTTGGCCCCCAATGGGTGATGCCATTTGGGATAAAATGTTAACACATATGACCAACACATATTTTTAACCACATTCTAATGTGACCGTACCTTTAAAAGAAATGCAGTTGTCAGCCCAATTTTAAAAACATACCTGTTTATTTGTTAATACAATATATGCATGTTATTTGGGGGAGGCCCATGGGTTCGACCTCGGGTGCTCTGCCCACTAAATACATCCATCCACCAATAGCGAATGAGCCCTTACTTTGTTAACTCCACCCAAAAAAACCTATATATAAACCTTTCATTTAATCCAATGGGGGAGAGCGTGGATTTCTGGGTGGAACTATGACTTCCAAAGACAATGACACCCTGAACATGGAGAATCTTAAAATGCTGAAAAGATTCCCTTGAGGGCTAGAGGTGCCAGTGACATAATTTTTCAAGCTTATAGTAATTTTTGCACATTTTCTCTCCAAGAGTCCAACTGTGCAGTCATAATCTCCATCTAAGCAGCAGAAATTCAGGTGTCCAACAATACAAAATCTTTGGAGAATCTTGTGGAATCTAAAAGATTCCCTTGGAGGCTTATTTTTGACCAAGGAAGAATGATGCCAAATATATAGTCATTTTTCATATAATTTCATAAGGAGTGTACTGATGTGCTCAAAATCTTCATTCGAGCAGTGTATTTTTGGCCATCTTCAAGAAGCAATATTTGGGGGAATCTTCAAGATGCGTGAGGGTGTAGAATTTAATGATGTCAGAGAGGGGAAAATTTTATAGTCTTTTGACATGATTTCTTGGCACAAATTCAATGGTGGTGTACATTTCATCAGCTAAACTTTGCATTGTTTGGCCATCCCTGAAAGTGGAGGTATATGATGTAGTTATGTCATGCTTTCTTTTGATTTGCTAAGATGATGTTTGTATTGTTGAGATCCATGATTACGTTATGTTGAGGGATACTTGTATGCCATATTTTGTGAGATTTTATTAGCTTGTCATGTTGAAGGATGGCCCATTTGAGTGACATTTCCTATAGGGAGAAAACGTCTTGTGGAGACACATGTCAATCTTGTTGAGGGAGTTTGCCCATATGACTGAGAGTTCCTGAGAACATCTCGTGGAGAGACATGCCACTCTAATTTAGGGTATTCATCCTTCTAATGAAAAAGAACATATGATGTACATCATCATCATTTGTATCATTTAATGAAGCGACCTCCCCACTCTTGACACTAGGGCCTGGAGACGTAACACACACTGAGTGAACTCAATTATCAATGTTTTTGTGTTCTTTGATTTGATGGTTGTCTTTATGTTTCATCTTATTTGAAGTATGCACATGTGGTTGTTCTATACTCATTCATATGAAATTCTTCTAATGTCACGAAAGTAAAAGATCTTAGTTAATTCTGGTACTTGAAGAGATTTGAATCAAGTTTGGTATCAGAGCAGTCCTCTCGCTGATGTCAATTGCGAATGTGAATGATTGAACATGAAACAAGAAAGAGAAAATGAAGGATGACAAAGATATGTATGAGGCCTCCCTTAGGATTTCAAAAATGGTGGACATAATGTACGAAGCTTATGAGAAGAAAATGGCAAGAGAGGAATGGGAGAAAGAAAGAGCATAGGAAGACGCTCCATCTACTACCTCGAGTGTACATTCATCTTCTTCATCTTCTTCTTGTCATTTAGATGAGGATATTAGTTAGAGCCTTCAAGTAGAGAATGTTGAATTGAGAATATTTCTACAAGAAGAGAAAGAGGAGAAGCAGAGAATGAAGCTTCAACTACGAGCCATAAAAGAGGCCTTGGAAGAATTGAAGCACAATGAAGGTTTAGCGGAGCCATCATCACATGTTTCATAATCGACAAATGCGGTAAACAATGTTGATCATTTTTCAATTTCATTTTCACATGACACTATTTTTATTAGGAAGACGAAGGTGCCCATTCCAGAAAGTGGCATGATACTCCTTACCAAGATGGGGTATAAATGAGGAGGACTTGGTGTTAATGGCCAAGGAATGACTGTGCCATTGGAGATGGTACAAAGACCTCGATTTGCAGGTTTCGGATACACTGAAGGAGAGTACTCAAAGGTGTCATAAGCTTATAAGACATTGTCAAAGCCATCATAGAAAGAGGATGAGTGTAACACATCACAATCCTCCCATGACAGTGCACACTGCAAAGGAAGAGGTAAGGCAAGCTCTCATCTCCATAATCGCACCAGAGATAGAAAAGAGAGAAAGAAAGAGGATGAGTCATGAAAGGCCTTATCCACATCAGGGAAGGAAGTGGGTTAAGCAGGTTTGGAGGAAGACTACATTTTGTTGTCATTGCAATAGAGGTGGACATCAAAGAGGTTCATGTTGGAGGCTCCATCTAGAGTATAGTCTCAAGGATAAAGCAGCCATGAAGAGACCAATTGGAGAAGCTATTTAAAAAGCAAGTCTGTACATTCATGGTTGTTCACTTTGTTGAGTAAGAGATGGTTTTACTAGTGATGGTAGCATGATCCGAATTAGATCCATGAAGAGTTATCAGAGAACCCTAACTGTATCAGATCAAGAAAGACTTCAAAGAATTAAGAGCAACGATTAGAAGCACCTCTGAACAGTGGTAGTTGGCAGCCAGCATGGAATGACGAGGACCTCGGTTAAAGTGCACTGACCGAGGCTCATGGAGATTACACAGGAGGTGAAACTAGCCCTTGGGAAGCCCGGATCGGGAAAAGGAGGCATTTTTTGATGCATGACTAGAAAAACCCCTCGAGAAGGAGAGGCCCCGAGTGCTCAGTCGCATGGGAGACGAGAAAACCGTGGGGAAAAGGCTAAAGGCTAGGGTGGGACCCGCGCTCCAAAAGCCGGTGGTATTTATCAGGGGCACCCTTGGGCGGTAAGCAGATTTTGCGAAAACAGAGCAATTCCACTCAGCACCCGATGCGTGGCAGGTAGAGGGGAGAGAAAACCACCGCTCATCGCGTGCTAACGGTCGAGCAAGTCAACCGCACGAAATGAGTGAATGGCATTGGATTTGGGGGCTCCAGATCTAACGGCTGAGATAGCGCCCGAGGGGGAAACTGGATTTAATAGGGTATTAAGCCATGATCTATAAGAATTTGAGGTCTAATTTGACTACCGAGGTGGTAGATGACTCATTCCATGACGTAATTGAAAAATCAAATCGACGAAACAAGATGGCACAGTTGGCAGGAGGACAAGTGGCCACTCCGTATGAGCTTGATGATGACGCTAATATAGGGAACTCCAAGCCAACCTATAGCAGGCGATCTGATAGAGTTGGAAGGGGAATCGAACAACCATGAGATCGAATGGATTTAAAGCCATGAACAGACAAGCAGAAGACATGGAGAGGAAGAACAGAGAGAAGAAGGAAACAAAACACACAGAGAGAAAAAGCGAAGAAGACAGTGATGCAAAAAGCAGAAAGAAGACAGAGGGCCAAGCTAACCAAAGAAAGCATCGAGCACTAGAGAGCTTGAGAGATTCAAGCCATCCCTGAGAGGATCTGTCAGGACTGAGCACCACATTAGGCTCCCTCCATTAAAGACCAGAGGGGTCAAAGAGCTGGTAAGGAACAAAGTTTGTGCACTCTAGTGGCTTGGGGAATCCAAGAACCACCCTGCCAAGCAAATTCTATTTCCGGAGACTCATACTGAGCTCCTTCATTGTAATTTTATGCTTTAAGACACAATAAAAGAAGGCCACCACTGAGAGTTGGACCGGAGATGTAGCCCTGGAGGATAGAGTGAACTCCTTATTAATTTCTTGTGTTCTTGTATTTGCTTACTTTGTTTCTCTATTGTTTTCCATTTTCCATTGTCTGTGTATTTACAATCTGATCAATATGTTGCCTAAATAACATAGACACACACTAGCACATGAGTCTATAATACCTTCAATTAATAATTCTTAACTGAGATCACTCATAGGGTGATTTTCAGATCAAGTGGTATTAGAGCTCTAGGTTGTTAAGGTTAGACAATCTTATGTTGGTTTAGCTGTTGAATGCTCACCACATCAAATCTCAAATTAGGAGAAGGAGAGTGGGTCGAAACTAATCCTGAAATTGGGAGAGTCTATCCTCGAAAGACAATGTCAGAGGAAGGTTTTGTGGGACCAGACCCTCAATTCATAGAAAGTTTCCTAGCCATTAAGTCCATGGTAGAAGAAACGTATAGGGACTTTAGAAAGCATAAGGATGAAGATTCATCAGGTTCTAAACAAGGCAAAGAAGAAGATGAGTCTCACTTCCATGACCACTCAAAAGGAAAAGGGAAAGAGGAAAGCTTTCTCACACCTCCTAATAGCCCTGTGCATAACAAGAAAACATCTTTGATCAAGCTAGATGTTAAATTTGATTTTCCTATATATGATGGAGAGCTAAATGAAAAAAAGTTGGACATTTGGATTATACAAAATGATGTTTATTGCAGAGTACAGAACATTGACTCATACAAGAGCAAGATTCAGATGGCAAGCCTACGCCTAGGAGGCACTACCTTGGTTTGGTGGGAAGGCAAAACCCAAGCTGATATGAAAAGACATGGTAAGACTATCTCTGTCTGGAGCGAATTTGTTTTTGCAATCAAAAATCAGTTCTATCCATTGGCCTACATGCAACAAGCCATGATGAGTCGGAAAACTCTTCGGTAGTTGAAAGGGAAAAGTGTGTAAGGGTACACTCAAGAATTTAGAAAGAGGGCATTGATTCTAGGAATCTCATTAGACTCACTAGAGACTCTTTTGAAGTACATTGGTGGTCTACACAGCTACATGACGCATACCATCCTCTTGTTTAATCCCACTAGTGTAGATGAGGTATCTGTACAAGCCACTCATCTAGAACCTAAAGGAAAGAACGGAAATCCAAAAGTTGGGGGACCATCCCAACCCACTGTAAGCAAGAGCAAGGAGAAAAGAAAGCAGAAGTTGAAAGCGAGGTAAATAGCAGGTTAACAATGAGTTTTAAGGTCTTCATATGTAATTCATGAGCTTAAAAAATGAATTAAAACACTAAACAACAACATAACAATAGACAAAACATCACCATAATAGTAAACACTCAACAATTAATGTAGGAGTTCACCTGTGGTAGGCTACGTCTCATTGGTCTAGCTTCCAATGGCTTGACCCAATCTCTTTATGCTAAAAAAACTTCAGTGATAAAGAGTACATAAAGTGTGATGACATAAAGAGTGGCTAGTTTCCCCTTCAAGGAAAAATTCTCCTACAAAGAACTCTCACTCTAAAAACATGACAACCTACATCTAGTCATGAAACAATCAATAAGAAAAGGGCTCTCAAATGAAGACCCCATAGCCCATTTGGCTATAAGCATAACAAGTACAACAATTCAATTGAAGTACTAAAAGAGAAATTTCCTCAACAAGACATAATGAGAAAAGAGAAACATGAGCTACGCCATAGATGTCGCAGATGCCACAAAAAACATATGAAGGATAGAAAACCCCTACAAGGTCCTCTCCATTTTCAAAATCCTTCAAAAACTTATTCAACCCACTAATTGATCATAGCACTCATAGAACCAAACTTGTAAAAAGTCTCTTCAGAGGTGCTTCAATGGCTATAAAACATGTTCCATTAGCTTCAAAAGACCTAAAAATGCTTGCCTAGCCTCTTCCTGCTCCTGAAAAGAACAAAAATTGAAGAAGATATGAGCTTCACTAGCCTTTCCGCTAGTCGCTCTACAATTTCCCCAAAATCTAGCATTGGTCCTATAATTTCTCCCCAAAATCCACTGACGGAGTGCCAATTCCACCAAACTCTGGGAAATATTTTCGGAGCATTTAAATTCCCTCTAAGGCATTATTTCCAAAAAATAGGGTCACGTAGGGGCCATGTTCTCAAAGGCTAAAGCCAACAACCCGCCCCCACCTGCTGGGCCCCTACTCCTCCACCCACCATGGTCTTATTTCTTCTCATATGGTCGGGGCTGGGCCTACACCTCCATGCTTATTTATTCCCGTGTGCCCATGGTTCTCAGTGAAGGGTCATGTGATAATAGTTATTGGTGGTCGGGGCTAAGCCCTGGCCCCTTACCCCATATATCCGTCGGCATATACTTTATATAACGGTTTGGTTCAATGGTTAACAAGAACTATCATTAGCCCATGTGGTTAGGGTGTGTTGGGCGTGGGATCCCCCAAGGGTAGTTTTGGGGTTAAGAGCCCATATTTTGGTCCAATTTTGTAATACAAATGTAAATACTCCACATTTTATGGGCATGGAGCACATAGATGTTAAGGAGTCATAGGGTTGTTCGCCCTTATTTTGATAATGTATTATCGGCTGTAGAAGATCTACCCATGGTCCGCGGACCATGGGAGTGTATAAATAGAGCTAAGATCTAAGTAGTTAGAAGAGAAAAAGGAATAATGAAGAATCAATGATGATGTATGAGAGATAACTTTGAAGTGTAAGTCTAAGTCTTGGGTCATAGCATAGGTAGAGGCTCTCCAACTGAGTTCACAGAGGCCTAGAAGTTCGCAGCTGAGTGCGCAGGGCGAGTCAAGTCTGTAATTATCTGGAATTATCAATAAATAAGAGTATTCTATCATTTTTGCGTCTTTATTTCCTATTTATGCATCTGATAAACTGGGTATGAATTTCACTTCTAATGCTTATATGATGGAATGTGTATAATTGTATTGGTTAAGTGAATGCAAGTAAGAACATCTGTTTACACGAAACTAACTAAGATCTATTAATAAGATAAGTAAGGTACTTATCCTAGTTTGGGAGATATGGCGGTTCACTGCCCTAGTAGTGCGAAAGGACTTCCCCCCTGGTTAGGGCTACGTGAAATCCGATTGTAACATTCTGTGAAGGTATTGAAGGTTAGAGCAAACGGATAAGCAACCTATGCGAAGGCAGGTATAGTTGGAATAAACTAACATCACAACCATCTCAAGGGTGTGGAAACTTGGTTCCAGCATTCCCCCATACTGCTTCGGGTGAGACTTCAGTCCACGCTTTGCGTCCTGATGCCAAATGGGCTAGTAGTGTAGTGATTTGTTTAGCTAACTAATGCTAAACCTGGGTCAGGCCCCCTCAAGACAATAAATGGTTCTGTTATCGGGAACGGAATCTACATAGAGATGTGTTATGTTGTATCACTGGAATCCAACTAAGAAAGAAATCGAAGGTTGGTTAGACAAAAGGATCCATGAGTTTGTGACACAAGAAAATCGAAACCCATGCCTATCGAAAGAATAGTGGTTGGACCAATACCTGTATACGGAGATCCACAAAATCTCTTTTGCACCCTTCCCTACTGAGCTATACGAGTGGATCGCGAAGCTAGCAGATAGCCAAGGAAGACAGAAACTTAACGGTCCTATTATGTGGACCCCAGAGCTAGTGCAAAGGTTGGAAGCATTAGAGGATAAGATCGTGCGCACCATTGATCATTGGCTCGATCACATTATAGGAGGATTTGTTACTGAGTTCGCGGTTGACACCTCAGTAAGCTATAGCGAGGCAGAGTGATGCTTCTTCAAAGGACCACGAGGTAAGTATGTGAAATCTTTTGAATACTTGGATTAAAATTCTTTTGTGTGAAAATTAGGTTATGCAACTACCTTGATGTTCAGGGCTATGTGAAGTGGAAAGGTTTATAGAAATGAAGGAAATAAGGATCCAGAGAATAGCCCCTTGATTTCACCTCCATGAGGGGACGAAGAAGGGCTTGCGAAGGTCTCTCTGCGAAGTGTTATTCATCTGATAAGACAAGGATTTCCGCGAATTCCACCCGCCCACACTACCATCACCTCCAAATTCACCCGTACCACCTCCACCTCCACCATGATTCAGTATGGTGAACACAGTGAAGTTTCCTTTGCTCAAAAGCTTGGGAAATGAGGACCTAGACCAATTTTGGTTCGTCATGAGGGCTATATGGGAAGCTCAAGGTGTTACAGATGACCATATAAAGAAATAAATGCAGGTTAGCACCCTACAAGATCACGCACTGACCTAGTATATTAAATGCTCCAATGATAACATGAATGTGAGAGTAGTGGACATTGAAGTAGCACTCAATAGGGAATTTAGCAGGCCTAAATCTGAAGCGTAGTCAATTATTGGATTCAAAGAAATCATAATGCTACTAGGCGACACGACTTGGGAACTAGATAAGAGGTTGAAATGTACGATCCGCGAAGCCAACATGAATTTGACAGATGGATAGTATCGCGAGTGGTTTGTCGCTTTGCTACTACCACACCTAAGAAGTGCGCTATCACAGCAGAAGATAACAACTCAAGTAGAAAACTTGGAGATTTCATGAGATTACATGAGACACTGATGTAAGATCCTAATCTAGGAGTTCAGCAGATCCACGTGTAGCTGAAGAATCTGCGCCTTGAGATGCAAAGTTTGAAGCAGGATAAGATGGTTTGGCCAAAAGTACGCGAAGAAGTATGGTGTGTGAAATGAAAGAGTCAGGGTCATGACAAGGACCACTATCTGGTCTTTACAAATTACCTTGCAAGAGGAGGACCGATGCCTTTAAGGCCGGAAGCTCAAGCATGACCTAGTGCGGAGCCTACTTTGTGGTGCGCTATCTGTCAAATAGCCAGAAAACATGCCACAGATAACTGCCACTTGTTACAGAAGTATACGCAAACTCTGCAACAGTTGTTCTACAACTTTTGTAGGTCAATGGGACATGATGAGCGTACTTGCAGGAGCTATGAATTGGTGATGGAAAGAACTCCCACCTACAGGGTTTAGGCCAAAACACAACCCCTTGACTAGAATCAAGGGATGGTGCAGACAGGATTTTAGGGGCACGGATGAGGCTGAGGCACAGGAGGACCTGGTAGAGGTCACGGACAGTTGATTTGCTACAATTGCAAAGGGCCAAGACATTATGCCCGTGATTGCACTATTCCAACGTGCCTGTCATGAAAGTATTGCACATTGTTTGATCATGAAATAGAAGATTGTCCTACGTTGATAGCTAGGATATGGGACAAAGGAGCGCTACCAGCTCCCCTGACTCAGAACCTACATATGATGAGGTTTGAGCCATGTGAGGAAGATTCGAAAGTAAACATAGTGCTCCGAAGTGGAATCGCAACAGCAAATGACAAGGGGAAATATCCAGAAGACAGTACCTGAGTTCGCAAAGCCCCTGTGAAAGAAGTTGAGTTTGATTTGGAGTGTGCTCGCGAAACCTTCATGGAAGCTAAGAAGAGCTTCATTGAGGCCTCCACTTTAGGAAGCAAAGATAAGCCTGCGCCAAAGATGGACCCCTCTATGCTCACTACTTTCCTGGAAACCTATATGAAGTTACTGCGAGAGAGTAAGGCTGTGAAAGGGTTATAGGAACTTATCAATAGATGTGATGGGACCACGCCAGGTGAACCGCGCAAAGTCCGCAATATCGGAAAGCATAAAATAAGGACGGGGCGTGAAATGAGACTCACCGTGCAGATCGGAGAATATAAGATGGATCAATTCATTCTAGATTTAGGATCAGATGTGAATGTTATACCGAAATAACCACTGAAGTGAATGGGGAGACCTGCACTGCAATGGTCTCCGATTCAGCTAAGGATGGTAAATTAGCAAAAGATCATACCCATGGGGTGACTGCAGGAAGTGACCTTGATATTGTGGGAGCAAGAAAACTGGTAGATTTTGAAGTAATAGAGATTGTCAATGATAGAAATCCCTACCCTACACTCATGGAAATTGAATGGGCTACTGATATGAACATCATGATCAATATGAAGAAGAGAAATATGATCTTTGAGAAGAAATCACTGCATGTAATAATACCCTTGGATCCTATTGAAGGATCGCACTATATGAACAAGTCCATGACTATGAGAATGATGATGATTTGGACTGCATCTATAAGGTAACAGCGCGAGACCAAGACTGGGTGAATCCCACCTTTGATGGGTGGATTACATGGGAGCGTGAGAGTTCCTACACTTCAGATTCCGATGAAGAAATAGAACGATGGCAAAATCAGTTACACGAAGTAACTACATTGAATTGTAACATGATGACCCAATCACCTCACTGCATATTGACAGAAGTAAGAAATTTTCCTACTTATGATGGTCTCAAGGAGGTAGATGCCTTCTTGGATGAATTTGAAAGGGGGGTCCGGAAAGGCAATGCTTCCAAGCCTTGGATTGGGTATTGCATGCTACACCCCCAAGATGGTTGGGTACGCACAAAGGAAGCTTTGAGGATTGGCGCGAATGTAGGAGAATGATGCGAGCACGATTTGGGAAGCCTAAGATTTGACTGACAGACAAATGTGATGGAAAGGATGATCTGCACGCGCATTTGACCAAGTGGACACAGGCCTATGGAGAAAATCCCAAACCTAAGCAGATGCACATGTACTACACGCTAAAGTACATGGTCAATAAGCCTGTGTTGGGGGGACAAATTTGCAAATGGATCTTATTGTTCTAGGAGTACAATTTTGAAGTTGTTGTGAAACCTGGATGATTGGACGCGGGACTAGATCACTTGTCGCACATTGAGACAGGGGAGGAACCTACTAATTTGGAGGAATAATTACCTGACGCGTAACTCTTTGCTTTGTGCATCACGAATGGACATTTTGAAGATATAATACACTTTCTAACAACTGGAACTATGTTAGAAGGATACTCTGTCCAACAAAAGAAGGAATTAGTGGTGAGAGCAACAGATTTCTTTGTCATTTTTGGGCATCTATACAAGATGGGGAATGATGAAATACTGCAAAGGTATGTACCTGAATTTGAATGAAGCATCACCCTCATGGCTTCTCAAGAGGGCACCATGGGAGGACATTATGCAGGAAGAGAAACCTCATAGAAGATTCTATGCGCAGGGTTGTGGTGGCCAACCCTTTGTCAAGATTCAAAAGTATATTGTAAGGCGTGTGATCTATGTCAAAGAATAGGCATGCCATTACAAAGGGATGAAATGCCTTTGAATCCGCAAATGACGTTGCAACCTTTCGAAAAGTGGGCAATAGATTTTTTTGGACCCATTAAACCTTAAGGAAAGATAGGCGCGAGGTATATTATCTCTGCGATGGAGTATCTGACTCGTTGGGTAAAATCATAGCTGGTGAAGGATTGAACGGCGGGACTATGACAAAGTTTCTATTTGAACATGTATTGATGTGATTTGGATTCCCAAAGATCTTGATGAGTGATCATGGTACACTCTTACTGAACGAGATGATCAGCACACTAACGAAGGAATTTCAGGTGTATCATCAAAAGAACACACCTTATCACTCACAGGCTAACAGGATAGTGGAGGTGTTCAAAAAAGTGCTTGAAAACGCACTGACTAAGGTATGCAATGCTCAATGAAGTGATTGGGACCTGGGCATACCTGCAGTGTTATGGGATTATTGGACAACATGCAAGAAGCTAACGGGACAGACACCTTTTAGGCTTGTCTATGGAGTGGAAGCCGTAATGCCTATGGAATACATCATGCCTAGTCTGCGGATAGCAGCGCTCACTGCTATGATGAATCGCGGAGCCCTGGAAGAGAGGCTCGCACAATTAGATGAGCTCGAAGAAGAATGATTTTTAGATGGATTTCACCAGCAAGTCCAAAAGCAACGTGAAAATATATGGCATGACCGACACATCAAGCTGTGCATGTTCAAGGTAAACAATCCGGTTTTGTTGTATGATAGTAAGTTTGATAAATTCCCCGAAAAGTTCAGGATGCACTGGTTAGGGCCATATATTATTAAGGAGATTAGCGATGGAGGTGTGGTACAGCTGGTCAAGTTAAATGGAGAACCCTTCCCAGGAAAGGCAAATGGTAGTTGCTTGAAGCCATACACCGACAATCCGGCAATGTGACTATATGAAAGTGGCACAGTCTTAGCACTCTAGGCAGCTGAAAGGAGGCATGGGACTATAAACTACAGTTCCCAGGAACTGTGTGATGTCATCACTGCGTGAAGCATTGAAGTGTCATAGGGTCCACGACAATGCGAAGATAGTTGCACTGGCATGCAGGTCTGCCAGAAAGTGACGTTAAAGTCACTATTCACGATTTGATGGTTGGTTTTAGGCCAAATGGAGTGGGCGGCAGGCATTTAAGGCAAACTTTATGGGTTATATTCTTGACAATCTGCCGCCAATCTAACATTAATGGGTCGAATGTGGAGGGAACGGTCAAATTCAAATTCAAAAGGCCCTATAAATTACAAGTGGCTGTCGAGCGAAAAACACTTGGCATTTTGAGAACTGAGTTGTTGCGCTATCAAGTGTATATGGACCTTTTGAACTTTGAGGCTTTAAGAGCAATT